>BLSH010268864.1:517533-553312 GCA_018402905.1 Glandirana rugosa
CGACACTCCCTGTCTAATAACAAGATTTTAGTAGAGGATCACGATATCCCTCTCCAAGGACGACGACGACACTCCCTCTCCCTATAGCACTAGGAGATGATTTTAGAACAGTAATCTGTCCCTCACAGCACCAGCAGGAACCGCTCCCTATAGCACTAGGAGATGATTTTAGAACAATAATCTGTCCCTCACAGCAGCAGCAGGAAGCTCTCCCTATGGCACTAGGAGATGATTTTAGAACAATAATCTGTCCCTCACAGCACCAGCAGGAACCTCTCCCTATAGCACTAGGAGATGATTTTAGAACAATAATCTGTCCCTCACAGCACCAGTAGACTGTACCTAGTCCAGTATCAGATGGTTTTAGAACGCTAAGCTTTCCCCTCACAGCACCGCCAGGAACCTGTCTGTAATGCAGGATGAGATGATATTAGATCGGTAATCTATCCCTCACAGCACTCGTAAACTGTACCTAGTCCAGTATCAGATGGTTTTAGAATGCTAAGCTTTCCCCTCACAGCACCGCCAGGAACCTGTCTGTAATGCAGAATGAGATGATATTAGATCGGTACTCTATCCCTCACAGCACTAGTAAACTCTACCTAGTCCAGTATCAGATGGTTTTAGAATGCTAAGCTTTCCCCTCACAGCACCATCGGGAATCTGTCTGTAATGCAGGATGAGATCATATTAGATCAGTAATCTATCCCTCACAGCGCCAGCAGCATGCTTTCCCTACACTAGCCTGAGATGATGTGACACGCGGCATACGTGACTCCAGCTCATATAGGGACTGGGTCACAAGATGCACTGGCCAATCACAGCCATGCCATTAGTAGGCATGGCTGTGATGGCTTCTAAGGGCAAACGAGTAAAACACTTGTTGATTGGCTGCCCTGCAGCTATAGAAAGGGCACGAAAAATACCCAAATACCGAACCCGAACCCGTAATTTTTTTCAAATGTCCGGGTTCGGGGCACGGACACCCCAAAGTCCAGTACGAACCCGAACTTTACAGTCTGGTTACTTTCTTAATCTGACCATTGTTGGCTTATATCTACCCCTGCCTGCTTCCCTTACCTAGCTAAACCACATTACAAGTAAAATTGCAGAATTCACCTCCATAAGCACAGTAATTCCCAGGGCTCAGGTCTAGCGGCCTGGGCCGAGACATACGGCCTGAACGACGTATGGCCGTGGAGATACCCGCAGGTCAAAGCTTTTACGTGTCACTCAGCATCGCACAGAGCCTTCTCAAGAATAGATCTGGTATTTGAGGGTGGGTCTGTCCTGCCTCGGGTTAAGGAGGTCCAAATGCTGCCTAGAGGTATATCAGAATATGCTCCGATGCTCCTCAGTTTGGACCTTTTTATAGCTCCCTCGGATAATCTGTGGAGACTGTCCAGATTCTGGATCTCAGATGCGATGGTCTCGGGGTAGTTTCAAACAACTATGGGCACATTCTGCGCTACGAACCATGGCTCAGTGGAGGCCCAGGTGGTGTGGGACGCCTTCCGGGCGTACACAAGGGGACAGTACCAGACCATAATAACCAGGACGCACAGGGAAAGGAGGGCAGACTTGGTCAAAGCTGAGAGGGAGGCCAGTGCTCAGGAAGCAGAATACATTAGGTCCCGGGACACCTCACATTATGCTTGATTACAATCCCTGACTAAGGAGGTGCTCCAGTTGCGTATCTCACTCACTCAAAAAAAACTGCTAGCAGAATCACAGTGTATTTTTGAACAGGGGGAGAGATCTGGGAGACTGCTGGCATGGCTTTCTCGCCAACAGGCCGGGGGAACCAGTGTGTCCTGTGCCTAAGACTCTAGTGGGACCCTTCTCTATACTCCAAAGGAAATAAACAAATGCTTTGTTTCGTATTACCAGACACTGTACAGTTTTAGAGCAGGATATAGGGAGAAGGACCTGGTGTCCTATCTTGAAAACATAGATATACCAGTTCTCACTTCTACATACCGTACCAAATAAGATGCTCCTATCACTGTGGAGGAAATACTTGGGGCACTTAGGTCTCTCCAATCTGGGAAGACCCCGGGGCCGGACGGCATCCCAGTGGAATTCTATAAGCAGTACGCCGAAGATTTAGCTGGTAGACTGCACATTGTCTTTTGTGCTTTGACTGAGTCTGAGGCACTTCCACGTTCAATGAGCAAAGTGGTTATCATAGTCATCCCCAAACCAGGGAAAGACCCCACCCTATGCTCCTCGTACCAACCCATATGCCTGTTGAACGTGGACGCCAAGCTCCTAGTGAAAGCTTTAGCTACTAGATTAAATACGGTTATAACGACCTTGACACGCCCAGACCAGACAGGGTTAATGCCTGGAAGGGGAACAGACATCAACATTAGGAGACTTTTCACACACATAGACAGAGCACAGCCGGACTCAGTGGGTGTGGTGGCCTCTCTGGATGCGGAGAAGGCCTTTGGCTCCATGGAGTGGGGGTACCTGTGGAAAGTGCTCTCCAGATATGGATTTGGCCACAAATTTGTATCCTGGTTGCATATGCTTTACGCCAACCCCCATGCTAGGGTTCGCACTAACGGTAGCCTTTCTGAACCCTTCCCATTAGGCCGGGGGACGGGACAGGGATGCCCCCTCTCCCCGGCACTGTTTGCTCTGGCATTGGAGCCACTTACTGTCTGGCTTAGAGCGGAGAGTGGCGTGCGGGGGATAGAGATTGGCGCTGGCCCTATTTGATCAATTTAGTCAGTTCTCAGGTATCCACATCAACTGGGATAAATCGGCTCTGTTTCCCCTACATCCATCGGTCCCACGAATCTACACCAAAACGGCTCTTAAATGGGTGGATGAATTTACATATCTGGGAATTAGGATTGGCGGGAATGTGAATGACTATATGGAAAAAAACATAGCCCCCCCTAATGACCCAACTGACGACTAGGTGTGCTGCGTGGAGGTCTCTTCCATTAACACTGGTAGGCAGAGTAAGCCTCCTAGAAATTATCTAATTTCTCAAGTATTTATACTTTTTTAGGAATACCCAATCCCACATTTCTAAGGCTTTCTTTGGGAGGTTGGAGGGACTGTTAGTCTCATTTGTATGGGCCAGACGACCCCCTAGAGTAAAAGGCTTGCTTTACCTCCCTCTTTCGAGTGGGGGTTTGGCGATGCCCAATTTCTGAATCTAGTACTGGACGGCAGTCCTAGTTACTGTGCGCTGCTGGTTCTCACAGCCTCCACAAAGCCCGGCTATTAGACTGGAGGCCGCAATCCTGGGCTCATACGCAGCGTTAAGCAATCTAGTGTTCTGTGGCCTGAAGGCAAGTCCCTCTCTGACCACTTCCATGAAAGAAAACCATGATACGTACGTGGCAGGAAGCTAGAGTAATATATGGGAAACCCATTTGCATATCTCCACATACACCCCTCTGGGGAAACCCTACGCTGCCTCATCTCTGCACTGTTCCGGACCCCTCGGTGTGGGCTAATAAGGGGATAGTCACTTTGAAACACATAGTGGCTGAAGGCAGACTCAGGCCCATCCAGGAACTGGGGCGCGTATACTCACTACCAGGCTCATTTCAATTCAGGTACTGGCAGCTGCAGCATGCGTTTAATGCACAGTTTACAGGACCCCTAACCCTAGAATCAGATCCAATTGAGCCCCTCTTGACCTACGGGGTTATGGGTAGACCTCTCCCCTCTCTTTACCTATACTTGACAGTAGCACATGACCACAAACTGACCCAATCATTTGATAGGTGGAAAGTAGACATTCCCGACTCTAGGAGATGAAGAGTGGGAGGAATGTGTATCTACCTACATCCCAACTATGATAGCAGAGAAAGACATATTTATCCAGTTGAAATTTCTTCACAGGGCCTATTTCACACCTCAAAGATTGGCCCATATTTACCCCCAGAGGGACCCCATGTGCCCTACATGTCAGTTTGAGGTGGTTACTTTTGGACACATGGTCTGGTTCTGTCCCGAGCTACAGACCTATTGGGCTGTGGTGGCTGACACTCTGAATGAGATATCTGGTACTACTAGAATTCCACTGGACCCTCTGATCTTCCTGCTGAGCCATCTTGAAAATGTACAGGGAGATAGATACCTCAAGTTATGTATTACCTTCTCCCTGTTCAACGCTTGTAGGGAAATACTTCTGAGGTGGAAGTGAACGACGCCGCTTACCCACGATTCCTGGATCCGTATGATTAATTCAGTTTTACCTCTGTATAAACGTACCTATGAAAGCAGGCAGTGCCCGGCAAAATTTGATAAAGTGTGGTCAAGCTGGATAGATACATGCGGTTGATTTATAGTAGGACCTACGATACCTCTTCTTTTCCCCAGCTGGCTTCCTTTCCCTTCTGTTGTGTGCGGCCTGGGCCTAAGTGTACCCCCCACCCCCGTGTATGTGATAGTTCACCCTCTACAGTACTATTTGATACTAAGATGACTTAGGACACTGTGGATTTTGGTGATAGATGCTTAAACGATGTGTGTACTCAAAGCTGAGAGATCTGAACTGTATAAGTGTACAACTGTGGCTGTTATATCAAGTAACGGAATCCAATCGCTGGTAAATGTGTTTGATGATTGTGTGATCTTCTGTCAACAACCTGTGATGTAATGCAGAATTGTTAATACACTCTTTTCTGTTAAAAAAAAATAGTTTTGACTTCCACAAGCCACATCCAAATTACTTAAGAAAAATGTGGACTGAATAACTCAAGCCCAGCACAGAAAACCACCAAACTTTATTGGTTCAGCACAGGAGACCACACAATTATTTATTAACACATAATAAGCTTTATTATACATTTCAAAATGATATAGATAAAAAGGTAAAACACGGAATACCATCAATGACCAACAAACCTAGCAGGGTAAAATACAATAACCCACTATAGAAAAAACAAAATCAAAATATACATCACAATGAATCAGATATATCCATGTTAAATGGTGATGGTAAAAGATAATACAGTAATGTAGATCTCTGGTACAAAAGGTCACAGTTCAGTATGAAGGAATAGTATCAATGTCATGGGTCAAGAAGTGTCCAAGATTAACCCCAGGGCTGAGGGATACCAAAATCACACAACCAACTTCCAGAGCATGTGCGTGGGTGACATAAAAATCTAGGAAGCTTAGGTGGCAAGATAGGTGAGTCAACTAGGAGTGTGTAGAGACCAGAAAATAGCTAGGAAATACAGATATTTCCAGATTACAGCACTAAATGAAGCTAATATCTATATAGACACCAACCAAATCCACAGCATCCAACACAACAAAGGGGGTATCCAAAATCACAAGATGGAAACATGTCCCCTCACTGAACCAAGGGTCCATCTTTCTGTTAGTAAGCCATTTCTTATTCTATGTGATGTATATTTAGATTTTCCAGGTATTTCTAAAGCAGGTTATTGTATTTTACCCTGCTAGATTTGTTGGTAATTGAGGGTATTCCATGTTTTACCTTTCTATCTATATCATGTTAAAATGTATAATAAAGCTAATTATGTTTTAATAAATAATTGTGTTATCTCCTGTGCTGAGCCAAAAGTTCTGTGATTTTCTATGTTGGGCTTGAGTTATTCAGTTCACATTTTTCTTCACCAGCCAAAAATGGTTATATTAAAGCTGTCTGCGACCAAAGAAGAAGCGGCAGTAGATCACTGGATAGGTGAGTATCAGTAGGTCAATAGGTGACCCTTTCACAGGCTTTGTCACTTTACCCTTAATATGCAAGGTGGACAGTGTCTATTTGAAGATGCAACAGGGGGGATTTACTAAGATTGGAGTGTGCAAAATATGGTGCAGCTCTGCATAGAAACTTGTCAGCTTCAAGATTTTAGCCCTTATTCACATTGAATGCTGCTTTGAAATCGTGCAACTTCATCTGAAATTGCACGATTTCAAAGCCGCATGTCAGTGCAACTTCAGGTATGACTTGGAAGACATCTGTGTGGCTTAATGAACAGATGTCTATGCAAATCGCACCAAAAATCACCAAAAATAGTGCAGGGACTACTTTTTCAAATCGATGCAGCACCACAAAGTCGGCATCACACCAATTTGAACAGTGCGATTGTCGTCAATATTATTATTGTCCAAGCTTAATTGAACAAGCTGAAGTTAAAAGCTGATTGGCTACCATGCACAGCTGCCCCAGATTCTGAGTGCTCCAGTTTTATGAAATCTCCAACAATGTGTGCTTAGCACTTGAACCTAATGGTAAGGTGATTCTAAACTCAAAATGTTTATTTACCTTAATGCATTATCTGCATTAAGGTAAAAAACTCCCCACTACCTAATCTACCCATCACCAAACACTTACCTGAATGATTTACTAATCTAGCGATGTCCAAGCTGCTCTCCTCCTCTCTCCCTGGACTCACAGGAAACAGCACTGAGGTCAGCGGAAGCCATAGGCTCTTGCTGCTGTCAGTCAACTCTTGTGAGAAGGAAGTGGGGGGGGGTGTCTATGGACACACACAGCCTGACTTGGGAGCATGCCTGAAGGGTTCCGACCGCATGTCAAGCCAGGGCCCGAGGTTGTTCTAGGGACGAGCGGCGGATCCAGGGATTCGGCTCTTCCCGGTCGTTGTAGTCGGGTTATGGTAGCCCTTGTTCTGCTAACCTGCCTCATGTCCCCATCCACGGGTTCCCTGTGACTATTACTCATTTGGAAGGAACCTTCCATTTTAATATTATGGTTTTCGCACTAGTCGTTGGATAATTTTATGTTCTATGTTCTATGTTCCCGACCTTCTAGGAAGTATACAATAAGCGGAGAGAGAATGGTATACCTAGGACTATCTGAACTACACAGAGGGTTATATACTGTGCTTTCTTACGGCGGTATCTTTCCCTGAAGAAAGAATTAATACAGATAACAATTCTGAAAAGCGTTTGTTGAACCCCCCTAGGACAGGTCAATGGTTGACCATGAGACTTCTCCTGTGTTGGATGATACCACCATCTATTTAGGACTTTGTGTCTCCTTCTGTTTTTATCCTTTGTAGCAATGTGCATAATTGAATAATTGTCTTTCTTTGTTGTAAGTGGTCCAAATGGGTACTATTTTTTAATCTTTGTCAAAATAAACTATATATTTTTTATAAACTGATTTTGTTCAAATTGCCTTTAAAATCCCAACCCATAGGGGTACTTCTTTTTTTGGTTTTGAATAACGAAGGGATGATGGCAATTCACACCCCTGATTGTGGAGGTACTTATACAATTTCATAGCAGCAGGTATTGTGGGCTCGGTGTCTGCCGGCACCCACCGATTACACAGGACACAGGCAGAATGATAGTCTGCCTATATAAACAAGGCAGATTGTCATTCTGTCAGAAAGGAAGATATTGATCCTCTGTTTCTGCACAGCAGGAAGCAGGAACACGGATTTTTGCCTTCCCCTAGTCAAAGCACCTCCCCCACAGTGAGTAAGCACAACCTAGGCACACAGTTAACCCTTTGATCGCCCCTGATGCTAACCCCTTCCCTGCCAGTGTCATTAGCACAGTGTCAGTGCATATTTTTAGCACTGATCACTGTAATAATGTCACTGGTCCCAAGAAAAGTGTCAGTTCGGTGTACGATTTGTCCACCACAATATTGCAGCCCGCTATAATTTGCTGATCACCACCATTACTAGTAAAAAAAAAGATCAATAAGTAAAAATATCCCATAGTTTGTAGATGCTATAACTTTTACGCAAACCAATCAATATACGCTTATTGGGATTTTTTTACCAAAAATATGTAGCAGAATACACATTGGCCTAAATTAATGAAGAAATTCGTTTTTTTACATTTTTCGTATTAGATGTGTTTTATAGCAGAAAGTAAAAAATATAGGTTTTTTTCAAAATTGTTGGTTGTTCTTTGTTTATAGTGCAAAAAAAAGTTAAAAACACAGAGGTGATGAAATACCACCAAAAGAAAGTTCTATTTGTGGGAATAAAAAAAAGGACATAAATGTAATTTGGGTACAGTGTCGCGCAACCGCTCAATTGTCAGTTAAAGTAACGCAGTGCCGTATCCCAAAAATTGCCTGGTCATAAAGGGGGGTAAAACCTTCCAGAGGTCAAGTGGTTAATGCATCTGAGTGAGCATGTTTTTACTATGTTTGGTCACATATAGGAAACCAAATACTTTTATTTATGATTCCTCTGTAACATTCTTCAAAAGAAATCACAGTTCTGGAATTCAGAGAGATTGTAATCTATAGTCTTCAAGCTTTCATAAAACAGGGACAATTTCCAACATAATTTCCGGCACTGACATCTCTCTAAAATGATCAAATAAATGGTAGCTGTGTTTTTGATTTTGATTTTAGAGTGCAGCATTTGTGTACAAAAATATCTGTGAATATATAGGCATAGAAGTCCTTGTGAACATTAAATATATATTACGGCATGGTTAGCGGCACAGGATTCCCTGGACCGCTTGAGATCCTCCTCCGTGGAACGCAAAAGGTTCTTTACCAAGCAGGCATTTTACGAGGAAGGGGAGAAAACGGGCCACCTGTTGGCCAAAATAGCCAAATCGCAACAACAGTCCTCTGCATTTGGAGCCATCCGCTCAAACACAGAGGGAGTTGTTAATGACCCGGAGCAAGTTGTCACTGAGCTAGCATCCTTTTACACTGATCTTGCGCAAGATGATTATCCCACTCAGGCCCTTGAAGAATATCTCTCTACTATCACGCTACCAACTCTGTCAAGTATTGATAGCTTAAATCTAGATGCTCCGCTCACTTTGGAGGAGTTGCAGAAGGCGGCCTGTTCTTTCCCAACCTGTAAGGCACCGGGAGATCGGGAGATGATGGCATCCCGATGGAGGTGTACACTATGTACGGCAAGGAGGTTTTGCCCTAACTTTTAGAAGTCTTTAATGCCTCAATGGAGACGGGCAGCCTGCCAGAATCTATGTCAAGGGCAAATATGATCCTCTTACTTAAACCAGGCAAAGATCCATTAGACCCCAGCTCTTACAGGCTGATATCATTACTACAGAGTGATGTTAAAATTCTAGCCAAGGTACTGGCCCTTAGGGTTAATAAGATCATAGCCTCCATTATCCACCCCAACCAAGCGGGCTTTATGCCGCAAAAATCTACAGCTACAAATCTTAGAAGGCTCTTTTAAGTATGCAGACACAGGCAGATAATATAGGGCATCTACTATCGCTTGATGCCAATAAGGCGTTTGATAGTGTCAATTGGCGGTACCTGTGGGCAGTGCTATCAAAATTTGGGTTTGGTCCACACTTTATAGCCTGGGTAAGGTTACTGTACAGCTCCCCAAAGGCAGCGATAAGAGTGTCGGACAGGATGTCACCGGCTTTTGCACTGGGCAGGGGGACCAGGCAGGGATGTCCCCTGTCTCCCCTGCTCTTTGCTATCGCCATAGAACCACTAGCGGCCCAGGTACAAGATAGTCCTCACATCGAGGGCTTTAGGTATGGAGACCTGCATGAGAAGATCATGCTTTAGGCAGATGACATGCTGCTTCTCCTCGGGGATACGTCCTCCTCCCTAACTGAAGTAATGTCCATCATTTTGGAGCTTGGGAGATACTCAGGACTCAGGATAATTTGGACTAAATCGGCGCTGATGATGCTGGGCAGTCAGCCGGGGGACCCGCTGCCCACCTCTTGCCCGGTCCCTATTGTATCCTCCTTTAGGTATCTAGGCATTCAAATTTCCCCCAAAATCACAGAATACGGCAACAATAACATTAACTCCTTACTGTCACAATTTAGGGACAAAATCAACATGTGGAATAAACTTAAACTGTCACTAGCCGGCAAAACAAACTTGATTAAAATTATTCTGATGCCCCAGTTATTGTATGTACTACATAACTCCCCAGTTATGATTCCGCTGAAAACCTTTAGAGTGGTAAACACCATTTACCGCCAGTTGCTGCAGAATAGGGGCACCCCCAGAGTAAAACTGGAGCAGTTACAGTATCCCAAGGATGGGGGAGGCCTAGCACTCCCCAATCCCTGGCTATATTACTTTGCGGCCCAGTTGCAGCATCTGGTGGGATCCATGTGGCCCCACCCGCCCGGTTTGGCAGCCGGTCTCATGCAGAGGGGCACCGAGGCGGGCGTTATCCAGGAGGGACTAGAAGCCCAGCTATTCCAAAAACCTAATAAAAAGATGCCCACTTGCACACTTATCCAAAAGATATGGAACAAATGCAGACAGTTGCAATGGGTACAAGGGTTTACCTCAAACAGCCCAATATGGCATAATAAGATGTACACTGAACTCGCTAAATTAGACCAGGGACCCAGATGGCGCTCCTACGGGGTGACACTTTTCTGTCACATATTCCACCAAGGGAAACTTCTGCCGTTTTCTGATTTACGATCCAAATTTTCTCTCCCAGCTACAATGCACTTTCAATACCTCCAGTTGAGGCATGCGATAGTGAATCATGGGGACGTTGGTGAATAGGTGCACTCACCAACCTCTCTGTTCCATTTACTGCATAATAGCCCTGACACTAAGGGATTTATTTCCCGATGTTATTGCCTGCTACTTACTGAAGGCATCAATGGGAAGAGGCACTCCTATCAATTACTACAAGCTCCCTAAATGTCTCACAAAAAGTGTCCCAACTCTACATTATACTTAGGGTACATTATACCCCGGTAAAACTGCACAGGTTGGGTTAAACTGTCGTACCCAATTTGTGGAAAGTGTAGACAGGTGCCCAGAGATCTTATTCACCTACTCTGGAGGTGTCCAAAGCTCCACCTCTACTGGACTGAGGTCCTATCGACACTCAACCAAGTATTCCAGACGAGAGTTCCTCTTACCCCGATAGGCTGTCTGCTGGGCATATTAGAAGAGGTGATTCCAGAGGAGAGGATAAGAACAGCCTTTTCCCGTGCCCTGTTTCAGGCTAGGAAGGTAATTCTGTTAGGTTGGAAATCCTCCACCCCGCCCAGCGTAGCCACTTGGATGACTCATATGGGCAATACCCTTATAATAGAGAAATACATATACCAACACAGGGGTAATGGGAGTAAATTTGAGAGACTGTGGGCCCCATGGCTAGACACACCAAGATTGAGTCCAAAGGAACTAGTGATGATGAGACTTGTACAAGGTCCTACATAGCACACTTGTTCAGCCAGTGTCAAACTATGGTTGCTGCTCTCGTGGTTACGCATCACTTACTAATTACTATTACATATGCACAAATGGAAGGATTGCACTCCCTTGATAGGGGACAAATAAGAAATGGATCATGATGTTAATGACCTGGGGGGGGGAGGGGGTCGAAATGTGCTGTACAATGATCACTATATGTTCAATGAGATGTATATGTTTACATTTTGTAAAAGAAAAAAGTATTCCTTGTACTGGAAACTGTTACATTTTCAATAAAGCCTTTTTGATTTAAAAAAATATATAAATATTACAGTTAAAATATCTGGCGTTACCAAAAAGATCCTGTTCAGTCCATTGCCTTAAACTAAGGCTGAAGTTGCCAAGGATGGTATGACTAAATGTCCAGCCCTTAGGGCAGGTCTTATCTGTCTGCTACAGGATTTGGGGGCGGCGCCCATGCACTCTTAATGCACAGGCCGCCCCTAGATTGTTGTTAAAATGTTTCTACATATAAATGTTACACGAGACAGACTATAGACCTGCAGAAGAGTGGCATCGTGCTAGGTATGTGACCCATTGCTCAATTTTGGGAACGCAAGCAGGGAATAAAGCAAACTTTAAAATTGCTAATGGGCACAGAAAAACTTTAATGAATAACTGCACCTTTTACCTTCCTTTGAGTATGGACTTGCCTACCTTTCTAGCTAAAATAGGCATGCCATGCATTGAGACTGTATAAAAGTTCATATGCAGCACTAAACACATAGATGAATGAAATAGAAGACAGGTGGCAAATAGAAGAGACGAGACCCTCGCACCAACTTCAGTGTGTATGACAGCACACCACACCACAGTGCTTACATCCAATCTCCTTACCACAGAGCCGATCAGACAGGTATAATGACATGACTCATGGAACGTCTCCAGACTCCAGCAGACGTCTCCACCACAGGAACAAGCAACGTGACTGCTCTCCCTAACTCAGGGGCCCAATGGCAGCTCTCTAGCAAGTAATCCAAAGGTCGCACTCAACTTAGACTCGATCGCCAATCACAAGTTATGCACCCACAAGATGAAGATGGAAAGATGCACAGTGAAGTACGTTTAGATAAGATAAAATTTTTACTAAGAATGTACTTACAGACACAGGTTAAAAGAAGCATTAGTGTAAAATCTCTAAGAAACCACGGCTCGTAGCGTGCTTGCATTGAGACTGATTTACTAAAGGAGTTGAGGATCCTACCACGATAAATTGTGTGAACATTATTTCAATTATCCAATCGTGAATTTCCTGTTTAGTTATTTCATCTGCACGTGATTGAATAATTGAAGTGAACATTCACACAATTTATTTAGTAAATCAGTCTGAAGTAACAAAACCTGAGACGTAGGGGTTGTTTTACTGGATAGTGCAAAATCTGGTGTAGCTCTGCATAGAAACCAATCAGCTTCCATGTTTTTTGTCAAAGCTTAACTGAACAAGCTGATTGGCTACCATGCACAACTGGACCAGATTTGCACTCTACAGCTTTATTAGATCAAATTCATAGTCCAGGGAAATAAACTTTAAAGTGGTATTAAACTCAGAAACAAAAATGTAATATATTGCAGCTTACCATTTCTGAAATGTAGTGGCTGCAATAGTTTTCTTTTTTCTGTTTCAATGTGTTTATTGATTTCAAGTCATAACGTAAGAAATCAAAAGCAAGCATGCAGATCACCCGTGCAGGGGCTAAAAAATGATCAGGTATTACAGGAAAATCAGGGAAAAACAGGGATACAAACATAACAAATGTAGTTAAACCTTCATATGATTTGGATGATATTGAAAATAATTCACATGAAATGAAAAGAAAAGGGAAGAAAGGAAAAAAGGAAGAGAAAAATGAATGGGGAAAGAGACCATACACAACTGAATCTAGAGAAGGAAGATGAAGGTAGGAAAAGGAAGGAAAAATAATTCGGACTCCAATATGCCATCGGGAGCAATCAGAGAAGGCCCGAACAAGCCGGATGAGGTGAGGAAAACCAAGGTTCCCAGACTTTAAGAAATTCAGGATGTGAGTCATCTAGACATCTGCTCGTGGAGCATCAAGGCAGTCATACGTGACTTCACTCCTTGAAAGGCAACAACCGGGTCTTCCAGGCCTGGGCTGTAGTCTGCTTGGCAGAAATAAAAAGGTAGGTAGCCAACTTCTGCTGGCATGCATATAAGCCGGGAATCGGGCAATGCAATAGGGCTAACTTTGCATCCCTGTGAACCATTATATGAAAGAGGGACTGGAGCAAGCCGAAAACCCTGGACCAGAACCCCACCAGTCTCGGGCAGGACCACCAGGCATGCAAATAATTTTCTTTTTTAAACTTGGTTCCTTTATTTTCTTTGTGATCTGGCAAGTAATGCATTTCCTGACTTAGGATGTCTTTATGCTGGGTGGAGGATCAACAGGGACACTTTTGTATATCTGTGGAGAGGGTAGTGTAAGATGCACCAGCAGATTCAAATGAACTTGACTAACAAATGAAAGCCTAATTACAGATAACATTATTTAAGATATAATTTAAGGATTTTTTTTGTTTTGAATAGAATTGAGAGGTATTACAACACCTGTCAGGTTTTTATTGTTGTCTGCTTCCAACCTGGGCTGAGGACTTTTGTGTGGTTCTTTGGACTTTTCTGTGTGGTTGTCTATGAAGCATTCAATAAATGTGTGTCATTTTTATGGTTGCTACACTGTATATTTACATAAGTGTGATGTTGGTAGATTTTGGGATATTTCTTTTACAACATTTGTTATGTTGGTTAGTTTGCCTGCACTACTCACTTTTTTTTAATTCTAATATCTGTGGGCGGCCACAGATTAGCGTGGATATAGTTATCCTATTTTTACAGCATTAGATAAGGAACCGGGGCATGAGAGAGGGAATTAACATAGTTGTTGCTAATATTTATTTTTGGAACATAATTCTGCATAAAACATTTAACAGTATTATTTCATGAGATAATTTATAAGGACATGTTTAGGGGTGAGGCAGGGTAGGGGTTGGGTGGGGCAACTGGTGGCGAGTAACTCTTAAGGGCTGGCTAGTAGTTCAGGACTTGAAACTTTGAGCCCTACCTTAAATATGAACAGGGTTCATACCAAACTTATATAAGAAAAAAACGGTACTGTGCCAAAGGGAAGGCACGGTCCAAAGTACCACAAAATGGATGTCCTGATGAAGCTGGGGGCTCCCAGCGAAACGCGTTGACGTCATGCTCCTGTGCATCTAACCCCGGTCTCTGCATCCCCTCTGCTTCCACCGTGCCTTGGTTTATGTGACCTGTATTAGAATGCAATTTGAAGATCTGTAGCCCCAGTACTTGGCCAATGGCCACAGGCACATCCGATCCACTTTCATATATATCAAGTGCAAAGCTTTTACATACAGAGAGTGTGACGTGCTGTTGAACTACCATGAGGAAAGCTGGCAGAAGCATGGATTCATGATACTGGCAACAGCCTCATATTGCCATACGCAACCCATACACTGACATGCAGTAATGTAACCATGCTAAGAACTGTCATGCATCCTGCTTATTCCTTTGCAGTTGTTACATCGTTTGATGGGCTTCCTGTTTATGAGCTGTTAATGCACAAACTCTGCTGGTTGAATCAAACTCCATTGTTATAGCCTGCTACATACAGGGAGCTCTGCCTTATCCTCCAACACTGTCCAGACTGTGGCTTATGTGTTTACCCGGCACAAGATACTCACATACATGGCTGCACATCAGGAACAGCCCCACGCACATTCAGTTTAGCCCTGGTCTGGAGCCCTTTGGATTTTTTGAGTCTCTGTATTTGCTGAGTGTTATCCACTCGCTACCAGAACTGCAGGGCCATTCAGCTATGGGTAGTAGCTCTGTCCAGTCCTTTATTCCCAATTTATGGTTTACATCACTGTATGGATATGTAGATACATGAGTGGAGTCTAGATGTTTATTTGGGTTGACAACGTTGTCATTTTAAGATGGTGGGAGGTGGAGGTGTTTTTTTATTTTTATGTTGGATGTATTGTTTTTTTACCTTTGCAATAAACATTGGCATTTTTTTAGATTCAGCGGTTTCCATTATTGTATTTGGGTATTATATCCCTGAGGCTCCATTTTTAGGTACTTTGGACTGTGCCTTCCTTTTGACACAGTACCATTTTTTCATGTACTGCAATCTACTCAATATACTGCAAAGCTTGCGATAGCAATACTTTAAAAGCCCAGGTCAAGTTATTATTCCCATTTCCCCACATTTGTGGCCAGCTAGCTGATGACCTGTCAAGATCCTACAATAAGGGAATTCAAGTTTGCCGTAAAAAGAGATCACTACAGTCAGAGCATAGAAAGAAATTTAACAGTACTATCAAGTCTTGTGTTAAACATCATCATTGCCTGGAGGGTTAATTCATAAATCCATTAGTCTTCCACTCCTTCCTTCGGCGATTTATCTTGTCAGAAACAGAGCACTTGTTTTTGGACATCGACCACCTCCCTCTGCATACCATTGACATACAATTAGAAGGGCCTGTCTCTTTTTGTTAAGGGTGCATTTATAATAAAGAAAAAAAGCCCCTCTGCCATTACCATGGAAACATCTACGTCTGGCAATGTCTGTAACGTGAAAAAGGACTTTCTGCCGCTCTGCGCAATCAGTGACTCAGTGTCAGGTTATGTGAATCAGTCTCTGCTTTCTTTTGTTTCACTTCTTTAGAATCCCAAAACCTGCAAGGAATGCTCACATAATCCATAACCAGGGATGCTCACTTGATACAGATTTAGTAAGTTGTTTTGTTTACACTTGGCTTTCCTGCAATAGAATTGTGCAGTGATTTTCAATCCTCTGTGAAGTAATGTGCAGTATAAATGAGCAGCTTGGATAGACAGAAATACCAGACATCCTATGAGACATTGCCAGAGCTCCTGTGAACATGTAAGTACAAGCCTGAAATTCAGACAGTTTATTTAATGATACAGTGCAAGCAGCACCAAAGCATAGTAATCCATGACTACCAATCAAAATTCTTCTTTTAGCAGCATAGACTGGAAAGGTTAGTGATTTGCCGGACACTTTATTGTGCACCATTACTCTTTTTACCAGGTTGTCAGTTAAGCCCAAAATATGCTAAAAATTTTAGGAACCCAGTCGTAATTTACATAGCAAGGGTTGATGGAATTGGGCAGTATAGACAATTACACTGATATATTTATTTGTGGGCATTTAGAACATGTGTTGCTGCTATTAATTCAATGTCATATTACAAGCACAACTGCTTGCAGGGGTAAGTTCTAGGCAATGCATAAAGAATCAGCTAGGGTTTAAACCAGTTTCTGGCAGGAGAGCTTTGACTTTGAGGTGGAGGTAAGTCTTCAGCATACAGCAGGCATATTGCATTGGGTACACTGAGGGAACCAAATACTAGCTACGAAAAAAAAAAAAAAATAGTTAGCCGATGGCCTTTAAAACCATTTCAAGGTTCTGTGTCGACAGGCTTTGAGCTTGTGTTGATGGCATTAGTTTGACACCAGTTTTAAACTCTTCTGAGATAATTTATTTTTTATTGACTGATGCATTTGACTTTATTTTGGCCTGCATTTGACTTGCTGTAAGCGGTATTTGTATTACTAAAGACTTGTATGAAAATGCAAAGCTTGCCTGAGACTAACAAAAGCCAGTTGACACAGGCACTAAAGCAAGGTTGAAGTGTCTATTTGAAGGAGAAGTTTAGCTAAAGCTATTTTAGCTATATTTCTTCTGTGGATTACAGGAGTGCAGTGCATTCTGAACTCCTGTGACCCCACTGTCGGCTGATGTCACTCAGCCGGTCCAGGCTTGGGAAAGATCCAGACCATCCAGTCGGGGTCCACACACATGCCTGGGCTGGCAGCTGGCTCAGCCTCTCAGCATATCGCTAAGAACCAGAGCCAGCCCCTCCCGTCCCCTCCACAGCCAAACTCTACAGTGAGCGCCTCTCACTGCCAATAGTGAAGAGAGAGAGCTGAGCATTTAGCAGTGTTCTACCGCTCAGTTCTCAGGGTAGAGCTGGGAGGGGACAGCTGCAGCTGGGATTAGTGCTGCAGCCATCTAGGTGAGTATGATTTTTTATTTTTTTTGGGGAAGGGGGGGGGGGGATTCCCATGCTTCTCTTCTAAGAATAACAAGCATTAATACTAAATTGAATTTCAAGTGAATGAGTTTTACTTCTTTTTTTTTTTTTTCATTCTGTATTTATTAAAGATTTTACCGATGTGTACAAAAACAAGTATACAAAATGTAATTACAAAACTCAAAAATAAGGACAGAAGTTTATAAAAAGGGAAGAACATATGATAACTCAAGCTGCCCTGGGGCTGAATATCATCTTACAGAATTCTTTGTGAGAGGGTAAAGTAACAAAGTTTAGTATAGTGTCCAGAATTTGCTTTGTGAATCAGGAACTGAAATAAAGTCTACGTAGTAAAATGGATAAAATGGACTTGCTTCTTTTTTTTTCCTTACCAAAATAGACAACTACTGATCCATTATTTAATGCCATGAATACAGCTTGTGAAACCAAAACATATTTCTCAAATATTGTGAACTAGTGGTATTACTCCCACCTATCCATTAAATAAATGTTAAACAGCTTAGATATATTTCTCTACAATAAAAAGGCTAAAAACGAATGCTATATTCAGTTACAAAGGTCAGCTTTTCTATCTTGTAAAAGCTTTGCTGAAGACAACACCTCGCCTTGAAAAAAAACTTAATTTGGATCTTAATTTAGTGAGATTGAGGTGCTTTCAGCAATCAGATCAGTAACATGCAATATGAAATGTGAAACTAATTACTTAACATCCATGTCACTGTGGATCTTGCAAAGAGTGACTAGATAGGCTTAGCAAAAAGAGTTAGTGAAATTAATTCCAATGATCCATGAAGAGATTTGAAAATGATTAATAGCTACTGGTGAAATGATCATTTTATAGTTTCTCTCATTTGAAGCTTCAGTATGAACTAATGGCGAACATGTCTAAACCTTTTATTCCAATTACTCTTTTCTGCTTAATCTGAAACATGTACTAAGAACAAACAAGTAGTGTTTTTTCATAACAGTTTTTTGAAAGTTATATCACAATACAGAAAAAAAGGTAATAGACAAATAGTATAAGTGTGTACATATAATCATTACAGAGAATCAAACAGTGCCCCTGCCAACTTGACTGTCCATGCACTGTGGAGGGCATACCAATATGCAGCAGAAAGGTATTGACAGTGACGGGAAAACAGCCGGGTACAACTCAGGCCCAATACCAGTAGATGGCTACTGAAGATATTGAATTGCAGTGGTGGGGTTTTTATGTCCAGTTGTGGGTTGATGATTCTCTTGCATTTTTTGCAAACTTTTTGATTATCTTTCACCATTTTTAGGAAAGGGAAAAAAGAGACAAAAAATGGAAAAGGAACAAGAAAGGGGGAAAAGAAAGAAACAAAACCAAAGAAGAAGGGCCATCTGAACTCCCGCCTCCGCTGCCCAAACTCTGTGAGCTGAAAGTTGGAGATACTTAATTCAAAGATCCCAAATGTGATCAAACTTAGCAGTCCTATCCTTCAAGATACTGACCAGCTTCTCACTGAGCATGATCCATGTCAGCTTACTTTTTATAGTAGCCAGAGCTACCACTGGTTTCTTCTAAATGGTCGCTATATTGATTTTTGCTGCAAGAAACAAAGTAGATTTGAGTCTGAACATGTATGGGAGCATTGGCAACAGACTCGTTAAGAAGAGCCACCTTGGGGTTTTTAACTATATTCCCCATTGTTACAGAATAGATTAGGGAATGAACTCTTATCCAAAACCGGCGCACCTTGAACACATCTCCGAAAACACCAAGAGGAGGCCCCTTGGTACATTTTCGAGAGGCAGTCTGGCACCAGGTACCATATAGAGAGTACCTTATATACTCCCTCTGCCAGGGCTGTATTTAAAATACCCTTATGTGTGCATTCATGTTTTTACTTAAAATTGAATGTCAGCAAACAGCTAAGTACACAGATGAAATACATATGAATATATTACCTACCAAAGGGTTTGTATATTTTTTTCCATCCAGTCTTACAGTGACCATTTTCACTAAGGGCAGATTAATCCATCTCCATTTACTTCCTGGAAGTCTGGCTGGAACACATGATTAAATAATTAAAGTAAATATTAACTCAATTTTTGGAGTGAAGATTCACAATTACTTTAGTAAATCAACCAACTAAAGGAAAGCTGAAGGAAATTAAATGGTCAAGGGATATGTGCATAATTTTGCAGCTCTTTAACAAGGCAAAAGTGATGGTTGTCCTCCCAAACAGCCTTGAAGGCACCACAATTTTGTATATAGTAAAAACCTCTGCAGTGGCATGTGTGCTAAAATCTTGTTGAAAAACTACCCCAGCAAGGGCCACTGATTTGTGTCCCAGGTTCCCATTAATGCAACAACAGCCATGTAAACAGCAACTTTCACTCCTCAAGCCCAGAAACAGTCTAAGGGTTACCTTTAACCACTTTAAGACCGCCCACTGCACATATACTGTGGTAGAGCGGCTCTATTGCGCGAAACACCGTAACTATATGGCGTTTCATGCAATAGATACTGTGGGTGCGCGGCCATCCGCGATCTCTCCACAGAAAGGCAGAACAGGGATATGCCTATGTAAACAAGGCGGATCACTGTTCTGACAGGAGACAACAGAGATCTGCTGTTCCTAGTGATGAGGAACAGCGATCTCTGTGTTTTCCCAGTGAGCCCATCCCCCACACACTTAGAACACACCCAGGGAACACAGTTAACCCTTTGATCGCCCCCTAATGTTTACCCCTTCCCTGCCAGTGTTATTTCTACATTGATCAGTGCATTTTTTTAGCACTGATTACTGTAATAAAGTCACTTGTCCCCAAAAAGTGTCACTTGGGGTCAGATTTGTCCGCCACAGTATTGCAATACCGCTAAAAATCACAGATTGCTGGCATTACCAGTAAAAGCAATAAAAAAAATAAGTCCATAAATCTATCCCCTATTTTGTAGGCGCTATAACTTTTGCACAAACCAATCAATATATGCTTATTGCAATTTTTCTTACCAAAAATATGTATCAGAATACATATTAGTCTTAACAGATGAATAAATTATTTTTAAATTTTTTTTTTCTTGGATATGCATTATAGCAAAGTAAAAAAATGTTGTTTTGTTTTCAAAATTGTCAGTATTTTTTGCTGCAGAGTGACAGCGTAGCGCGAATTGCTTTTTATAAACAGCGATTCACGCTGGCGCAGCTAGCGGGCACGCTCTCGTACACGCTGCATGCTCCCTGAGTGTAGCCACGGGTCGGGCAGGCACGATGTCCGCCACTGACCCGTGATCACCTACAACAGAGGAAGGACGGGGAACCGCCGATGTAAACACAGTGGTTCCCCATTCTGTCAGACAGCATTACAGTGATATACTGACCCTTGTCATCGGGATCAGTTGGATCTGTCATGCCCTTGCCAGCCCAGCCCCCACACAGTTAGAACACGCCTAGGGAACACAGTTAGCCCCTTGATTGCCCCCTGCAGGTTAACCCCTTCCCTGGCAGTGACATTTATAAAGTAATCAGTGGCTCTTTTTAGATGTGAATGCTGTATAAATGTCAATGGTCCCAAAAAAGTGTCAAAAGTGTCCGATCTGTCCGCCCCAATATCGAAGTCCCGAAAAAAATTGCGAATCGCCGGCATTACCAGTAAAAAAAAAAAATAAAAACGCCATAAATCAATTCCTATAGTTTGTAGACACGATAACTTTTGCGCAAACCAATCAATAAATGCATATTGTGATTTTATTTACCAAAAATATGTAGAAGAATACATTTTGGTCTAAACTGATGAATAAATTTGTTTCTTTATATTTTTTTGGATATGTATTATAGCAAAAGGTAAAAAATATATATTTTTTCCAAATTCTTCGCACTTTTTTGTTTATAGCGCAAAAAATAAAAACTGCACAAGTGATCATATACCACCAAAAGAAAGCTCTATTTGTGGGAAAAAAAGGACATCAATTTTGTTTGGGTACAACGTTGCACGACCTCGCAATCGTCAGTTAAATTGACGCAGTGCCAAATCGCAAAAAGTGCTCTGGTCAGGAAGGGGGTCAATCCTTCCGGGGCTGAAGTGGTTGCGACGCAGTGCCGTATCGCAAAAAATGGCCTGGTCATTAAGGGGGTAAATCCTTCAAGGGATGAAGTGGTTAAAAAAAGTTTATTGCAGATTAACGTGGATGGAGTTTAGGGGGCTGTGATATACTTCAGAACACCTATCAGGAATGTGAGGACACTCTTCCCTTGGCAGCAGCTTCTTAACACAGACCTTCAAGCAATGTGGCATGAAGTGGGCATCACTAGTACACCAATATCAATGTTCTATGCCAAACAAGCCTTAAATTCAGTGTAACAAGGGGCTAACAGCAGAAACAGTCACTAAGATCCTTCTCCCTGAGGTCTGTACGCAGAGTATCCCCAGTTCTTGGGTGTCACCCTCAGACTCAAGCAGGCAGTCTCCTCTGTAAAGCTCACAGATCAGATCCTCAGTGGCACCCGTGTTCTGGCTCCCAAATGACTTGTAGCTGGATAGGTCCCCCAGCCAAGCAAAGCTAAGACAATGATTTAACAGGTAGAACCCTCAGCAAGATGACCAGTAAGGCTGGCAGCCTTTCTGGCTGGGAACCTCTCCTCCTGAAGAAGAACCTTCTCACTAAGGCTCCAAACTTTTTATGCACTCCCCAACCACCATCTGGGCACACCTCCCCAGGGATTGGCTGGAACTGCATAAATATTCAGGCTATTAATTTGAATCGTCCCAGCCTCTATGTTCTGGAAATCTCCACAAAAGGGGAAGCAATAAAACTTGCAGCCTGCAGAGGTGAGGGCAGCGTAAAGCAATTGCATACTGCTCTGCTGATTACAGGAGAGCCAATTAACTAAATTTGCCTAACCAGACCTAGCAGTCTAATTAGGAGGGTGCTACATACACTGTAACACTCACATCTTCTGGGAAAAAGGAACCCAAAACCTGCATGCATTATAACAGCTCAAAGGTTGCTTAGGCTGTTGTCATCGCACTTGGAATGGGATTGTGAGATGTCCAGCTTAGAGGATGTTCAATGCTGAGGGCAGCATTTACTTGGATCATAGCATATTAGGGGTACACAACTGCACAAAGCAGTGTTAGTGAATTATGTAAATGGTGCCATTCTACTCAACCTTTTGATACTTTATTTCAAGTATTAATTTAATTATAATACCCAGAGAATACTGAAGTGTAAATGAAACTATATAACATGCATGCATATGTGTTATTGACAGTGTTTTAAATTATTCAAGCGAGAGTAGACAGTACTGGTATAATAAGAGAGATATTGCATTCTTATAATTATGGAACCATATGTTATTAGAGTTAATTTAGTGATTACGATAATTATAATTGAAGAAGCATTAGTAATAAATCTGAACAATCCTGTTGTAGTTTGGTATCACATTTTGGATGGGAGAGTTTAGACTAACTACATTTTTAAAGGGAATTCTTTAGATATAATTTATAAGAAGAATGCATTACTTGCATGTTATTGATGTTAGGAGATTACAAATATTATTGATTTTTTCCTTGCTAAATGGAATATGGCTTTGTGACTATGGTAAAAAATAATGAGAACCGTATCTTTCAAAAATCATTGCTTTGAAAAAAACCCTTCATATGATTTATTTTCATATTTACAGGGCTAGTGAAAAATACACTAGGAATTCCTTGTATTTTTGAAAACTGAAAGCAACACACAACTCAATTTTTTTATGAAATTCAATGAATACAATATGTTTAAATCTAAGTGTGTACCTTTCTATCTTTCCCTTCCTTTGTTTCCTCTCTCAAGCGCAAGCTTTTTTCTGCTATTATCAGACCTCGTGTTCTAGGGTGGGTACATTTGTTCTCCCCCTTAGAAGGTCTCAGTGGTGGCCCGTCCATTCAGGGTGCATGGGCACCGCCCCTCTTTCCATGGTGCCGCCCCCCCATCCATGTGTCCAGTTCCTTGTGGGACCCTGGCGAATGAATTCCAATGACAGGGGTGTTTTTTTGATGCTCTGATTAGAGCCAAAGGCTCTAATAGGCTTCAAAATAGGGTGAATATATAAAAAATAACTTTGCACTTAGGAAGAATAAAATACAAACAATATAACACTGCAGCTGCTGTACACTGAGTGAAAATCACCTGAATGTAAACAAGGACAGATATAATTACAGCGCTCGCAGAAGTGTATAACAATAATAATTATGAAAATCCAAATTAATTGTAATATATAATATTAAAAGTGCAAAGTTCATTGTGCAAATAAATCCAATAAGAAGTGCTCTTGTGCTTGAAATAATCCAAAGTGCTGTGTGCTTTAAACGAGTGATGCGGGGTATCGCCCCCCTGAGCTCCCCTACTCACCAAATGCCAATGACCACCAGCATCGGCGTTCTCACCGATTGTTCTCCGATGCTGTTTACATTCCTATAAGTACATCGATTTTAGCGCAATAACCAACATTCTTTACAGTACTTCACTATTTTGGTTTCCTCTTCTCCCTTATATTTGGTTTCATGATGAGTTGTGTCGGATTACGTGTGAACCCCCGGCTTGCCAGAGAGGAATATTGATCTCAAAAAACCTGTTAGACCCTCAGTCTGAAAAGCTGGTGGTCATTGGCATTTGGTGAGTAGGGACGCTCAGGGGGGAGATATCCTGCATCACTCATTTGAAGCACACAGCACTTTGGATTATTTCAAGCACTTTCAAGCACAAGAGCACTTTTTATTGGATTTATTTGCACAACTTTCTTTGCACTTTTAATGTTCTATATTACAATTCATTTGGATTTTCATAATTACTATTGTTATACACTTCTGTGAGCGCTGTAATTATATCTATCCTTGTTTGCAAAATAGGGTGGACTCGGGGCACAGAGAGGGTGCTCACAGCCCACCCAATCAGGAAGCGGATCTGAGACTTGTCACTCAATTGGCTGAAAGGATAGGCAATCCTATTAGATGCCTAGGAAGAGGGGAGGAGACGCACAGCCGCCGTAATGGAGGAAAAAATACAGGAGCTGCTGCTCGTGCTCGATGCCTGCTGCCCGATGCCGGAAGTCTAATGCCCAATGTCTGATGCCTGCTGCTTGATTCTTGATGCTCAATGCCCGATTCTTGCTGCCTGCTGCCCGCTGCCTAGATGAGGTAAGTGCTGGATCGTCCGGCAAACCGGGGAAGGGGGGGGGGTGGTTGTTGTTTGCCACCACTCCCAAAAAAAAAAAACAGCCCCCACTGAAAGGTCTACACATCTATGTGCATACACATTCGGCACTATGGGTATTGCAGTGAGTAAAAGAAAACGGCAGGACATCCAGGGTAGTTTTCAATGGTTTAATGGATCACCACAGTGGCACTACAGGCACCAGCAGAGCGTCCATGTTCGTAGACGCATTTCACACATAGATTCTGTACTCATTAGCACCTGGAGCGGCGGGTTCTCTTGCATTGGACATGGGTATTGTAGTACTCATAAAGCATGTGACAAGAAATAACAGCAATGCTTGCTCTACACTAGTAGCAGTGAGGTGCATCAGTGGAGTATAAGGAGCCTGTATAGGCAAAAAAAAGAAGCCTAAAAACAACGGTAAAAGACAAAAAAAAAAAAAAGGAAAAAAAAGGAAGCCTGAGCCATACTTGATATTTTAGAACAATTGATGTAAAAAGTTGAGATTAGTGTCACTTGATCTCTAGGCACATAAAAGCACACATTAATACAGCTCTGTAATCATGAATACATCATTATGTATCGGCCTATTACAGTCCCTATATAGCAGAGATGGAATGTGAAAGAAGATAACAACACAAGGAGCCAATCAGTTCTTTTTCTGACAATAAACATTCTGATATGTAGAGAAAGAAAAGTGACAGAGTGATGAGCCCATCACAACCACATATAACAAAACACTTTCAACTGTACGCTAACCAGACCAGACAAAAAAAAGCAAATAGGAGAGGTTAAAGTGTTACTAAACCCACAACAGTAAAATGAGTCTATACATGCAGTAAAGCATGTTTGTTATATTCATTGTGGAACCTAAGGGGTTAATCCTGCGCTATGTATGAAAAGGCTGTTTTATCCCGTCTTCTCTGATCCTCCCCTTCTTCCATGGTCCCCAATGCATCTGCTGATAGTACAGAGCCTTGGGGGCATTCTGCACATGCTCAGTTTAGTGTGTATTGCTAGAAAGTTTTTTTTTCTTGGAAGGGTGCATTTGATCGGCACAGGGCCAATTGGCATTGTCCAGACAGAGGGTCAGGGGTCCTGCAGCCTGATAGGACAGTCAGAGTAGAATGAAAAATCCTCCTACAAGCTTTCACCAGACACTGATGGAAGTCATAAGACCGCTATATACTGCTGATGAGAAAAGGTATTTAGTAGTTTATATTTACTAAAATAATTGCATTTCCATGTTCTGTGTACTGTGGGAGACCAGATATAGGGAATACATGGTCCTATGGTTCTGGGTTTAGTTAGGGCTCTTTCACACTTGTGGACCATTCAGGTCCGCCTGTCAGTTTTTCAGGTGGACCTGAGCGGATGCTCCATGTATCTCTATGGAGTGACGGATGTCAGTGGTGACATGTCCGCTGACATCCGATTCGCTAAATCCAGATGGATGAAAACCCTATTTTCAATCCATCTGGCAGATCGGAAGAAAACGGACAGGCGGATCTGTCTTTTTCCGATCCCCATAGAGGAAAGCTGGGGCTCTAACAAGTCCGTCCCTACACAATGAGCAGAGACGGACCTGTCATCCGCCAGCTCAGCAGGGATCAACGGATCAATCCCAGCTGAGCAGCGGAGTCCGTCAAAACGAACTCGCCTGTGTGAAAGAGCCCTAAAACTTTAATTGTTATAATTAAGTGTGTACCAGTGTGGGAGTGCTTTGGTGTAGAACTGCCCTTGCTTCAAATTCAGAAATGTTAGTTGAGGGTGCTTGGGCATTTTACAGTTGTACCAAGCAGGTCCAACTGGGTGGAGGCCCTGAGCCAACCAGAACATACTGGTGGGACTATATCCTGGAACACCCTTATAAGGGCTGAAATACGTGACCAGAAAATGGAAAGTCTAGAACTTCATTCATTGCACATTATAAAATAGTGATATATGTGCATAAAATTTATGTTATGTGTTCTAGGTCTTACTAGCAATACAACAAAGATTTAAAATGGGCAGTTGTTGAAATTATTGACTGTACCCAGTTAACCCGCTTACATCATTTCAATGAAAGATAATCCAATCCGATGTAATATTGTAGGTCTGAAACATACAAGCAACACAGTGGTAAAAGGTTGTTGTTGACATCATGTCAGATGTAGTGACGGCTGGTGCTCAGTTTTTGGGGGGAAACAAATCTGGCCCCCTCACTCCCCCCCCCCCCCGGCGATCTAATGATCGAACAAACGCGAAGGCAGCGATCCATGGCCTTACCTTATCCTTAGCTGTCAATCTGGGCGGCCTCTTCTTGCTGTTGCTGCGGTAAAGGTGCAGGGAGGAGGATGATGATGAGGTGGTGGTGTTGGTGCACTGCTGGATCCTGGATAGGGCTCCTGGAAGAGGATGTTGCTGCCCCTCCACCTGCTGCTCCTCACTGCACATGGTCTACAGCTTGCTGAGACAAGAACCAGGGCCGTTGCTTCTCCTCCCGGCTGAACAGGAAGCAGGTCCTGAGACCTGATTGGCCAATTGGGTCTCAGGACCCGCTTCCTGATTGGCGGGGAGGAGAAGCAGGAATACATTAGCGAATATTAATTCGCTAATGTCACACAAGTGGGTGGGCTCTGCACCTCAAGCCCACCATTTTTGAAGCCAATTAGAGCCTCAGGCTCTAGCCATGTGCTTTAAAAAAAAAACCCACATTGAAATCCATGCGCCGACACCCTGCATGGAGATTAGGGGCCGGGCGCATGGATTAGGGGTATGGCACCCCTGTGCCCTGCATAAGCGGCCGCCACTAGTCAGAGGATGAAACAGAGGGCACCCAAGCCAATTCTGACATTCCTCTCCTAAATTACTCAGAACCCCAAAACATTATATATGGTTTTTAGCAGAGACCCTAGAAAATAAAATGGTAATCATTCCAATTCATTTTTTCACACGTTATTTGCACAGCAATTTTTTATGAACAAATCTTTTAGGGAAAAATACACTTTAATGAATTATAATTAAAAAAAACACCTAATTTATTGGTAAAATATAAAACATGATGTTGCACCGAATAAATTGGTACCCAACATGTCACGCTTTAAAATTGTGCACGCTTGTGGAATGACGCCAAACGATGGTACCATCCATAGGTGATACTTTAAAAAATGTATACAAGTTACCAGTTTAGAGTTACAGAGGAGGTCTAGCACTAGAATTATTGCTCTCGTTATAACGGTCACGGCGATACCTCACATGTGTGGAGCGAACGTCATTTACATATGTGGGCACGACCTACGTATATATTTTTTATTATTATTATTTATTTTATATTTATTTATACATTGTCCGTTTAATTTTTTTAATCATTTTAATTCCTATCACAAGAAATGTAAACTTTCCTTGTGAAAGAAATATGGCATGACAGGTCCTCTTTATGGAGACATCTGGTGTCTATAAGACCCCAGAAATATTCTCTACTATGGAAAACAAAAAAAAAAAAACCCAAAACACTGATCTCTGCTTTCTAGGAAAAAAAATGGCAGTGTTTACATCTGCCAGTGCCGGAAGTGACGTCATGACATTGCTTCGGCCTCCTAGGATCCTAGAGATGGTCAGGGACCATCTGGTCCTTGGCAGGGGCGGACTGGCCCACCGGGATAGGGAGACATTTCCCGGTAGGCTGCCTGTCCTAGGGGATGTCAGCTAGGAGCTGTGAACAGGAGGCGGGGCTGGCTGAGGAGGAGCAAGTGGCCACCGTGCAGAAGGCAGCACCGAGCAGGCAGGTCTGTGCTATGGAGGAGGATAATGCCGGTGGGAGCATGGACACTTAGACCCTATACACACTACCGAAAACATGTAGCGCAAGAGCCTGCCTGATTGCATACAAATTGAAACTCTTAAAGCAGAACTTCAGTCATTTTTTTCATCTTTCCATCTATTAAACCCTCTGCCCTTGTTGTTTTAACTCTGGATACTAAAACATTTTTTTCTGCCAGTAAATACCTTATACAGCCCACTTCCTGTTTCTTGTCTGGTAAAAAGCCTTGACGTTTGACATCATGCACAGCTCTCCCTCTCTCACTCTCATAAGAGTTTGCCAGGAAGGGAGGGGGGATGAGTCATAAGAGGGCCAATTAAAGCTACAGGGCTGGAGGTGTGCCTCTGTGTGTCTGTGTAAATCTGCGAAGTGAATAGGCAGCAGCTTCAGCTGCCCTCAATTAAAATGGATGCAGCCAGACTTAGTGGAGGGAGATTTCTGCAGCAAGTGCAGAATCACAGTATACATAAAATAACATGCAAAGAGCTTGGTGGGAAGCTTCAGAATGGCAAAGATGTTTTTATTACAAATTATGTGAGCAGACTGCAGTTCCTCTTTAAGGTTTGACCTCATATTATATGGTTTTGGTAAATCTGAAGACAAAAAATCTGCAGAAAATCTGATATTGTGTATGGGGTCTTAGTGTGTGTTCTATGGGCAGTGGCTTCACTAGAGGGGGGCAAGGGGCCAGTGGACTGACCATTCGGGTAGTAGGGAGCCCACAGCCAATAGCGCTGCACAGGGAAGACCTGCTCCTCCTCCTGTCCATCCACAACCAATCAGCAGGCAGTGCAACCCTCTCCCGCTTACATTTGACTGTAAACAGTGCTGGAGCATGGCTGGGAGGGAGATACAAAAAGGTATGGCTACAACTACAGAAATACAAGTTCTGCAGCACACACAACTCTGGCTGAATAGAAACAACAGGATTGTCGGAAGCACAGTCATACGTAATGCTGGCAAGCTGCAGTGTCTTCCTCATATCTATGTGATCAGGCAGTGTTCAGGTTACAGATCAGCCTCCCCCCTTGTATCACTCCTTACTTTTTTTTTTTGCCTAATGTGACCTGCACAGATTGCCTGAATACACTGATAAGTTGTTTTGAAGATGCTGCAGTGGCATTCTATAAGACCAGGGACACATGGCTGTGTTAAACACTTCAGTTTCTATTGAGCTATTTAGCCAGATCTCTGTGTGTGCTGCACGGTTTGTTTGATGTCTATTGCCAGGGCTGGCCCAAGACATTGTGCTTCCTGGGTCCAAGAATGAAATGCTGCCCCCCCCCACCCCAAAAAAAATCACGCCCACCAAAAGGCCCCCACATCCATTATTTTATATCATGATAATTAAAACTAAAATTACATTTATCAGGAAGTGAGATTTACATGCAACAGCAACTTGCCTATATGCAAAATTATATGACATACCATTATGTTCATTTCCAAGGGACGGACTGGGTCAGTATAGGGGCAGGCTAGGGCTGTATATAGACAGGATAGGGTAGTATAGGGGCAGGCTAGGGTAGTATATAGACAGGCTAGGGTAGTATATAGACAGACTAGGGTGGTATAGGGCAGGCTAGGGTAGCATATAGACAGGCTAGGGTAGTGTAGGGGCAGGCTAGGGTAGTATATGGCCATACAGGCTAGGGTAGTATATAGGCAGGCTAGGGTAGTATATAGACAGGCTAGGGTAGTATATAGACAGGCTAGGGTAGCATATAGACAGGTTAGGATAGTATATAGACAGGCTAGGGCAGTATAGGGGTAGGCTAGGGTAGTAAATAGACAGGCTAGGGCAGTATAGGGGCAGGCTAGGGTAGTATATAGCCAGGCTAGGGTAGTATATAGACAGGCTAGGGCAGTATAGGGATGGGCTAGGGTAGTATAGGGGCAGGCAGAGCAGCCCGGGGGGCAGTTGTCACCATGACACACAAAACTGCTGGAAAAAAACGTGGTCGTCAATTTGCTGGGTAAATAGAAGAGAAGGGGAGGTGAACGTGGTTCAATTTGCTGCCCCTCTCAAAGTGATACTTGTGTCCAATGGACCCACTGGGACCCATGGTAGGTCCGGCCCTGTCTATTGCTGGTTCAGGCTAGCAGCTTCACAGACCCATTAACTGTTTACTGTCCTCCACTAATCTTGAGCAGTTACCTGTTTGGTACTAGGTTCAGACTTGTGCAATGCGGGAACCAGGCGCGATTCCAGCGCTGGTTCCCGCATCTCATCCTTCCCGCAGGCAGTTCACACTGCCCTCTGCGAACCGCTGTGGGTGTCAATACAAAGTTAATGACACCCCCAGATCGGTTCACAGAACGCAGTGTGAACTGTGGATTCGTACAGGAATCTGATCGCATGGGTGAGAACACCCTTGCGATCCGATTCCAGTGTGGGGAAAAACAAGTCCCTGCATCCTTTTCTGTGCAAATTCAATGCAAGTTCAGCCATACAACTATATGGCTGAACTCCCATCGCACAGGCATTGCATGTGATCGGCACCTGCTGTATTGGGGGGCTATGGCCAAGGCACATTGCAATCCCCCTTGCCTCAAAGACAATCATTCACTCATTGGGTGCAATATACATATAGGTGTAAAATCATACAGTGTGTGTTTGTGTATATATATATATATTTATAGTGTGTATGGTGTATGGTTAGCATTTTATTAAATAATGCAATGGATGGGCATGTAGCCATTCACTTCCCAGAAAGAAAGAGGGATAGAATGAAGGGCGGGGGGGGCGCAAGAAAGGAGCTGAGAGAGAAAAAAAACAAGGAGTAAGAAAAGAAATAAAAAGAGAGAATACATAGAAGAGAGAGGAAAAAAGAGGGAGAGATAGAACAATACGGATAAAGAGAGATGGAAAAAAAACAAGAAATTAGGATAGAGAGAGATAAAAGGGAAAGAAAGGAGAACAAATGTACCATAAGGGGTTTAATACTGTACGAGTGGAAGGGACTCTGGCTACTTTCACACTGGGGCGGTGCCGGGCATTTGCGGTAAAGCGCCACTCGTTGTAGACTTGCTATGGGAGGCACTTGGTGGGGGAGAATGCAGGAGCGGGGGACCCGAGAAAAGGCAATTGCACAGAGCAGGTAAGCATAACATTTGTTATTTTTTTTTAAATAGAAATTGTGCCTTTACAATCAGGGTTAAGAAACACGCACAGTTCAGGGATCAGAATTAAGTAACAGAGTTCAGGAGTCATTTTAAGTAATGCACATAATTCAGGAGTCAGGATTAAGTAACAGGCAGAGTTCAGTGATCAGGTCAGGAGCAAGTAACTCACTGATTGTGCATGGAGTCCCCTATGTTCAGAAAACACCTTCTGTTTCCTTGTCATCCCTTTTATCATAGACTAATAATTGCAGTGTGCAGGTGCCATTTTGGATTGACACATGCACAGTGTGACTTGATTTGGAGCCTGCGCACTACAACGCACTACAGTGCCTGGCTCCCAGGGATGCCTCTATCCGAGTAACAGACCAGTTTTTCTCAATCAGGGTTCCTCCAGAGGTTGCTAGGGGTTTCTTGAACAATCAGCAATGTCTGCCTCTCATATAAGATCCCAATGACACCATTGATCTTTTTAGCTACCAATAGGGGGGTAATTATTCCCAATGACCACAAGTGTAAGGCCTCATGCACACAGGACGTTTTTGGACTGATTTACAGCAGCTGTTTTTAGCTGCAGATGTTTTTTCCTACAGTCAATAAACCCTCCATCATGTTATCCTATGTGTTCGTGCACACATAGGCTGTTATCAACTGTTTTTAGCAGTGACGTTCTTGAGCTTTAAAAAAAACCAAGACCACAGGGTTCTGAGAGACGTTTATCAGCTGTAAAAATGCTCAAACGCCCAAAAACGCTCAAAAACGTTGATCCCCAACATTTTTTGACATCTCAGATCAATTAGAAAAAAAAAAAAAAAACCGCTGGCCCTTTAAAAACGCGAAAAAACATGCAAAAATGGCAGTAATTTAACGCTGGTAAAAAAGCTAAAAAAATCACTGATAAGCTACTGACGTTTTTTGGGCGTTTTTTTAAAGTCCTGTGTCCATAAAGCCTAAGGAGCATTCTTCCCAATGATCTTCAAACTAATGTATCATGAGTTGTATATATAGTCAATTTTAGCAGGGGTTCCCTAAGACAGTTATTTCAAGGGTTGCTCTGTGTTGAAAAGGTTGAAAAAGGCTGATACATACTGTATATTGGAAATTGTGAAGAATGGTAACCATAGACAATGCCCTCCTATTTCACCACCTCCTCCACTCAGAGAATTCCTTACATTTTTTCAAAGAATGACAAACATTCCGAGAAGGGGGATCCTGTCATTCATCTGCCTCTTTTACTCACAGTACATTTTGCATTCCAAGAGAATCAAAACAAAAACATGCAAAGCCTGTCAGAGTCAAAGCAATAAGCTATTCATGCTGTGGCTGCTTTAGAAAGAAAATGAATTGTATATTTTGTTTTGATGCAACTTTAATGTATGTAGCTTATTTAGGCTTAGGGCTGGTTCACACGATCCGACTTTAGAAGTGACTTTGCTAGACGAATTGAACTCGACTTCAAGGCGACTTCAGCGTGACTTTGGGCGACTTACAACGCGACTTAAAGCGACCTCCATGCCAGGCGACTTTGCCTGTGGCCAATCAGAGAAGGGAGGGAGGGGGTTGCCTGGGTAATTTGTGGGGTGTACCTTGGTAAATTATTTTCTTTTTCCTGTAAAGTCGCTTTAATATAGATGGGGATCTGACTTGGAGGCGACTTCCTTCAATTCTATTGGCACAAGTCGGATAGAAGTCGCCTTGAAATAGTACAGGAGCCTTTTCTTCTGTTCAGTAGTGTACATTAAGACGGCTCTCATTTACTTCAATGGGATTTCTGATGTCAAGCAACTTGGGGCGACTTGCGGCGACACAAGTCGGATCGCAAGTCGCTGTAGTGTGAACCGGCCCTAAAGGTTCAATGGGGTATTAATAGGGAAAAGTGCAATAACCCAGTGTAACTATAGTAAGCAGTAAGCATTGTTGTTCTTTGCATGGCCTAATCACTGCCTAACTAAATGAACCTGAGAGCTACACTGTAAAAGCTATCATATCCACTTTACACTATGTGTGCCACTGTGTGTGGGCAAGTACATGTGTAAGTGGACATGTACTGTCGGGTATAGCTACCTGATGACATGACTGGAGACTTGGACTTTTTCATTTATGATTAGACATTCTGCTTGTAAAAGAAAAACTCTAAGAACATCAGACAGAGACCAGGCCAAGCAATTCAACATTTGCAAATAAATGTTTATATAAGCTAGGATGTTATCAGGCGCCATTCAGATATCTTTAGAGATAGCATTTGATTAGTATTTATAAGCATGTTATGAAGAAAACTATACTGAGGATGTAACAACACAAACTCTGTACAAGTACCGCCCAACTACAGATATAATCCCGCGCCAAACCCACAAAAGAAAAACAATATATATAATAGAATTGTAAGGAACAGCTGCTACTTCAAATAATAAAACACAAATACACAGGAAAATCCACTAAGGCAATCAGCAGCGCTGTAGAAGAAATGAGCAACAGTCACGGTGCTCTTGAGTGAGCTAATAATATATAAAGTCCACAAGGATAACAACCCGTGATGGTATTAGCAGTGAAAAAGTGATGCAGCGCTCAGATAATGCAGTGCAAATTCACAGTTCATCCTTTGCATGGTGGTGGACATTGCAAAGGATGAACTGTGAATTTGCACTGCATTATCTGAGCGCTGCATCACTTTTTCACTGCTAATACCATCACGCGCTGCTGATTGCCTTAGTGGATTTTCCTGTGTATTTGTATACTGAGGATGTAACCTGAAAAATAAATATCTGATAGATGCTTTTATTTAGCTTGTATGGAGCTTAGATTTAATTTAAAAAACGCACTCTACCATGGTCTTAAGATTCCTAAAATGTTTGTTCTTGACTGAGAACTATAGATTTTAGGGTCCTACTGTAGTATATCAGATAGGTTCCAGCAATTATATGGTACTAGTTTGTTATTTATAATGCTTTCTGATACCTTAATTATTTATTGACACACACAGACATTAAAATGTACTGTACAACATCAGCATGTCAGTGCAAAATGAAAACTATAAAACATATTTAGATTTATTTTAGCTCTGCAGTACAGGCACATTTCTCCATGTTGTATTCCTTTGAAAATACTGCAAGTACAAAAAAATACTTGTTGATCTGCCAAAAGTCCAGTGTGCCCCTAACTTACTATTTATGCTGACAGAATGGTACCTTCTACTACAATGAAATCTTAAGCAGTGTTGTGAACCCTGCCTGCTGGACTACAGAATTCCAACAGTCCCCATTCCTCTCTGCCCTCTGCACACAGGGCTGCTGTGGCTTCTCTACAGCCTCAGCTGCACAGATGAATGAATAGGAAGTGCTCTGAGGCTTCCTGCTGATTTACAACTGAAGCATAGACCATTTATAATGCTTTAGTGATGAATGGACACTACACTGATTGGTACCAATCACTCGCTGTGTTCATTCAGGAAAGAAAGGGGCCAGTAAATTACATCCCCCTGTGTGCCCATAGCAGCTGTCAGCGGGAGAGGAGGGAAGCCAGAAATGCTGCAGAGGAAAGGGGCACACAGGGGGGCCCGGACAGCAGATGGAATGGGGCACATGTGCTAGAACCAATGCCCTTGCAGTGCAGCCAGGGAGGGAGGAAGAGGAGGAGAAGCTGCTAGCGCTGCAGTGGGAGACAGAAGAGGATTGGTGTCTGTAATAAGACAGTACAGCTGGCCCTCCTGCTCAGCAGGTGCCTGGTCCTACCTTTTGAACTGATGGGGCCCAGGCCCAGTGCGGGAGAGCTGGCTGTACTGCCTTATCAGCAGCCCTGTCTGCATATGCCTACATTGATTTTGTTACCAACAAAGCAATGTTGCTGCCTTGACTCTCAAGAGCCCGTGTGTAAAGAGCAGAAGATGTGGGTGTATGATGGGCAACAGTGAGGGTTTTGTAAAGCAGTGTTTCTCAACGTGTGGTTAAGCATATCCCTTGGGGTACGTGCACCACAGGCAGGGGGTACGCTGCACAGAGCCGAGTGAGACTCCTTGTTCTCACTCGTGCTGCGGCGTCCTCCTGTCATAAGCCTGACAATCTGAGCGAGCAACTCTCCGGGCGGCTCAGTGACGTTGCTGGGGGTGGGGGATGCAGCCCGCACCTGGATGACCCCCGTGGAGGGTCCCGGAGGCATAATTCTTCAGCCGGATGTGCCGGCACCATGCTCAAGCCTGCAGCGGCTGCCCGGAGAGTGACAGTCTGAGCGAGCACCTCTCCGGGCGGCTGCACACTGCATCCTCCTCCGCCTGCTGCCGAGGGGGGGTTCTGATGGAGGGGGTTGACGTGAAGGGGGTCTGCTCTAATGGAGGGGGGATTTGCTAAAGGTGTCTGCACTAATGGAGGAGGGGGGATTTCCTAAGGGGAGATGTGTA
>BLSH010268864.1:567884-579869 GCA_018402905.1 Glandirana rugosa
AGGACAATACGTCGGCGGGCCGTAGTAAAGGCGTAGTCACATTGCCCCCATGAAACTGCCCCCGTCACACTGCCCCAGCTCTTTTCAAAATCCTTTTTACATGCTGTTCCCATGCTTAGAGCCCGCAATAGTACATGGAGTGATGCTTCCCTTGTGTTCCACACACATCCATCACCGCCGATCACTCTGCATAAGAAGCTCTGGTAACAATGGCAACAAAAGCCTGGTTACCCTTTTTAAAAATGGCTCTGGGCGCCGCCTTGCATCGCGTCATTTCCGATATCAAAATAATGCGATGCTACGGCCCGGCGATGCCTACCGGGATTGATGACACACATCTCCCAGGAGACATTGCAAAGGCGGAAATGATGCCGGGCGGCTGCATAACAGGAAGTGAAAACAGCATACAGCAGTATTAAAGTAAGTGATCCACAATAATAAAAAAAAATGGCAATTTGTAATTAGGGGGTACATTACTGCTGGATGGTGAAGACTTCAGAATGTGGGTGAAACTCCACTTTAAGGTCAGATAAATAACAGATACACAGATAACAGATACATAACAAAAACATGTAGCAGAATACATATTGGCCTAAATTATGAAGAAATTTGATTTTTAAACATTTTTATTGGGTATGTTTTATAGCAGAAAGTCAAAAATATTGTTTATTTTTTCAAAATTGTCAGCTTTTTTTGTTTATAGCCCAAAAAATAAAAACCACAGAGGTGATCAAATACCAAGCTCTATTTGTGGGCAAAAAAATTACATCAATTTCATTTGTGTACAGTGTTGCATAACCACGCAATTGTCAGTTAAAGTAATGCAGTGCCGTATTGCAAAAAGTGACCTGGTCATGAAGAGGGGTAAATCAGAGGTAAAGTGGTTAAGCTCCCTCCTCAGAATAGCCTCTGTATTTAGCTTTGCCATTACTATATAATGCAAACCTATTAGAAACTTTACAACTCTGCATTAATTCATTTCTGACATATCACAATAAATGAAGGAACTGTGCCTAGGCATACTCTCTCAAGAAAAGCAGGGAAGGATGTCATCATCTAAGACTTCTACATGGGGACTATTGAAACATTGCAACTTTCTAGCAGTTCACACATGGAGGGGCATCACTGAGTGTAAACCTGGGAGATCGATACAGGGGAATAGGAGCAGCGCTGATCTGTTGCAAAATTTAAGGGCTGGTTCACAACATAAAAACGCACTCCAGATCCATTCCGGATACATTTCTGCATGCAAGTTTTTGATGCGTTTTTGACGCATTCCAGTGCATTGTTGGTGCATTTTTGATGCATTTTTGATACATTTCCGGATGCATTCCAGGTGCTTTTTTTTCTTCCTTTTTCCTGTGTTTTTTTTACTATACTAGGGTCAAGTGCGTTTTCCATGCGCTCCAGTGCATTTCAGTGCGTTTTTGATACATTTTACTGCGTTCCAGTACAGTCCAGTGCAGGAAAAATGTAACATGTCCTACTTTTTTTTTCTGGAACTGGAAAGCCCTGGAACTGACTGCACTGTTGTGAACTATGCCATTGGAAACCATATAACCTACTTTCCATGCGTTTTTGATGCAGAAAAAAATGCACTGGACTGCATGTGGTGTGAACTGGCCCTAAGACATTTAGCTTTCTGAGCATCTTGGAGCTTTGAGCTACAAAACGCACAAGCATGAATGGGCTCTTAGTGGCTTAACTATAAAGAAAAATCATTATTATTTACAATGCCTAAGGGGTAATAGATTGAAAAAAACTGCATCTACTGGACCCTAAACCCATGGTTGATCTGCAGGAAGTACTTGTGTATTCATTGTCCACAACAAACATAAAAAAAATCTACAGCAAACAGAAAAATGGAGAGGGAAATCCACAAACAAGCATAAGGGATCCAGCAGCTCTCAATAACCTGATAGTGAATGGTATTCACAGGCTGTAGCAATAGAAGAGAATACAAAGATCTAGTGCATTAAAAGCTGAGAATTCACAAACATAGGCGTAAAGCAGCTTAATACAAACAGCTGAAGCTTGCATGCTGTGACCAGTGGCAGGGTTATGGTGTAGTTTCCACTCCATGATGGTGAGTAAGCAGCAGATATACTCTCCTGTGCTCACCTCTGGACAGAAGGTTCAGGCTGATTGTTGTGACAACAGACAATACATTTCATGGCAAGAAACTTCTGTCTCAAGCCTTACTAGCAAGTTATTAAACTCAGGTACCACATTAGCCTTGTACCAATCCACTAGTATCATCCAGTGTTTAGCATTATTGTTCACAGGGCCGGTGCTACCACTAGGCAAACTAGGCAGCCACCTAGGGGCGTCCGACCGTTGGTTTCCCTCCACGTCTGCATGATCTACAGGCTGCAGCATGTAACTAACTCAGTCTCAGGCAGCACAGTTAAAGTGGTGGTAAACCGCAGACATGAAATATGAACAAAACATATCTATCTATAGTGTGTGCTTGTCTCAATCCAGAGCACTAAGACCCCTTTCACACTGGGTCATTTTTTAGGCGCTACGGTGCTAAAAAATAGCGCCTGTATAGCGCATGAAAAACTCCCCCCATTCTCCCCAGTGTGAAAGCCAGAGTGCTTTCACACTGGGGCAGGGTGCTTGCAGGAGCAGAAGAAAATTCCTGCAGACAGCATCATTGGGGCGGTGTGCTGAGCTGTGTATACACCGCTCCTACACTGCCCCTCCATTGTAATCAATGGACGGGGCTTCCGAAGTGGCTGTACACCGCCTCGGAAGCGGCGAGCGGCGGCGCTTTTAACCCCTTCTTGGTGGCTAAAAGCACCCCGTTCCTGCCTGCATAGCACCGCTATAATAGCGGTAAATGCGCCACTAATTAGTGGAGCTTTACTGCTACCTCCCCTCCCCGCCCCAGTGTGAAAGTGCCCTAAGTGTAATTTCTGTCTGCTGCTTCGTTCCTCTTCTATGAGCATGAATAATTTCAGATAAGTTTTCATGACATCAAGAGAAAAAAGGTGACAGGGACAGGCACAGCCTGTGATTGACAGCCTCTGTTCCTGTGTGCTGTGTAAAGGGGGATGTGTCCCTTCCCTCCAATCAGCTCTCAGAGCTCTCCTTACTGATGTAACTTCAGCTCCCTACCTCCGGCTTTTCAGAGCTGAGAGATTCTGTGTAAATTCTGCACTTTGAATGGATGTAGGATTTTCAGTTAAAGGGGCCCCCCATCGTAGAACTACTGTCGCTCTCCTGGATTGTCATAGAAGGACTGGTGAGAGGGTCGCTGACCCACACATCATTACAATTGTTTATATTTCACTCTTGTTGATAGCTAGGCCTGCAGCATTCTTCAACAGTGACTCCTTATCAGAGACAAATACACCACCACCCTTTTATTGCTTTAAGCTGCCATTCCTTGTTTGCCACCCTGGCTGCTGCAAGCAGGTTACTGAACTGAGGTAACCCTTTTCTCCCTGCTAGGCAGAACCCAGTCTCTGCAGACACATCCATTTCTGTTCAAGCTGCTTAAGGAGGGTGCTTTGGCCACTTAAGTTTGAGTTCATCCTACAAAACACACCTACCACCCCAACGCCCTTAAAATGACTATAACCCACAATTCAACTTCTAAAGTGACTCTCACCCACAATTCAATATCTAGAATAGAATCATCCTGTTTATTAACACCTTAAAGAGATTACACCTTTCACTGGGTGCCAACATGTAATTCATCCAAAAGGTGTTCTATCAGGTTGAGGTCAGGACTCTGTGTAGGCCAGTCAAGTTCCTCCATCCCAAACTCGCTCATCCATGTCTTTATGGACCTTGCTTTGTGCACTGGTACAAATCATTTGGTGGAGGGGGGGTTATGGTGTGGGGTTGTTTTTCAGGGATTGGGCTTGGCCCCTTAGTTCCAGTGAAGGGAACGCTTAAGGTATCAGTATATCAAGATATTTTGGACAATTTTATTCTCCCAACTTTGTGGGAACAGTTTGGGGATGGCCCCTTCCTGTTCCAACAAGACTGTGCACCAGTGCAGAAACAAGGTACATAAAGACATGGATGAGCGAGTTTGGGGTGGAGGAACTATACTGACCTGCACAGAGTCCTGACCTCAACCCGATAGAATACCTTTGGGATGAATTAGAGTGGAAACTGTGAGCCAGGCCTTCTCGTCCAATATTGGTGCCTGACCTCACAAATGCGCTTCTGGAAGAATGATCAAACTTTCCCATAGACACACTCCTAAACTTTGTGGACTGCCTTTGCAGAAGAGTTGAAGCTGCTGTAGCTTCAAAGAGTGGGCCAACTCAATATAGAACCCTACGCATTAAGACTGGGATGCCATTAAAGTTCACGTGCGTGTAAAGGCAGGTATCCCAATACTTTTGGTAATATAGTGTATATACCATAGTTTTTCCTAGAGACTAAAAAATAATATACACTGATTTGAGTTATTTTCACCATAGAAATGTAGCAGAATACATTTTGGCTTACATTTATGAAGAAAGATTATTTATTTGCAAAATTTTATAACAGAAACAAAGAAAAACATGTTTTTTTTTTAAATTTTCAGTCTTTTTTTATTCATTTAGCAAACATTAAAAACACCCAGTGGTGATTAAATACCACCAAAAAAAGTTCTATTTGTGTGAACAAAATGATAAAAAAAATTTAATTTGGGTACAGTGTTGCATGACCGCACAATTGTCATTCAAAGTGTGACAGCGCTGAAAGCTGAAAATTAGCCTGAGCAGGAAGGGGGTAAAAGTGCCCGGTATTAAAGTGGTTAAGGGTAGGGAAGAGATTTGGGGTCACAGCGATCACATGGCCAATAAGAGCCCATCCGTGCCATGTGAATAACTGTGGCCAATCACAGCTAATGATAATAGTACACACTGACTGAATAGATTTCATTCAGAAAAACAGAAAATTGTATCATACTTACCGTAATTTTCTTTTCCTGGTGCCTATCCATGGCAGCATACCTGTGATAAGCTCCGCCTTGGCTCCTCCCTCAGGACCAGTGAATAGTATAAAAGAAAAGGGCTACTGCCCTCCCAGCATTCTACGTAATATAGCATACCAAGAGTGGGGTTGTATGCTGCCATGGATAGGCACCAGGAAAAGAAAATTACGGTAATTATGATACAATTTTCTGTTTTCCTGGTGCCTCCATGGCAGCATACCTGTGACAAAAAAACTAGCTGAAATGGGTGGGATGATACATAGTACAAGATTTATTTGAGCAAAGGATTAGACATAGGCAAATGCCGGCCTCTTTCGCCTGTGTGCCAGTTTCTACAGATGAGAAAGCTACCGGGTCTACTCTGTAACGTCTCATAAGCGCATGTTGAGATGATCATGATGCTACCCTTTAGATTGTTTTGATGGATACATCTGCTCTGACTGTCCAAGAAGCAGAAAACAAGTGGGTGGCATACAGCCCAATTGAAGAGAGTTTCTAGGCCCCTAGATGTGTACACTTTCTTAAACAATTTGATTATCCATGGAAATATTGGACAGGAGCAGGGATCTGCAATCTATCCCCAGCTGCCACAGAACCACATGTTCCATGAGGCATTTGTAAAGCTCTGATATCCACAGACATGACTAAGCATGATGGATACTATAGTTCCAGAATGGGTGGAGGGCCACATTCCGGAGGTCTCTGCTCCAAATGATGCTTCTCTGCCCCTGTATTACAAATAAGTTAGATGAAAAGTCTGAAGGGAGTTGTGGCTTGAAAACAATGTCTTAGTACAAAAGTAATGTTGTCTTCGTGAAGAGGATCGAAATTGGATCTCAAAGATTGGCAGAGCTCAAGGCTCAGAGATAGGAGAGGAAGAGAACTTAGGGATGAATCCATGTACCGTTCTAAGTCCAATCTTATCCAAGCACAAAAAGAAAAAAATTGTCTTCCAATCCCAGAGCCTGAAGCTCTGATATTCCCCAGCCCGATGCCATCACCAGAAAGACAGTTTCCAAGTGAGATTCCACAAGGATGCTGAATCAGATGGGGCAGAAGGCTGTTGGATAAGGGTTCCAGGGCGATAGAGAAGTCCCAGGTGGGAAAGATTTGTTTTAACAGATGGGCTTATCTTCTAGCCTGCCTTGAAGAATTCTACGGTCATCCACCACAGTTGTTTTCCGTGGTCTCCCGGGTCTTTTGGTGTTGCTGAGCTCACCGGTGCGTTCTTTCTTTTTAAGGATGCTCCAAACAGTTTATTTGGCCACACCTAATGTTTTTGCTATCTCTCTGATGGGTTTGTTTTGTTTTTTCAGCCTAATGATGGCTTGCTTCACTGATAGTGACAGCTCTTTGGATCTCATATTGAGAGTTGACAGCAACAGATTCCAAATGCAAATAGCACACTTGAAATGAACTCTGGAACCTTGTAAATGGGATAATGAGGGAATAACACACACCTGGCCATGGAACAGCTGAGCAGCCAATTGTCCCATTTCTTTTGGTCCCTTTAAAAAAGTGGGAGGCATATATACAAACTGTTGTAATTCCTACACCGTTCACCTGATTTGGATGTAAATACCCTCAAATTAAAGCTGAAAGTCTGCAGTTATAGTACATCCTGTTTGTTTCATTTCAAATCCATTGTGGTGGTGTATAGAGCCAAAAAGATTAGAATTGTGTCGATGTCCCAATATTTATGGACCTGACTGTATTTGATCGAAAAACCCAGGTACTTCTGTAATGGTTACAGTATGGGTGCATGCGAGTAAGCATTCCTGAAACCCCGGGTATTTCTAATTCTGCTCTTCTGGGAGATTAAGTCTGACTTTTTTCCTGTGACAGAAATAGCTTTCTGTAACCTTTCTTCAAAGAGTGTTTTACCATCAAAAGTATTTAGGATAGGTTTCCACTATTGCGACCCCCAGAGTGTGACATTGCAGTGCGACTCTGATGCGACCCTGAGTGCAGCCTTGACCCAACTTTACATCTCTCTAGATCAAAGTTGCATCAAAGGTCGGAAAAAAGTAATGCAAAAATCTTTTTTGGAGTCGCTGTGACTTGAGTCGCACCAATTAGAATGGGGACCATTGGAATACATAGACTTTGTTCTGATGCACTGTCAGCTGTCCGTAGTTCTAACTACAATGCCTGTATTGCTATTACAAGAAGTGACATTGATCCTGCGAAGTATTGAAATGTATCCATTGCCGTCTCACCAGTGAAGTCTGCTGAGAGCTATAATTCGCCCCAAGTCTTGGCTATAATTTCTCTAGGGACATTGCAGAATCGCTGTTTCCCCATTTTCGGTCCATGCCCGCATGGCTTTGGATACAGGTAAGGCAATTGCTGGCTTCCAGGCGTTTGCCCACCATTTGGTACGCTCCTTTCAGTCAGGGTCTGTTCGTCTACCTAAACCTCCATTGAAGCTGCATCATCAATTGGTGAGATGAAATTCTTTGCCACTGCTGCGTCTACCTCTGGTGGACCGTCTGGTATTGCAGAATCTTGTTCTGACAGTGGATGCATTTTCCTAGGCAAATGAAAGAAAAAAAATGTTTTTGTTTTTTTCCAATGACATCTCTGATATTCCCCAGAGGAAAGAAGGAAACCTGCTCCCTTAGAAATGGGAGGTAAATCTTTGACTTCTCAGATGTAGTGTTCCCAGCCAGTAGCTGACCCTAAAGCAGTGGTTCTCAACTCCAGTCCTCGGGACCCACTAACAGGCCAGGTTTGCAGGATAACTGAAATACATCACAGGTGATATAATTTGCTGCTCAGTGATTGCAGTATTCTAGTCTGCATCTCCCCAAAGTAATACTGAAAATCTGGCCTGTTGGTGGGTCCTGAGGACTGGAGTTGAGAATCACTGCCCTAAAGCCTGGACACAGGGCTGAACTAAGGAAAAGTTGATGTCCGAGGGTCAAGCTCCTCTGAGCTATCCTTAAATGGCCACTATCATCCCGATGTCTAGGAGGGATATTTGCTGCGTGGTGAGAGGATTCTCTCAAGAATGGGCTAGGAAGAATTAACTTCTCTAGAGGAGGTTGCGCTAATTGCTGCACTGGAACTGCTGTTGTTCCTTCCGATATGCAACCCTTGCACCTCCTTTGAGTAGGTTTGTTACCTGTTAACCATCTGACTCCCTGTTTGCTAGATAGCGTCTAAGCCTCGGTTTCCACTTTTGCGACTCCCATAGTTGCATGATTTGGAGTGCGACCTTAATGCAACTTTATGTGCAGGAGTCTTCCCAATGTTGCTGACCTTCAAAGCATATATGAGTGCCACTAAACACAATGGGCTGTGATCTGTCATGCGACCCTGCCAAAGTCGTACAACAAGTTGCACCAGTGGAAACGTAGCCCAAAGCAGCTTTTGCAGACCAGTTCAGTTGGCAATGGGATGGCCCCGCATGGGAAGGAAGTTAGCGACAGTTATATCAATGGGAGCAGGAAAGGTCAGACCGCGCATGCGTGGTCACAGGCACCAGGGACCCGTCCGATTCAGCCTGGCTCCTGACGTCCACGCATGCGCAGAGCAGCCAGGAGACGCTAAAGGACTCATAAAAGCCGTCGTGAGGTGAGCGGCGACCACTAAGTGCCAGGGAAATGAAGATACAAACTATAGATTGAAAAGGAAAGCAAGATTAGAGAAAGGAAAGGCGAGATGTAATGAATGACAGGCAGGAAGGAAGGATAAGCTAAAAATAAAATATTGCTGCTTTTTCTGCACAAAAACAAGAGGGATCATACGATCCCAGATACACAATCCTATACCCACAGTTGATCCAGAGGAAGGCGAAAAACCCCAGCAAAGCAAGATCCAATTTTCTACAGCGGGGGGAAAAATTCCTTCCTGACCCCCCGAGAGGCAATTGGATATTCCCTGGGTCAACTTACCTATTACACACGGGCGTATGCAAAAAAAACAAGCAAAACGCTGGGCCCCACATCAGGAAAAAATCATTTTTTTTCGGCGTTTTGCATTGACGTCAATGCACGTTTTTCCACACTAGCTTTCAGCTGCATTTTCTGCTTCTATTCAAAATCAGTGGTTCCCTATGGGAGCCCATTGATTTGAATAGAAGTCGCACCAGAAGTCGGATCATGATGATCCGACTTGCGGCCCGACTTGCGTGCTAGGGATCTTAAAGGGGTACCCCTGCAAATAATTTGCGTGGGGTTCCCCCCCAAGAGCATACCAGGCTCTTCGATCTGGCATGGATTTTAAGAGGAACCGCCATGCCGAAAAAACGGCTTAGGGTCCCCCCCAAAATCCATACCAGACCCTTATCCGAGCACGCAGCCTGGCAGGCCAGGAAAGGGGGTGGGACCGAGCACCCCCCCCCGGACCGTACCAGGCCGCATGCCCTCAACATGGGGAGTATGGGTGCTTTGGGGCAGGGGGGCTCTGCGCCCCCCACCCCAAAGCACCTTCCCGCCAACCCTGGCCGTTGGTTGTCGGGGTCTGCGGGCGGGGGCTTATCGGAATCTGGAAACCCCCTTTAATGCCATTTTTCGGCATGGGGGTTCCTCTTAAAATCCATGCCAGATCGAAGAGCCTGGTATGCTCTTGGAGGGGGACCCCACACAAACTTTTTGTGGGGGTTCCCCTTTAAGATCCCTAGCACTCAAGTCGCATCATCATGATCCGACATCTGGTGCGACTTCTATTCAAATCAATGGGCTCCCATAGGGAACCAGTGATTTTGAATAGAACGCCTGACGAGGCTTAACGCTGTGTATACAATGTTAAGCAATGTTATTGAGCATTTTGCCGGCTTAGCGTCAAAAATGCCATGCCGCTGCATCTTCGGAACAACATGTTCCAGTTACAGCTCACTAACGCTGACGCCCTCTACTGCTCAAAAACGTCAGAGTTTTTAGAGGGCCACTGAATAACATGGAGAGCTGTAAAAAATGCCCAAAAACGTGGCGTTAAAAAACGCCCGTGTGTATGAGGGCTAAATGTTAGCGGACAGTTATATTATGTACCTTAAGGAAAGGAAGTGAGAGGGAGTGGATGACAGGAGGGAGACCTGTAAGGGTAAGGCAAAGTGAAAATTAGATACAGCTGCTTTCTTTGCTGCAAGCCTGAGCAAATGCCAGTATATAAATGCAGATAGGCGCTTAAGAGACAACTGCTGTCCCTAAAGACCCATAGAAGGGACTCCCTTGCTACTTAGCGTTATAGCGGCCCGAGACAAGGGACTGCATTCGGGAGAGGCTGAACCCGAATGGAAGCTGCCAACTGCAGCGGTAAGGACCTTCGCCCACCATTCACTGACCATGAGGTATGAGGAAAAAAAGGAGAATGCTGGGAGGGCACTAGCTCTTTTCTTTTATACTATTCACTGGTTTTGAGGGAGGAGCCAAGGTTGTCACAGGTATGCTGCCATGGAGGCACCAGGAAAAATGGTTGCTTATAACAGTGATTATCATATAACATATATATGTTATAAACAATCATAGTGTGTGAAAACATATATCCTGACCGTTTACCCAGAGCAGTACAGTGTTATTATGGTAACATTGTATTGCTCTGGTCACGGTAATTATTTGCCGGTTGATTATTTAAATCATGCTCCATGATATTTCTTTAGCTTAAAAACTGGGAGATCTTTAAAACATATTCTAGCCAGAATTGAAATGCCTCTACCCACATAAGGAAATGCACGCTCAATGCATAGATATGGGATAAATCCTCTTTTTGGCAATCTCCCATGCATTCCTAATGATTGAAATTCTCTCTGTGCCAGTTATGGATCTATCAGCATCTGCAACATTTTTTTTCAAACCTGAGTCATTGGGCATATTATTAGCAAGAAGCCTTGAAAGCGGTAGTAAACCCGCGAGAAGAGGGAAAAAAAAAGATAACCTGCAAGACAATAGCATAATGTGCTAGTATGCATCGCATACTAACACATTATGAAATACTTACCTTAGAACGAGGCCCCCGATGCCTGAGTCGGCCAGTGCTGAGGATGCTGACATGATGGTCCTCTTCTCTCTTCCGGGTACGCGTCTCCGGCGCTGTGAGTGGCCGAAACCGCGTGACGTCACTCCTGTGCATGCGCGCGGGAGCTCTTCGTTCTGGCAGCCAGCTCTGATTTTCCAGCAAGGGATCATCAGAGCGCATGCGCCGCTGACATCGGTGGTTGCATGCAGGGCAAATATCTCCTAAACCATGTAGGTTTAGGAGATATTCATTTTACCTACAGGTAAGCCTTATTATAGGCTTACCTGTAGGTAAGAACCGCGCTATGGCTTTACTACCACTTGAAGCATACTTAACTGCATTAACTTTTTTGTTTGTACACATTAAAGTCAAGGGAAGTAGTCAGCTAATAGAAATAAAAGTGATACTAATGTTTCCTTTTTTTGTTTAAAAATAACAAACATGTTATACTTACCTGTTCTGTGCCATTCAGACACAGAGCCACGGCCCTGACCCCTTTCTCTCCTCATTGGATCACTGACTTTAATTGGTAGCAGTGGGAGCCAATGGCACCCACTGTTGTCTCAACCAATGAGGAGGGGGACTCTTGTGCAACATCGCTGGATCGAGATGAGCTCAGGTAAGTATTAGGGTGGGCTGCTGCACACAGAAGGTTTTCATATTAATGCATAGAATGCATTAGGATTAAAAAAAACTTTAGAACCACTTTAAAGCAGAGTTCCACCCTATTAAAAGTCAACAGCTACAAAAAGTGTAGCTGCTGACTTTTAATAATCGGACCCTCACCTGTCCCAGGCTCCAGCGATGCAGACACTCACAGCGTCACTATTCTCCCCCTCCTCCGTATGGCGCCGACATCACAAGTGTGGGCGCCCAGCTTTGGCTTCAACGTGACATGTGACGTGTCCCAGAAGATCGCCAGGTGGGAAGGGGAGGAATGTGCATGGTCTACAGTCAATAAAATCATTGGAAGAAATTCTGGAGTGCCGACTCAATCACTGTTGGATTGTTGCTATTAGGGAAGGGGAGGAAGGTGAACTTCCTTCCGGCTCTGTGGCGCCAGGAGAGGACGTGGACCAGGG
>BLSH010268864.1:579879-601989 GCA_018402905.1 Glandirana rugosa
AGAGACACAGAATACCTACGTATTTCGTCACCGAGCTCTCGCTCGTACGTTGCCACAGGGACCCCGTTCGTAAAAAATGACATGCCAATTGTGTCCCTTAAAGCGAACATTCCAATTCTGGGTGGAACTAATAATATAGTGTGGCAGTGCAAGGCCCTGCCACAGTGAAAACATGACACAGGGTTTGCCCAGAGTACAGGGCTCCAGAATGTCAATTCTGAGTGGAGGAAGGATTGTCTCTCAAGTCTTTGTGACTCCAGTTCAAGGAGGGGCATTCTTTTCAAATGATCATGGTTTTACAAGCGGCATATCCTTAACCTAATGCCACACTGTAAAGTAATACTAAAGCTTTGTTTTTTTTGGTTTTTGTTTTTTTAAATAACAAACTTGTTATATTTACCTGCTCTGTGCAGTGGTTTTGCACAGAGCAGCCCTGATCCTCTTCTTTTCGGTTGCCTCGCTGGTACTCCTGGCTGCTTCCTCTCGAGCAGTGCCCCCAGGGAAAGCTGCTTGCCCCAGGGACACCGTTGCATGCTCGCTCTCGAGCCACTGCTTTATGCATCCATAAGACACAGAGAGCCGCGTCTTGGCCCCCCGCTCTTTCCTCATTGACTCACTGGCTGTGATTGACAGCAGTGAGAGCTAATGGGCTCCCGCTGTTGTGTCAGCAAATGAAGAGGGAGAGTCCCCATCCAGCCACAGAAGGTGGAATGCATAGAATGAAAAACCTTTAGAACCACTTTAAACATATATAAGGAAGCTGTTAGTTATAGGACCCTTTTACCTATGAGCGCCTTCCTTTCCAATCAGCAGGGGATCTGATACGGGACAGGGTCAGGGCCAGATCAAGAGCATCATGGCCTGGTGCTGAGGATTTTGGTGGGCCTTTCATGCTCCCAACACTGTGGGAACAGTTTGGGGAAAGCCCCTTCCTTTCCAACATGACTGCACACCAGTGCACAAAGCAAGGTCCATAAAGACATGGATGAATGAGTTTGGGGTGGAGGATCTTAACTGGCCTGCACAGAGTCCTGACCTCAACCCAATAGAACACCTTTTGGCTGAATTAGAGTGGAGACTGCAAGCCATGCCTTCTCGTCCACATCAGTGCCTGACCTCACAAATGTGCTTCTGGAAGAATGGTCAAACATTCCCAGACACACTCCTAAACCTTGTGGACAGCCTTCCCAGAAGAGTTGAAGCTGTTATAGCTGCAAAGGATGGGGCAACTCAATATTGAACGCTACAGACTAAGACTGGGATGCCATTAAAGTTCATGCGTGTGTAAAGGCAGGCTTTCCAATACTTTTGCCTAGCTAGTGTATCTGCCAAGATTTGCAATGGTGGTGGAACCCTCCTACACATAAATACTACATTTAGACATGGCCCTGAGTCACGAGTTATGTTTAACAACATAGAGAGAACAAGCAACATCCCTACATGAAGTGACATGTTAGGGATTCAAACTCAGGACCTGAGCAATGGTAGGCAGAATTTCTACCTTGTGAGCCACAGGGCTGCTGCATGTGGAGTCTCCTACACATACATACACAGATACTGAATTTCTTGGAATGTATAGGAATTACATTAGTCAGGAGTTTCTCTTCTTGATTTATTCTGTGATATTTGGTGGTTCTTGCTCCGTGAGTGCAGAATAGTAATGTTATCCTCAGATGTTTGGGAATTACATTGTATTTCTGATGTTGGTACACGTATCACATTTTTTGGGCTCAAATTAAAGTGGTTGTCAACTCTGGACAACCACTTTAACCTACAGCTAAGCCTATAATAAGGCTTACCTGTAGGTTCCCTGCATATCTCCTAAACCTGCATGGTTTAGGAGATATACAGTGTACTTGCATGTGCCGACATTATCGGCACATGCGCATGAAGAAACGGCCACCGTGCCACGATTGGCCGCTTCCGTGCGCATGCGCAGGAATTATGTCACGCGGCTCCAGCCTGTCACAGAGCTGGAGATCATGGCCCCGGAAGGAAGAGGGGCGAAGATGGATGCGGCCTGGAGCAGGGACATCGCAAGCTTCCAATGCAGGTAAGTGACACATAATAGGCTAGTATGCGATGCATACTAGCCTATTATGCTTTTAAATTGCAGGGTAACAAAGAGGAAGTAAAACCCATCAGGGTTTACTTCCTCTTTAAGATCATCTGGAAAGAATAAAAAAATAAAACAAATGGGACTAATTTAAAATTTCCATAAGTAATGGTATTGCTTTTGGTTTGTAAAGACACCTGTGTGAGTTTGGAGAAATATTTTTGTGAGATAGATATCAACAAATGAAAGTGACAGAGAAAAAAATATTTTACCAAAACATGAAAAGATTACACATTCTACCATTCTTAAAAACAAATAGACCCTGCTCTGCTTTATGAGCCTGAAAAACTGACAGACGGACCTGATTGGATCACCTGTGTGAAAGGGTAGTAGTAACAGTAAGGACGTACAGTGATCCTAAGGTTTTAAAGGAGGATGGCAGACAATAATTACATAAACAATCATTCTAGACAGCAAAGAAAATCAGGTGAAAAATCACCACATATGTACAAATGAAGTATTGAAGTTGTCCTGTGAAACATAATATGCCCAACAAGTATATGGTGAGAATGATGTACCTAGAATTGTTAAAACCCAGGTGCATTATACTGCTTCGGCAGTGGAGTAGCAGGTTTAGGGCAGTATAGTGACAGATGTGGGCTGTATAGTGTCAGGCTGGGGCTGTGAAGTGTCAAGCTGGTGCAATATAGTGACAGACTAGGGTAGTATAGTGTCAGGTTAGGGCTATAAACTGTCCAGTTAGAGCTATATATTGCCAGGCTAGGGCTATATAGGGACAGGCTAGGGCAGTATAGAGACAGACTAGGAGAGTATAGTGTCAGGCTAGGGCAGTATAATGTGAGGCTAGGGTACTATAATGATGAGTTAGGGCAGTATAATATCAGGCTATGGCAGTATGATGTCAGGCTAAGGCAGTATAATGATGGGTTAGGGCATTATAATGTCAGGCTAGGGCAGTATAATGATGGGTTTGGGCAGTATAATGTCAGGCTAGGGCAGCATAATGTTAGGCTAGGGCAGTATAATGACGGGTTAGGGCTGTATAATGGCAGACTAGGGCTGTATAGTGTCATGTTAGCATTGTATAGTGTCAGGCTAGAGCTGTATAGTATCAGACTAGGGCAGTATAGTGTCAGGTTAAGGCTCTATAGTGTCAGGCTAGGGCAGTTTAAAATCAGGCTATGGCAGTATGTCAGGTTAGGGTAAGGTGACCTGATTTTTAAAATGAAATCCGGGGACATTTTTTTTTCATTGGCAAATGGTAAACTTATTTTATAAGCATATTTTCCTCAAATGATATATGCAGTGTATGTGGTATGTGTGTGCTATGTGAATGATTGTGTGATATATACAGTACCTTATTTTTCATATTTCGTCCATGAGATAAAAAAAAAGATACTTCTTAGATTTTTTTGGGATATGACTACCAAATGTAAAGAAAGAAAAGATAGAGAAAAAAAAAGAGTGCAGAGTTCAGAAGTGTGCGTTACATAAAGAATGCAGGGCCCAGTAGCGTGCTACGTTACCTACAGAATGCAGGGCTCACCAGTGCATTACACAGAGAATGCAGGGCTCACCATTGCATTACACAGAGAATGCACTGCTCACCATTGCAATACACAGAGAATGCAGGACTCACCAGTGCGTTACACAGAGAATGCAGGGCTCACCAGTGCGATACACAGAGAATGCAGGGCTCACCAATGCGTTACACAGAGAATGCAGGGCTCACCATTGCATTACACAGAGAATGCACTGCTCACCATTGCGTTACACAGAGAATGCAGGACTCAGCGATGTGTTACACAGAGAATGCAAGGCTCACCAATGCGTTACACGGAGAATGCAGGGCTCACCAATGCGTTTCACAGAGAATGCAGGGCTCACCATTGCATTGCACAGAGAATGCACTGTTCACCATTGCAATACACAGAGAATGCAGGGCTCACTAATGCGTTACACAGAGAATGCAGGGTTCACCATTGCATTACACAGAGAATGCACTGCTCACCATTGCAATACACAGAGAATGCAGGGCTCACCAATGCATTACACAGAGAATGCAGGGCTCACCATTGCATTACACAGAGAATGCACTGCTCACCATTGCAATACACAGAGAATGCAGGGCTCACTAGTGCGTTACACAGAGAAAGCAGGGCTCACTGTTGCATTACACAGAGAATGCACTGCTCACCATTGCATTACACAGAGAATGCAGGGCTCACCATTACATTACACGGAGAATGCAGGGCTCACCAATGCATTACACGGAGAATGCAGGGCTCACCAATGCATTACACAGAGAATGCGCTGCTCACCATTGCAATACACAGAGTTTGTGTTCAGGGCACATACTGTACATGTAATGGCCAGCAGCACCCAACATCATTAATACATAATCTCTCCTTGTTTGCAGAGCTTAACAGGGGAAAATGTGAGCCTCCCTCCTCGCTCTCCAGATTGTGTATAGAAGCTGCCACCAGACTGTGCACAGTGCCCTCCCCCTCCCTCCTCTGCTGTGAGAGAGCCGTGCAGGTTCTGTGCCTCACAGGATATCACTCCGCCGCTCTGACAGACTGTGTAGCCGGAACTAGAAGAAGAGTATCGGCTTATGCGGCTGTATCCCTGCACATCAAGTCCCAGCTCAGTCACAATGCTTGGCAAGTTTGCATCTTTCAGGTTGGATTGATGCAGATTTGCAAAGCCTTGTGTGTGTGACAGTCAGGTGCATTTATAGGGCTGCTTGGGAGTGCTGCAGCACCCTCAAGCACCCACCTAGTGCCCCTGCCAGCCGGGGACAAAATTGGGGACAGATTTGTTTCGGGGACAGTCTCCTCAGTCCGGGGACTGTCCCCGGAAACCGGGGACATCTGGTCACCCTAGGTTAGGGCAGTATAATGATGGGTTCGGGCAGTATAATGGCAGGCTAAGGCTGTATAGTGTCAGGTTAGGGGTGTATAGTGTCAGGCTAGAGCTGTATAATGTCAGACTAGGGCAGGTATAGTGTCAGGCTAGGGCAGTATAATGTCAGGTTAGTGTCAGGCTAGGGCAGTATAGTGTCAGTTTAGAGCTGTATAGTGTCAGGCTAAGGCAGAATAATGTCAGGCTAGGGCAGTATGTAGTGACAGGGCACTCGGTCACTTACAGCAGAAACAGTCAATGGCAGAAATTACATAGATTCTGGATACATAACCGTTAAGAGGAACTGCAGGCAAGCAACCAAATTCACTGTAAAGCCGGCCATGGACAGTTTGAATCTTGGCCTGTTCAGTAGCGATAGGCTGAATATAACCAAGTTGAGCGATCTCTCAACCTGGGTACAGCCAGCCTGTCTGATTCTATATGTGATTATTGCTAGTGGCTATTATAGCCACGACTTGACCCCAACTTGGAGAACGCAAAGGCTCCATGGGAGGGGTTGCAGGAAAGAAAATCACTTTGCCAATGGCCGGCTTTAAAATACATTTATGTTTACTGTTTTATAACTTCATTCAATAATTTTTTATGCCTCTGTCAAAATGGGAGGAATTTACTAAAACTGGTGCACTCAGAATTGGTGCAGGTGTGTATGGTAGCCAGCCAACTTCTAACTTCAGCCTTGTCAATTAGGCTTTAGCAATAACACCTGAAAGCTGATTGGTTTCTATACAGAGTTGCACCAGATTTTGCACTCCCCAGTTTTAGTAAATAACCCACACTGTGCTGTCAGGAAAATTACTATACTATAGTGCTTCATTGTTCATGCAGTCTTAGTTTTTATCTTATATCCGGGACACTAAGACCCCTTTAACACTGGGGCCGCGGCCGAAGTAAGGCGCCACTTGTTTCATCGCTTTTCGGCTGCTAGCAGGGCACTTTTAATCCCAAAGAAGGGGTTAAAAACGCCTGTGCTGCGGTGCTGTTTCAGGCGCTTCGGAAGCGCTGCCCATTCATTGCAATGGGCAGGGGTGTTTTGGGAGGGCTGTATACTGCGCTATTTTTAAGAACAATTTTTCCGAACGTCCTGCAAGCGCACTGCCCAAATGTGAAAGTATTCAGGCTTTCACACTTGGGTGGCAGTTTTCAGGAACTTTACAGGCGCTATATCTAGCGCTAAAATGCCTGAAAACTGCCTTCAGTGTGAAAGGGGTCTAAAAACAAAGCTAAGTTGTTACTGAAATCAAATTTGGATGTATCTCTTCTGTATGGTAAGGTTACCATATGTCCTTTTTTTCTTTGGGACAGTCTCCGTTGTGAACCAGGCACCCTATACTGTAGTAACCATTGTGGGCTACAACTGAAGTCACACTGCGCAAGCATTAATGCAAAATGGTGCCACATTTGTCACCTGTGAATTACTTGTTCCTAACATAAATCCTCTACTCTGTGCATTACTTATTCCTAACCTTTGAACTCTGCATTACTATTCTGACCCTTAAAGTGGATGTAAACCCTCAAATATACCCAGTGAAGTGAACAGCCTCAGATGATACACAGAGATGAAACAAATCTCCCTACATAAGATTTACACGTATATCTGCTGTCTTCAGCTTTATACATATATTTTTTAGAAAGTGCACATCATGTTAGAGATTTTATCTTCCTGTTCAGCACTGGGAGTGGATTCTTGGCATACAGCCAAGACAGCTGATGGGAGGAAAGGCACACACCCCCTCTCCACATAGGCAGATACAGGCAGAGACTTGAAGAGCTGTCCTGTGACATGGCAAGCTCTCTGCTAACCTATTTATAGCAACCTCCCCGATAAATAATTCAGCCTGGTTTTTATATCCTATGTCGGAAAACTTGTCAGAAGTTATCAGGCTGATAACAGAAGAACAGAGCAGGAGAAAGTCATTAGTGCTTTGAAGAGAGATAAGAAAACACTGCAGATATATGTGCCTGGCTCAAATTTTATGAATCGGGTTTACATCCACTTTAACCACTTCCTTACTGGGCACTTAAACCCCCCTCCTGCCCGAACCAATTTTCAGTTTTCAGCACTGTCGCTCTTTGAATGACAATTGCGCGGTCGTGCGACGTTGTACCCAAACAAAATTTGCGTCCTTTTTTTCCCACAAATAGAGCTTTCTTTTGGTGGTATTTGATCCCCTCTGCGTCATTTCTGATCGCCGCTATAAACAAAAAAAGAGCGACAATTTTGAAAAAAAAAACAATATTTTTTACTTTTTGCTATAATAAATATCCAAAAATAAAAAATAAAAAAACAAATTTATTCATCAGTTTTGACCGATTTATATTCTTCTACATATTTTTGGTAAAAAAAATCGCAATCGGCGTTTATTGATTGGGTTGCGCAAAAGTTATAGCGCCTACAAACTATGGACATTGATTTATGGCGTTTTTATTTATTTTTTTTTACTGGTAATGGCGGCGATCTGCGATTTTTATCGGGACTGCGATATCGGGGCGGACATGTCGGACGTTTTTGACACATTTTTGGGACCAATGACATTTATACAGCGATCAGAAATTTAAATGTCCACTGATTACTGTATAAATGTCATTGGCAGTGAAGGGGTTAACCTGCAGGGGGGAGTGAAGGGGTTAACAATGTTCCCTGGCTGTGTTCTAACTGTGGGTGGGAGGGGCTGGTCGGGACATGACAGATCTAACTGATCCCAGTGACAGGGATCAGTTGATCTGTCATGTCCCATTCACAGAACGGGGAACCGCCATGTTTACTTCGGCGGTTCCCCGTTCCTCCTCTCTGAAAGGAGATCGCGGGTCTCCGGCGGACATCGGGTCCGCCCGACCCGCGGGCACGCTCCCGCGGGCGCGAGCGGCGCGTGCACGTGCCGCTCGCGCCCGTGGGAGCGCGCCCAGCACAAGCCAAATGGGAGGACGTCTATTGACGTCCTCCCGGCATTTTAGAGCCGCGCTGTAGCCGTCATTCGGCTATGGCGCGGGCGGGAGGAAGTTAAGCTGGCTACACATTATACAGTTCTCTTGTACAATGTTCCTTTAGATTTACCAAAACCATATAATATGAGGTCAAACCTAAACACTTTAAAATTGTATGCAGTCAGGCAGGCCCTTGCACTACATACTTGAAGGTAAATCTAAAGAAAATTAACTAAAAAAATTGTATAATTTTAGCTTTAAACTCTAAGCATCACTTAATCCTGACTCCTTAACTCTGATTGATACTCAATCCTGACCCCTAAATTCTTAACATTACTTGATCCTGAATCCTGAACTCTCTGCGTTACTTAAAGTGGTTGTAAAGTCAGAAGGTTTTTTATCTTAATGCATCTTTTGCATTAAGATAAAAAATGTTCTGTGTGCAGCAGCCGCCCTCCGGCACCCCCTAATACTTACCTGAGCCCCATCTCTCTCCAGCGATGTCCACATGTTCTCGGCCGTCCGGAACTCCTTTCCTGATTGGCTGAGATACAGCAGAAGCGCCATTGGCTGCCACTGCTGTCAATCAAAGTCAGTTAACCAATCAGGAGAGAGAGGGGGCAGAGCTGAATTGCAGCTTCATATCTGGACACACTGAGCTGTGACCCAGCTAGGGTAACCCCATAGCAAGCTGCTTGCTGTGGGGGCACTCAACAGGAGGGAGGGGCCAGGAGAGCCAAAGAGGGACCCGAGAAGTGGAGGATCTGGGCTGCTCTGCAAAATCACTGCACAGAACAGGTAGGTATAACATGTTTATTATTTTGATAAAAAAAAAGCGAGACTTTACAATCACTTTAACCCTGACCTGTGCACTCTGCAGATAAATTAATCCTGACCTTAATAGACTCAACTCACTAAAGAATATCTCATTAGATAATACGATCACGTGACACATTTTTTTCCAGTGATGTCATGCAAGCCTGAAATGTCAATTCACTATCACCTTATGAGGTATTTACCCCAAACAAGCAAAAACACTCAGTAAATACCTCATAAAATGGCATTAAAGTTAATTTACTAAAGAAAAATAAATGCATGAGTTAAAGTGGATGTAAACCCAAATCATGAAATTTGAGCTGGGCACATATATCTGCAGTGTTTTCTTATCTCTCTTCAAAGCACTAAGCCCCGTGGCTTTCTCCTGCTCCATTCTTCTGTTATTAGCATGATAACTTCGGACACATAAACCAGAAAACCAGACTGAAATTTGTGAAGGGGAGGGAGCTATAAATACGTAGATTAGCACAGAGCTAAACTATTCATAGAACAGCTCTGAGAGAATCTGCCTATGTGGAGTGGGGGTGTGTGCCTTTCCTCCAATCAGCTGTCTTTGCTGTATGCCCAGACTTCACACTTAGTTCTAAACAGGAAGAGAATATCTTGTAACATGATCTGAACTTTCTAAAGAATATACATAAAGCTGAAGATAGCAGATATACATGTAAAACGTACGTAGTAGGATTTGTTTCATCCCTGTGTATCATCTGAGGCTGTTCACTTCACTGGGTATATGTGAGGGTTTACATCCACTTTAAATAAGTAGTGCTCCAGGCATGAGGTATTTAAGAAATGTCAAAATACAATAGCCAATTTGGTGTAGTCTATACATTTTGGATGTTTCTCAACAGTAATGCATACAATCCTGAATATGGAAAAACACAGAATCATTGGGGTTGATGTGCTTAACCACTTGACCACTGGGCACTTAAACCCCCTTCCTAACCAGACCAATTTTCAGCTTTCAGTGCTCTCACATTGTGAATGACAATTACTCAGTCATGCAACACTGTACCCATATGAAATTTTTATCCTTTTTTTTCACACAAATAGAGCTTTCTTTTGAGGGTATTTAATCACCATTGGGTGTTTTATTTTTTTGTGCTACAAATGAAACAAGGCCCATATAATATGAGGTCAAACCTAAACACTTTAAAATTGTATGCAGTCAGGCAGGCCCTTGCACTACATACTTGAAGGTAAATCTAAAGAAAATTAAACTAAAAAAATTTTATAATTTTAGCTTTAAACTCTAAGCATCACTTAATCCTGACTCCTTAACTCAAAATTTTGTTTAAAAAATGCATTTTTCTTTGTTTCTGTTATAAAATTATGCAAATTAGTAATTTTTCTTCATAGATTTTGGCCAAAAATTATACTGCTACATATCTTTGGTAAAAATAACCCAATTTATTATAGTATATTTGGTCTTTGTGAAAGTTATAGAGTCTACAAGCTATGGTGCCAATCACTGAAATTTGATCACACCTGATGTACTGATGGCCTATCTCATTTCTTGAGACACTAAGCCCATGTTCACACAAGGGCGATCCGACTTTGGCGCGACTTTGCTAGGCGATATTTAACGCGACTTAAGCGTGACTTCGGGCGACTTACAACGCAACTCCATGCCAGACGACTTTGCCTGTGGCCAATCAGAGAAGGGAGGGAGGGGGTTGCCTTCAAAAATTATGTTCTTTTAAACTGTAAAGTCGCTTCAATATAGATGGGGGATCCGACTTGGAGGCCACTTCCATTGAATTCTATGGGCACAAGTCGGATAGAAGTCGCTTGAAGTCGGAGCGACTTCAGTAGTGTACATTAAGCAGTAGCGTACATTAAGATGGCTCCCATTCATTTCAATGGGATTTAAGATGTCAAGCGGCTTGGGGCGACTTGAGGAGCCCCAAGCCAGGACAGTACAAATACCCACCAAAATTACCCCTTTTTGGAAAGTAGTCAGTCCAAAGTATTTAGTAAGAGGCATGGTGAGTTTTTTGAAGTTGTCATTTTTCCCACAATTCTTTACAAAATTAAGATTTTTTTTTTCTTTTTTCCGTTTTTCACAAAATTGTCATATCAACAGGTTATTTCTCACACCCAGCGTGTGCATACCACAAATTATGCCCCAAAACACATTCTACTACCCCTACTACTACTCCTACTACTACTGAGTATGGTGATACCATACATGTGAGACTTTTACACAGCGTGGCCACATACAGAGGCCCAACATGCAGAGAGCACCATCAGGCATTCTAGGAGCATAAATTATACATCTCATTTCTTGACTACCTCTTGTATTTGTGAAGGTCCTGGAGCACCCGGACAATGGAAACACCCAAAAAATGACCCCATTTTGGAAAGTAAACAACCCAACGTACATTCTATTAGGCATGATGAGTCTTTTGAACATGTCATTTTTTCTACAAATTTTTGGAAAATGTGGAAAGAAAATGAAAACGCATTTTTTTTTTTTTTTTTACACAAAGTTGTCCATTTATACAATATTTCTAACAAACAGCATGTACATAGCAAAAATGACACCCAAAATATATTCTGCTACTTCTGAGTATGGCAATACCACATGTGTGACACTTTTACAAAGCCTGGCTACATACAGAGGCCCAACATGCAGGGAGCACTGTCAGGCATTTTAGGGGCATACATTTCAAATCTAATTTGACTACCTATTACACTTTTGTGAGGCACTGATGGGCATTGGTGAGCACTGATAGGCAGCATTGATGAGCACTGATAGGTGGCACTGATGGGAACTGATGGGCATTGTAGTGGCATGGATGTGTCACGGATGAGAGCTGATGTGGTATGGATGAGCATGAATGAGGCATAAATGAGCCATGGACGGGGTGGATGAGCCATGGGCGGGGGTGGATGAGCCGTAGATACGGATGGATGAGCCATGGATGAGGATGACTGAGCACGGTTGGGAATGGATGAGCCATGGATGGGGATGGCTGGGCATGGATGGGGATGGCTGAGCACAGATGGGGATGACTGAGCACGGATGGGGATGACTGAGCACAGATGGGGATGGCTGATCGTGGATGGGGATGACTGAGCACGGATGGTGATGGCTGAGCACGGATGGGGATGGCTGAGCACGGCTGGGGATGACTGAGCATGGCTGGGGATGACTGAGCACGGATGGGGATGACTGAGCACGGATGGGGATGACTGAGCACGGATGGGGATGGCTGAGCATAGATGGGCATGACTGAGCACGGATGGAATGACTGAGCATAGATGGGGATGACTGAGCATGAATGGGATTACTGAACACGGATGGGGGTGGGTGCCTGAGCATGGACGGATAGATCGGTGAACACGGATGAGGATGGATGGGTGAGCACAAATGAGGATGGATGGGTGAGCATGGCTAGTTGGGTGAGCATGGATGAGGATGGATGGATGAGCATGGATGAATGGATGGAGTGAGTGCAGACTCGCACATAGCAGCGCTGTGGGCATTACAGATCCTGTCCACAGCGCTGCTGCATTCAATCTCTCCCTCTCACACTGCACCAATTGGTGCAGAGAGGGGAGAGATAAGCCGGACATCCACCGGCTTGTTTACATCTGATCGCTCTGTCATTTGACAGAGCGATCACGTGGTAAAGGGCTGCTGCGAGCGCCCGTTTAAGTTATCCATGATGCGCTGGGTCCCCTGGACCCAGCTGTCACGGATACTCCCGGGTGTGCGCCCCGGGAGCACGTGGGAGTGCGATTCTGGGAGGACGTTATAGTATGCCCTCCCAGAACAATGAATCCACCTTACGGCAGTATAATCTCAATGGGCGGTTAAAATGTAACTAAATGCAAAACTTTTTTTTTTCGTTTTGAACAGAGTGGAGATGGAATAGAACCCCTGTCAGGTTTTTATTGCTAGAAAAAATGTTTACAACTGATTGCGCTGTGGGACAAAAAAATATATGTTTAAACTCCTAAATAATAAGGGGAATATCCTTCCCTCAGGAAGGCTGCTATATAACAGCAAAACACTGTGAATAACAATAAACATAGATATAAGCGCCAACCTTATGTGTTAAACATAACAAATCATATGAATAATAAGTGTACAAATATGTGAACAAAATTATATATATACACATCCACCAATGGCCTGAGAGATGGATATTTCAGATCCTATTCAAAATGAACAAAGTCCATTAATGTCCATCAAATTGGTGGCGAATGGAAAACATTAAAGTGATAAATGTGCTCTTCAGTTCTTCAAAAACGATATAAAGGTGCCACAACACATATGCCAGGTGCCAGGATCCCACTGGTGTCCCTACTCACCAGAGCGAATGGACCCACTGCTTTGCAGTCAGCAGGTCGGAAACGCAGAGTGATAATAGCCGATGGTTCCTAGCTGGACACTGGAGCAAATGGTAAGCCTCCTTCCACTCTAATGGCAGACCTTAGTGGGCACTGGAACAAGTGGTAAGCCTCTTTCCCCTCTATTGTCAGACCTTGATAGCTCAGGAAGACAAGGGGACCAACATAGTGTAACCCGTATAAAACTTTTATTTGCGCATATAAAAAACTTACTTACAAAATTGCATCTTTAAAACCGCGTCTCATATAGCGAGTAGTGCAGACTGGTTGGGCGGGCTCTCACCCCACACAAGCCGCCGGCGGACGTGACACGATCGACCACGGAGGACCAGAAGTGACGTCAACGAGTTTCGCTTCCTGTGTCCAAGCGTCATCACGCTTTGGGGGCACGTCATTGCTGTCTGTGCCCCCATTAGGGAGATTCACCCTACTCTATTTGACCCTCCGGTGACTCGCACACAATTTTGTCCCACCTCCACATTTTATCCTTCACAGACCAAATGTCCCCATGTTGATCCTTTTTACCAAGTGGTACATAGGGACCTTCTAAAACTGTGATGACCAAGCCCGTCCTAAATTCAATCTTATTTACTGTTATAGAGAACGCCAGGCCCTGGGGTCTCTATAAAACCACCCCAGCTTGGCCATCAAACAAGCTGATAAGGGTGGTAGTATTATTGTACAAAATAAAAATGATTATCTTGCAGAATCTACTAGGCTTCTTAGTGATGTTGAAACATATAAAACACTATCTAAGGATCCAGGTCTCTAAGCTCGCAGAATTCCAATGCGAGCTTAGAGACCTGATTGATGAGGCCAGTAGGGATGAAGTCCTTACTAAGAGGGAATGGCAGTTTCTCTTACCCACGGTTTGTAGCACACCTTATATTTACCACCTTCCTAAGGTGCACAAATCCCTACCTAACCTCCTGGGGAACCAATAGTTTCATTTACAGTCCATCCCAATACATAGACTCTCTTTTACAACCTATAGTTCAGCGGCTTCCCTCATATATCAGGGATTCAGGACACATTGTTGAGGTCCTCCACGACTACCAATGAGAGAATCACTATATGTGGGCATCACTTGATGTGCGCTCACTATACACGTCTATCCCACATGAGGTAGGTTTACGGGCTTTGAACCATTTCTTATGCACTAAGGCCAATATCAGTTCACGTTATTTTGTCTTCCAGAGAAAATTCTATCTGCAGACCCGGGGTACAGCAATGGGAGCTAGCTTTGCCCCATGTTACGCCAATATTATTATGGGCTTGTGGGAGGAGCAATCAGTTTGGCACAATAATCCATTCCTTAACCCCTTCCTTACCGGGCACTTAAACCCCCCTCCTGCCCAGACCAATTTTTGGCTTTCAGCGCTGTCGCATTTTGAATGACAATTGCGCGGTCGTGCGACGTTGTACCCAAATAAAATTTGCGTCCTTTTTTTCCCACAAATAGAGCTTTCTTTTGGTGGTATTTGATCCCCTCTGCGTCATTTCTGATCGCCGCTATAAACAAAAAATGAGCGACAATTTTGCAAAAAAGAACAATATTTTTTACTTTTTGCTAAAGTACAAATCCATTAAAAAAATTATTCATCAGTTTTGGCCAATATATATTCTTCTACATATTTTTGGTAAAAAAAAAAATCGCAATCGGCGTATATTGATTGGTTTGCGCAAAAGTTATCGCGTCTACAAACTGGGAATTGATTTATGGCGTTTTTATTATTTTTTTTTTTTTACTAGTAATGGCGGCGATCTGCGATTTTTATCGGGACTGCGATATTGGGGCGGAAATGTCGGACATTTTTTACACATTTTTGGGACCAATGACATTTATTCAGCGATCAGAAATTTAAATGTCCACTGATTACTGTGTAAAGGTCATTGGCAGTGAAGGGGTTAACCTGCAGGGGGCAGTGAAGGGGTTAAATATGTTCCCTGGGTGTGTTCTAACTGTGGGGGGGCAGGGCTGGCCGGGACATAACAGATCTAACTGATTCCAGTGACAGGGATCAGTAGATCTGCTATGTCCCCTGTCACAGAACGGGAACCGCCGTGTTTACAACGGCGGTTCCCCGTTCTGAGGCTCCTGAAAGTGATCGCGGGTCTCGGGCGGACATCGAGTCCGCCCGACCCACGGGCACGCTCGTGGGGGGGCGCGGGAGCATGCGCAGTGGACGACGTCCATGGACGTCGTCCGGGCATTTCAGGTCCGCGCTGGAGCCGTATTTCGGCAATAGCGCGGACCTGGAGTGGTTAAGCACATAGTGTTTTATGGTCATTACATTGACAATGTGCTTTTAATATGGGATGGTGGCAAAGTCCCATGTTTCACCCATGTTCTTGATCCAGATCATTTGGTGTGTCTGGACCTTGAACTATTCCATGATGCGGGTTCCATTCACACCAACAATCATTCCAAACCGGTGGCAGGCAATACTTATCTCCATTTTGATAGTTGTCACCATCCGGCTTGGATAAACAACATACCCAAAGGCCAGTTCCTTAGGCTGAAGAGGAATTGTTCTAAACCGCATTACTTCTCACTCCAATGTCACAATATGACGGAGACATTTTTGGAAAAGGGGTACCCCCCATAATGTTCTTTGGGAGGCCCTTGAGTCTTGTCTTGACCACCGTCCCAACAACAGGTCCCTACATACTGCATCTAAACAAATTGCCAGATTCATCACTGGTTTTAATTGCTATTACATATGTATCACTAGGGTTTTGAATAAGCACTGGCACATTCTTTTGTCTGATCCCATCTTGGGACCTCTTCTCCCAGAGGTACCCCAAGTGGTATTCAGAAGGGCACGGACACTCAAGAACATGATTGCTCCCAGTGTCTCTAGACCTCTGTCTGATAAACCTATTGACATCAGGGGCTATTTACAGACCGGGTTGGCATCTTCCTGTGCAAGAAAAGGGACTGCCTTACTTGCCGGTCCATTACCTATGGTGTACCTTCTGTTACGGATAGGTCGGGTAAGGTGTACCAAATCCGACAGTTTATCACTTGCTCAACCCAGTTCGTAGTGTATGTTCTCAAATATCCATTTTTTTTATGTGGGGAGACCTATAGGTACACTGTGCACGAGGGTTGGGGAAAATTGTAGAGCCATCACTAAAGGCCTTGATAAACATAGTGTGCCTCGTCATTTTGCCCGCTATCACAGAAAAGACTTCAAATTGTTAACAGTACTAGCCATTGAGCACATACCTAAGGGGTCTTTAACCGACAATGAAAGGTTCTCATTGCTCTGTAAGTGAGAAACCATGTGGATTCATAAATTCCACTCCTTTTCTCCATATGGGTTGAACAAGGGACTGGGTACCCACACTATCATTGACACATAAGTTCTGTTGTTCTGTCTGGTTTTCACCTTTACTTCCCTCATCTACAGGCCCTTTTGGGTCTGTTACATGATGCCCATCTCACTGTTTTTGGGTTGGGTTGGGTTGTGTTGTTCGTTGGCGACTGTCTTTGTCAGTCTGTATGTAATTGTTTTTTATTCTTATTCTTTGCATTTTGTATTTATTATTTTTCCTATATCATATCATTAGGGGCTATCTATTCATTTATATATAACTCCTAAACTATCATGAAATTCACCCCTATGTATATATTATAATTTTAAGCTTCTGTATAGTATTGTATTTGTATACATTTTGGACATATTTTATTATGAAGTCTATATTTACAAATTTTGTATGGATGGCTGGTTGCCCCACCCCCTGGAGTTATTTAAATCTGTTCCCTGGATGATTTTCAGTTCCCCCAATGGGCGACCAGCCTTTGGTCAGGCAGTGTGCTTCTTGCTGCCTCACATCTCCACGGCATTCCTATCACCATTTCCATACGCCTGGTGGTTTTTCATCATCCTTTTGGCTGCAGGATAGGAGCGTCAGCCATCCATCTACCGCTCATGCTTCTCTTGTGGCTAATGTGAGTGAACTTTCTTGTACATATGGTTCCTTTACATTGATCTCTTTAGAGTAGAGTATTAGAAGGGAAATCTTCCAATGGGTTCACCTGGAGATCCCCAAGGGATTCTATTAATTTGTAGGGATTTCCTCTCGCTTCCTGTTTTGGCTATGTGACAGGAAGTGAAGGAAAATCTACCTAACTACAATGTCTTTTTTATTGGTGGAAGACAGGTATTTAAATGTGTGTGATTTTTGATACTATTATCATATAATATTTAATCATCCATATAATATTAATATTCAATTTTTGACATTTATAGAGATATTTTATTTTCGTTTATTTTAACTTTTTTGTTTTTGATACACCACGTGTGTCCTGTAAAAGCAGCTTCCCTTTGACTGGTATTCCAGCCACCGTTTTCTTTTCTATGAATACATATGCTGCAGGGACAGCGCATATTTCTACGGTTTAAACCATGTTAACCCTTTATTAGCAATAAAAATTTTCATGAGATAAATACCTCACATCAATGGCAGCCTGTCCATAGGGGGCACTCGGGCGCTGCCCCCCCCCCCCCAAGCTTTGGCAAGAATAAAAAAAATAAAGTCACTTTAAAAGATGTCCGGCCAGCGGACACATAACAGTCTATGAGAAGCTTCCCAGCTTGCAGTCAGCTGATTGCAAACTGGTAAGCTGATTTGCCCATGTTTAGGGCGTACTCGGGGCGTAAAAGATGCACCCGAACACTCCCCCACTCTCCAGTGATTTCCGGCTGGCTCCTGTGCTTTTATTTTTATTGGCCGAGACCGGAGGATGACTGGGCGGTGCTTTTTCGGCACTGCATCGTCACTTCCAGTTTCCCGGCTGGCTCACTTTGTTGTTGCGTTAGAATAGAGTGCTAGACTAACACCAAGAGGACCCTGTGATGGGAAGGAGGTGGGGAACGTATTACCAATGCAGCGAAGCCAGAGCCTGAAGGTGAGTGCTGGGATCGGAGGTGATCTTTCTCTTCACAGGGCACTGTGAATGTTCTCAGTTTTTGCTGTTGATATCGAGAGAGAGAGGGAGAGAGAGAGAGAGAGAGAGAGAGAGGGAGACAGAGAGACAGAGAGAAAGAGAGAGGGTGGATCAAGGGGAGATATCAACAGCAAAAACAGAAAACATACACAGTGTCCTGTGAAGAGTTTACAGTCTGCATTATTTCTTTATCCATTCCTGAGAGCTGACAGCTTCTTTACTCACAAAAGACAAAAATGATCTATTTAAACCCATTACCTTATCCTTGAATTGTTTTATTATATTAACCCTCTATCATCCTGATGGCTCACCACTGTTCTGAGACTGTAAGATGCGTGTGTCAGAAAACTTACCCGAGAAGTTCTTTTTTTTAATAAAAAGTAGTCTGGCTCTTCTATCCCTGGCTCATCCAATCTCTGGCACACCCATACCTGGCTTATCCATCCCTAGCTCATCAATCCCTGGCTCATCCATCCCTGGCTCACCCATCCCTGGTTCATCCATGCTCCATCCCTAGCTCACCCATCCCTGGCTCATCCATCCATCCCTGGCTTATCCATCCCTGGCTTATCCATCCCTGGCTCATCCATCCCTGGCTCATCCATTCATCCCTGGCTCATCCATCCCTGGCTCATCCACTTACTCTCTCTGTCTCCTTGGGCATTCTGAGGAGAGGAATGATGTGGCATGCATACTGCTCAGGTTAATATTAACCTGAGCCTATTCTGCTGTAGGTCAAGAGTGCGTGATGCATAGAGAACTGGGGTGAGGTGTGTACAATACACATACTGCCGCAGTCAAGAGTAATAAATGCACAAGGTGCCTCCCAAGCAAAATGTACTCTCTCATTCTATTACAATCTACCCACCCCTCTAACAAAACCACCTGCAGCATAATACATTTCCTCCTTCCTCAATTGCTGAATTGTACTCGACACACTCTATCCTGTGGTGCTGGGGCTGTATACTCTGTCCTGTGGTGCTGGGGCTGTATACTCTGTCCTGTGGTGCTGGGGATGTATAGTCTGTCCTGTTATGCTGGGGCTGTATACTCTGTCCTGTGGTGCTGGGGATGTATAGTCTGTCCTGTGATGCTGGGGCTGTATACTCTGTCCTGTGGTGCTGGGGATGTATAGTCTGTCCTGTTATGCTGGGGCTGTATACTCTGTCCTGTGATGCTGGGGCTGTATACTCTGTCCTGTGGTGCTGAGCTGTATACTCCATCCTGTGATGCAGGGCTGTATACTCCTGACACTATGGGTGGAACACAGGGGGGGAGTAAGTGGATTCTGTAAGGGGTGGGGCTTATGAGAAGTGGGAAGGGTCAAAAAGGAGGGGCAGGGTCTGGCGCCCCCCATCCTAGAACGTCACCAGCTGCCACTGCCTCACACTTTGATGAAATAACTCTTCTACAGTTGAGCGGACACCTGGATGTTCGGGTTCGGCCGAACTTTGCGAAAAAGTTCGAGTTCGGCCCCAAACTTGACCCGAACTTGACCCCGAACCCCATTGAAGTCAATGGTGACCCGAACTTTTGGGCACAAAAAAGGCTCTAAAAAAGTCATGGAAAAGGCTAGAGGGCTGCAAAAGGAAGCAAAATAGGGGTAAGAGTAGGACAAGTGCCCTGCAAACAAATGTGGATAGGGAAATAACTTAAAATCACATAAAAAAAAAAAAAATGGAGGAGGAGATGGATGTGGAGTAGGAGGTTGAGGAGGCGGTGACGGTGGCAGTGTAGGTGGTGGAAGTGGCGGTGGAGGAAGAGGTAGCCAACACTGTTTTTTTTTTGTTTGTTTTTTTTTTATAATTGGGGTAGCCCCCAAAATATTGACACATCTTTAAAAAAAAAGGATACGTTCACTTAAGTATACCAATGACTGTGTGAGGCCGGTATAAATGGCTATTCTGCACAAAGTACAGACAAGTCTTGTGGGATCCATGCCTGGTACATTTTAATAAAGCTTGTCCACGTTGGCTGAGGCAGGTGGCTGCGCTTGTCTGTGATAACACTCCCTGCTGTGCTAAACACACGTTCAGACAATACACTGGCTGCAGGACAGGCCAGCACCTCCAAGGCATAAAGGGCAAGCTCAGGCCATTTGCCAAATTTGGAGACCCAGAAGTTGAATGGGGCAGACCCATCAGTCAGTACCTGTAGGCGTGTGCACACATACTATTCCACCATGTTGCTGAAATGCTGCCTCCTGCTAAGGTGTTGCCTATCAGCTGGTGGTGCTGTTTGTTGTGGCGTGCTGCTGACAAAGCTTTTCCACATTTCGGCCATGCTAACCCTGCCTTCTGAGGTGCTGGTGGTGCCACAGCTGCGTTGGCGACCTCTTCCTCCTCCTCTGCCTTTGCCTTATGCTTCCACTGAGCCCCCAGTGTCATTTGGGAATGCCCTCAGCAGCGCGTCTACCAGCGTGCGCTGGTAGTTGCGCATCTTCCGATCATGCTCCAGTGAAGGAATTAAGGATGGCACGTTGTCCTTGTAACGGGGATCCAGCAGGGTGGCCACCCAGTAATCAGCACCAGTTACAATGTGGGCAACTCAGCTGTCATTGCGCAGGCACTGCAGCATGTAGTCACTCATGTGTGCAGGCTGCCCAGAGGCAAAGACAAGCTGTCCTCTGTGGACTCTGTGTCAAACCGGCTAGAGCTGCTACGAGATTTCGCCCATTATTGCACACCACCAGGCCGGGCTTGAGGCTTAGTGGCAACAACCACTCATCGGTCTGTTGTTCAATGCCCGTCCACAGCTCCTCTGCAGTGTGGGGTTTATCCCCCAAACATATCAGTTTTAAAACAGCCTGCTGTCATTTCCCCCTGGATGTGCTGAAGTTAGTGGGGAAGGTGTTACGCTGACCGGATGAGGAGGTGGTAGAGGAGGAGGAAGCGGAGTAGGAGGAGGAGGCAACAGGAGGCAAAGAGAAATGCCCTGCAATCCTCGGTGGCGGAAGGACATGCGCCAAACTGCTATCCGCCTCAGGCCCAACCACCACTACATTTGCCCAGTGTGCAGTTAGCGAGATATAGTGTCCCTGCCCGTGCTTACTGGTCCACGTATCAGTGGTTATGTGGACCTTGCCACAGATGGCGTTGCGCACGTTGCGCAGTGCACACTTGATCTTGTCCCCGACTTGTTTGTGCAGGGAAGGGATGGCTCGCCTGGAAAAGTAGTGGTGGCTGGGAACCACGTACTGTGGGACAGCCACTGACATCAGGTTTTTAAAACTGTCCGTGTCCACCAGACGGAATGATAGCATTTCAAAGGCCAGGAATTTTGAAATACTGGCATTCAGGGCCAGGGATTGCGAGTGGGTAGGGGGGTACTTCTTCTTTCTCTCCAGTGTTTGGGAGATGGACAGCTGTAAGCTTCCATGGGACCATGCGGATATGCTTGGGGATGGTGGCGGACATGTTGGCGTTTCTGTCACATCGTCTGTTTGCTGGGTGGCAGGTGACACTGTCACTGTAGAGGTGGAGGAAGAGGCCGAGGCAGTAGCAGAAGAGGACGCAGGAGGAGCCCGAGACCTTTCTTGGATTTTGAGGTGCTTATTCCACTGCAGCTCGTGCTTTGCATGTAGATGCCTGGTCATGCAGGTTGTGCTCAGGTTTAGAACATTTATGCCTCGCTTCAGGCTCTGATTGCACAATGTGCAAACCACTCTTGTCTTGTCGTCAGCATATTGTCTGAAGAACTGCCATGCCAGGGAACTCCTTTGAGCTGCCTTTGGTGTTCTAGGTCCCTGGGTGCAGTGGGTAGTAGCAGACGTACTGTCTAGGGGACGGTCGCTCCGCTTTTGCAACCTGCTTCCTCTTTTGCTGTGCTGGTGCCTCTGTGCGACCACCACCTCTTCCTCCAAACTGCACACGTCACTTGCATAACCTTCATTCTATGTGGGGTCTAGGACCTCATCATCTTCCACCCACTCTTCACCACTGCCCTCCTTGTCAGTGTGCACACTGTAGAAAGCCTCAGCAGTTGGCACCTGTGTTTCGTCATCATCAGAGACGTGCTGCGGTGGTGTTTC
>BLSH010268864.1:606444-622704 GCA_018402905.1 Glandirana rugosa
CTGTCCTCGCGCCTTCTCCATCCCCATCCATGCTCATCCATCCCCATCCGTGCTCATCCATCCCCATCCATGCTCAGTCATCCTCTTCCGCGCTCAGTTATCCCCATCTGTGCTCATCCATCCTCATTTGTGATCAGTCATCCCCATCCATGCTCAGTCATCTCATCCATGCTCTTCCATCCCCATCTGGGCTCATCCATCCCCATCCAAGCTCAGTCATCCCCATCCGTGCTCAGTCATCCCCATCCATGCTCAGTCATCCCCATCCGTGCTCATCCATCCCCATCCACGGCTCATCCATCCCCATCCATGGCTCATTTGTGCCTCATTCATGCTCATCCATACCACATCAGTTCTCATCCGTGACACATCCATGCCACTACAGTGCCCATCCGTGCCACTACACTGCCCATCCGTGCCACTACACTGCCCATCCGTGCCACTACAGTGCCCATCGATGCCACTACAGTGCCCATCCATGCCACTACAGTGCCTATCCATGCCACCGCAGTGCCTCACAATAGTGTAAAAGATAGTCAGATTAGATTTAAAATGTATGCCCCTAGAACACCAGACGGTGTTCCCTACATGTTGGGCCTCTGTATGTGGCCAGCATGTGTAAAAGTGTCACACATGTGGTATCTCGATACTTGGGAGGAGTAGCAGAATATTTTGTGGGGTGTCATTTTTGCTAGGTACATGCTGTGTGTTAGAAATATTGTATAAATTGACAACTTTGTGTAAAAAAAAAATGCGTTTTCATTTTCTTTCCACATTTTCCAAAAACTTGTGGAAAAAATGACACGTTCAAAAGACTCATTATGCCTCCTAGAATATACGTTGGAGTGTTTGCTTTCCAAAATGGGGTCATTTATTGGGCGTTTCAATTGTCCTGTTGCTCCAGGACCTTCAAAAGTGCAAGAGGTAGTCAAGAAATTATATGTGTAATTTATGCTCCTAGAACGCCTGACGGTGCTTCCTGCATATTGGGCCTCTGTATGTGGCCAGGCTGTGTAAAATTCTCACACATGTGGTATTGCCATACTCAGGAGGAGTAGTAAAATGTGTTTTGGGGTGTAATTTGTGGTATGCATATGCTGGGTGTGAGAAATAACCTGTTAACATGACAATTTCGTGAAAAAAAAAAAGAAAAGAAAAATATCCATTTTGCAAAGAATTGTGGGAAAAAAATTACAACTTCAAAAAATTCACCATGCCTCTTACTAAATACCTTGGAATGTCTACTTTCCAAAAAGAGGTCATTTGGGGGGTATATGTACCTTCCTGGCTTGTTAGGGTCTCAAGAAATGAGATAGGCCGTCAGTACATGAGGTGTGATCAATATTCAGTGATTGGCACCATAGCTTGTAGACTCTATAACCTTCACAAAGACCAAATAATATACACTAATTTGTTTTTGTTTTTTTTTTAAGATATGTAGCAGTATAAATTTTGGCCAAAATTTATGAAGAAAAATTACTAATTTGCAAAATGTTATGACAGAAACAAAGAAAAATTCATTTTTTAACAAAATTTTCAGTCTTTTTTAAATTATAGCGCAAAAAATAAAAAAACCCAGCGGTGATTAAATACCACCAAAAGAAACCTCTATTTGTGTGAAAAAAATGACGCACATTTTATATCTGTACAGTGATGCATGACTAAGTAATTGTCATTCAAAATGTGAGAGCACTGAAAGCTGAAAATTGGTCTGGTTGTTAAAAGGGGTTTAAGTGCCCAGTGGTCAAGTGGTTAAAGCAGGGTTGGTTATAAAAAATATCCCAAGCTTTGAACATCTCACAGAGCACTCTTCAATCCATCATCTGAAAATGGAAAGAGTATGGCACAACTGCAAATATACCAAGACATGGCTGTCCACCTAAACTGGCATTAATCAGAGAAGCAGCCAAGAGGTCCATGGTAACTCTGGAGGAACTGCAGAGATCCAAAGCTCAGATGGGAGAATCTGTCCACAGAACAACTATTAATGGGGCACTCCACAAATCTGGCCTTTATGGAAGAGTGGCAAGACGAAAGCCATTGTTGAAAGAAAGCTGCAAGAAGTCCTGTTTGCAGTTTGCAAAAAGCCATGTGGGGGACATAGCAAACATGTGGAAGACGGTGCTCTGGTCAGATGAGACCAAAATTGAACTTTTTGGCCTAAAAGCAAAATGCTATGTGTGGCGGAAAACTAACACTGCACATCACCCTGAACACACCATGCTATTTTTCAGCAGGGACAGGGAAGCTGGTCAGAGTTGATGGGAAGATGGATGGATACAGGGCAATCTCAGAAGAAAACCTGTTGAGTCTGCAAAAGACTTGAGACTGGGGCGGAGGTTCACCTTCAATGAACTTAAACATACAGCCAGAGCTACAATGGAATGGTTTGGATCAAAGCATATTCATGAGTTAGAATTGCCCAGTTAAAGTTCAGGATAGTAGTGCTCCCATTTGGCCATCATTTTACAATAGGCCCGGACAGGAAGTGGTTAATTTACGCACATTCACATTGCAAAACAGCCTCTATTCTTTTAGTACAGAGAGGAGAGGCTATTTCACCACTTGAAACAAAACTGCCAACATCCCAAAAATTCAACTAGAAAGAATAATTACCCCAACAGGGACTTTATAGGCAGATTAGGAAGTATAGGAGAGTATAACACAGGGTATAAAATCTAACACATTTTTATTGGTTTTACAAGTCTAAAAAACATATCCCAAGGGGGGACAGTTATACATTACAGGCTATTCTTTTAGTATGAGCTCATACATACGGGCAGCCAGGGACAGTAAATATAGGTGGTTGAGCCATGGTTTTACCAGCCCCTGACCACCCCATTTGGCTGCAATGGCAGTACTGGGGCAGCGCCACAATCATTCTGCGACTGCATAATGCACATTATTGAACCACAGTGGTCTGGGCTTTTTAGGGTAAAATAGGCAGTGAAGACATATTGCTTCACATCCACCCTCTGAAAAATGATCCTCTGCAGATCATTGAAGAAATGGAAATATTTATATAAGTTAGATGACAGGTTCACTTTTACATTTTTTACTGATTTGTGATATCTTGATATCATCAACAAAAATGTGTTTTAACTACACCACTGTAAGATTGCCATACATCATTCATAGCTCATTGAACATGTAACTAATACATTTCAACACCAACAAGCATGAAGTAAAATCATATTCGGCGCATGTTGTATGTGGAAAAAGTATGTCATTTGATCAGGGTTAAAGCAGAACTCCAGCCAAAAATAATATAATAAAATTAATATCCCATTAAAAATAACCTATCCAGAGGTTTTCCCTGCAGTAACTTTTTCTGCCACTAAATGTCTTAGAAATCTGATAGCCACCTTAATTTAACCACTTCTTCTGAGCCCAGGTCCCACCCCAGCCTGTGACTGGACAGTGAAAGGAGAAGCAGCTCAATGATAAGCTAATTACTCTGTCGCTCTTCCCATCAGCATGTTTCAGTACATTCATTAACTGGCTCCTTTTACTGTTTCTTCCACCTCTCTCTCTGCAAAATGTATTTGATAAATGAGATTAGCCCCTGAGGTGGCATATACCTTGTTGAACTTAACCTATTGTAAACCAGCACATTGTAAATAGTAATTTATGTTTTGAGTTGTTGTTTAAGGTTTGTTTTATCTTTCATAATGAAAGGATTAATGATATATTAATGAATTCAGAGCTGCATGTATTTTGTCTTGTATACCCGACCAGAGCTCATCTTCAACAACATTCACCATTGTCCGTTCAGCATATCAATGTGTTTCTGGAATGGCATCTGGAAGTTATGGGAGTTATACTTTTCTTTTCAGGGAGAATTTCAGTATTAAAGTGATTGTAAATGCTAAAAAATAAATAAGTAAAAATCAACCAGATTTATACTTACCGGTTCTGTGCAATGGAATTGCACAGTGCAGCCCCATACCTCCACTTCTTGGGTTCCCAGCTGGCGCTCCTGACTCCTCCTCTCCTGCGAGCGCCACCATAGAAAGTCACTGTCTATGGGGCTCTCATGCCTGCTTGCTTCCAAGCCTCACTGTCTGCATCTTTAGACACAATATTGTTATTTTTTCATGGTACTAATCATGGATGGTTCATGCCTGCCTGGTGTTTATTGCATGCTTTGTTCCACTTTTTTTGCAATTTGCCATTTTTATTTTTTGATGATTTTGTATATTTTGATTTTTTGAGGAACTATTATAATTTGCTCCTTCTGTGATCTTCCTTTAACCTCCATCCTGTATGTCTTTTAACCCTTGAACTGTGTGAGGTCATCACTAGGGGGTGTTGTTGGTTGGAGGGGCTTTGGGTTTATTAGTTTGTTCACTTCCATGTTGTAGTGTCCTGAGAAAGATGGACTGTGTTTCATCAAAATGTTGACATTTTTTGTTCTTCCTCTGCAAGACCCATGAGCAGGGGCATAGCTACAGGGTTCACAAGGGTTGCACTTGTGACCAGGCCCCATTATCCAGGGGGCCCGTGAGGCCCCCCTATACAGCTGAATAGGAGAGGCGGCATGTAGCGAAATCGATCCCTGCTTCTCCTCCTTTCCCTCCCGCAGGCAATCAGCAGCTGCAGGAGGCGGGGATTGATTCCTCCATATGTTATCGCCCCTCCTAGCCAGCATCCCTCTGCTGCCACCCAGGCCCCTCTCTTCCAGCTCCACACTGTGCTTCTGCTCGGGAACACACAACGTCACGCCAAGCAACCCTATGCTCCCAAGCTCAGAGTGAGACATCCCTGAGCTGCTGGGAGCTGTGAATGGGGGATAAGGCCCTAGCATTCTGCCACTGTGGGGGGCCCAGCAGGGTTGCTTGCTGCAGGCTCTGAGCCAAGAGTGTCTCTCTCATGTGGCTCAGAGCCTGCACTGACAGTCCCCACTCCCCTCGCACGGACGAGAGAGCCAATCTGCTCCTTCTCCTCCTGCCCCTCTCCTCCTGTGTGCACTGCGGGAACTGTAAAGCTAAGCAGCTAAGTTTGATCATTCAGCTGCTTAGCTTAACACTTTCTGCAGTGCACACAGGAGGAGAGAGGTGGGAGGAGAAGGAGCAGATCGGCTCTCTCCTCTCCTGTCTGTGCAAGGAGGGGGGAGGGGGAACTGTCAGTGCAAGCTCTGAGCTGTATGAGAGAGATGCTCTCAGCTCAGAGTCCTGCTGATAGGCAGCATTGATGAGCACTAATAAGTGGCACTGATGGGCACTGAAAATGGGTATTGATGAGCACTGATAGGTGGCACTGAAGGGCACTGATAGGGGGCATTGATGAGCACTGATATGTGGCACTGAGAGGCAGCACTAATGGGCACATATAGGCAGTATTGATGAGCGCTGATAGGCAGCACTGATGGGCATCATTGATGAGCACTGATGTGCACTGATAGGCAGCATTGATGAGCACTGATATGTGGCACTGACAGGCAGCTCTGATGGGCACTGATAGGTGGCATTGATGAGCACTGATATGTAGCACTAAAAGACGGCGCTAATGGGCACTGATAGGCAGCATTGATGAGCACTGATAGGCGGCATTGATGTGCACTGATAGGTGCCACTGATAGGCCGCACTGAGGGTCACTGATAGCCGGCATTGATGAGTACTGATAGGCAGCACTGATGGGCAGCATAGATAGGCATTGATAGGCAGGATGGATGGGCACTGATAGGTGGAATTGATGAGCACTGATATGCGGCACTGATAGGTATCACTGATGGGCACTGATAGGTGGCATTGATGAGCACTGATATGTGGCACTGATAGACAGCGCTAATGGGCACTGATAGGCAGCATTGATGAGCATTGATAGGCGGCATTGATGAGCACTGATAGGCAGCACTGATAGGTGGCACTGATGAGCACTGATAGGCAGGACTGATGGGGCTGCACTGGTAATCAGGGCACTGATGATCAGAGTCCTGATTATCGGTGTAAACAATGTATTGACCGTGGGTAGCCCTTTACCGTGATCTGTGATCAGCTGTGTTACAGAGCGTGCTAGATGCGCGCCCCAGGTGGCACGTGGGAGGCAGGGTTCTGGGAGGATGTCCATGGACACCCTCCCAGAGCTGGAAGCCCAGGGCTTGGATGGAAGGGGGGGTTAGGGGGCCCTTCATGGTTTCTTGCAACAGGGCCTTTTAGTTACACTTCTAAATCAGTTTTGGATTTATATGGATTTCTTTGTGGGTGAGCAAATGGGCATTTACTTCAAACATAGAGTGTCATGGCTACCCTTGGAACTATATTCTTGTACTTGATTGCTCTTCTCTGGCTGGTGTATGGCTGCAGGCTGGTGTGTGGGGCTGGCCCAGTGATCACATGAAATTTCAGTTACGTCATAATTAACATTTTAATGTTCCCTGTGTACTTGATTAATAGATAACTGCACACATTCAGACTTTGTGTAATGAAATTATGGTCCTGTGTTAGACTTGCAGCCACATTCATTATTAAGTGTTTGCTGTCAATTTGATCATAAACTAGAGATACAAGTAATAACCTTTTCCAAAATCATCTGTTATTCATGCTGCAGCAGGAGCACATGGTTTTGACATAACTATAATTTGGCATTATTCAGTGAGTCTGTTTCTAAATCAACGTGTTCTTGTTCTGTAAGCTGCAGAGTACATGAATACTGCAATTTATAGCACTAATAGTACAGTTTGATTTTATTTTATGGTTTCTTTGATACTATCTCAATAAAGCCTTCCTTTTCAGCTATCCTCATATATTTTAGACAGTACTGCTTATCCAACATTGAATGTCCCCTTTTATAAAGCAGGGGCATGACCTTACTGTGGCCATAACGCTAAAACACATTCAGCAGCATGCCCCAGAATTAGCGGCAGAAACTCTGGAAATTGCCGTCCCCAAACCTGAAGTGCTGACAACAGGGCAGAGCTCTGATAGCCTCTGCCCAGCACCAGTAACCACTTCTTCATTCTACAGACAGGAGATGGTGAACCTCTATACCCAGACACCAGAGACTGGGGATTTAATAGACTTTTCTGCTGAGGAGGAACAACCCGGTGAGCCTCCAGCAGAAGAGCTGGCTTCAGAGCATGGCGCTGTTGAACTCTGCCCACAACAATCAGGAGCTTCAGGGAGAGGATGCAATCAGCACCTCACAATTGCAGCTTGAGCTGATATTGGTGGATGGGACTGTGGTCTCCACTGCCAGCAACCCAACAAAGAGCTGGCTTCAGAGCATGGCGCTGTTGACCTCTTCCCACAACAAGCTACTTCGCAGGAGCTCCAGGGAGAGAATGCATTTGGCACCTCACAACTGCAGCTCGAGCTGATATCGGTGGAGGGGACTGCAGTCTCCACTGACAGCAACCCAGCAGAAGAGTTTGCAACAGGGCAGAGTGCTACTGACCTCTGCCTCAACTAACAGAAGATGGAATTCCAGTGGTAGTGGATTGGACTTCGGTCTCCTTTGACACAACCCCAGAAAAAGGTCCACATTGGGACAGGAGTAGGTCAGACACTGGGGGATTTTCATCTAGTAAACATGCATGGGACTACAGTCTCCACCTGTATACCAGAGGGATGCTGTGCAGTGGGCCCAGATTGCCAACAGCACAGCGGAGTGAGCCCAGATACCTTGTCTTCTCTCCAGAGGCTGAAAGGACTCCAGGAGGAAGGACCAGTCCACACTTCTCCCCAGCAGCGGGTATGTTCTACGAGAGAGGCAGAGCTTGGCTGGGTGAGTAACGCTCTGATCGGGACAATTTATTTGAGGTACTGTGTGGGTACTGGCATTGGGGGACTGGAACTACAGACTAACTTCGAAGTCAACCCATTTGGGGTCTCCTTCTGTTAGTCTTCTGTCCGAAAGGGGAGATGTGTGATGGGAGTCACTTTGGGCAGGGAGCTTGTGGAACCCAGCTTACCTTAGAAAGGTCAGGAAACTCCTTGTCCAGCTCCCCCGGCCCCTCCTATGTGTTAGTCACCCTGTGTCTATTGGGAGCACAGGGTGACCGAGAACCCCAGTTGGGTCTGCACTAGCCAGACTCACCGTACAACCACACTGGACTCAGCTTTTCCTTTTACCCCTGTTATCCAGCGTTCTATATGTGTGGTTTGTGTTGAAAGAATGAAGGGGCTCTTTCACTTGGGACATTAATATTTCTGCACAATATCCCTCAAAAAATATATGAAGATAAATCATCTCAGACCATTGTTAGATAGTTTGAGGTGGGGTGGGGGTTGTTAGGTGTTTGCCAAGTACTGTATCCCATTGTTCCCATTGTTCTATTGTTTCTGTCTCCTATACCTGGAGATCAGGCAGCGGATTCGGGTGCAGGTCTGGCTTGGAGCCCTCCAGGTTGCTAGTGTGCACCAGGGCAAGCGCTTTTTTTTCCACCCTACAATGATGTCTTGACAAGTGACTGGGTAGGCTAAGGGATCTTGGATTGTGCTGGTACCGGACAAGAAAAGCTTATACGGTGGACATACTCCTCTTGACACTGGAGGAACATTTTTAAACCTAAAATGAAGATTATGTTACGGCAAAGTACTTTTGATTTGCAATTCTAACATGGTGGTGAGAAGGCAGTAAATACTGAGATATGTCTGGATGTTCACTTATATTGTTTTTATCTTGTGTACAGAGATGTTAGGGTTGATTTACTAAAGGCAAATAAACTGTTCATTTTGCAAGGTATGATACACTTCGCAACTAAATTTTCCCCAGAGCTTTGTGAACAAAATGGAGTTCCATGATTCAATCATATGCAAGCAAAAAATGCTGTTTCCTTTGAACATGATTGGGTATTCTTTGCAAAGTGAAATTTCACTGCTTTTACTAAGTTCTGGGGGAACTTCCCTCGCAAACTGAACAGCATATTTACCTCTAGTAAATTAACCACTTTGTTGATGCAAAATCAGTATTGTTTGGTCTTTTTTTGAACAGAGCAACTTTGTATTTATTTTGAGCTACAAATTTCTAAGAGTTTATATATACAACACATTGTATACTTGACTGCATGGGTTGTAACCATTTAGAGGCACTTTTATATTCAGAATTGTGCTTTATTCGCATACTTTGTTTATTTAATAGAGCAACCTAAAATCACTTAGGGCTTATTCACATGTGCTTCAATACCATGTGTTAAAATGGCTTTTATTCAGCATTTTTAAAGCCCCATAACAGCTCTTTAATACCTGCCATGAATATTACAATGGGCAGCGTTGTGTTGTGTTAAAAATTAAGCAGCATGTCACTTTCATGAGGCATAGATGCTTGTCAGCCCCTCCATTGATTTCAATGGTAATGCTCTGTAACCGCACCTTAAGAGCACCTATAGCATTAATGGAGTGTTAGTGAAGCATTTATGAAGTGTTAGCTGGGCAGTGGGAGAGAAGCAGCAGAGGTTTCTGTATCCCAGAATGCACTGGGAAATAATAGAGAACTAGGGCAGAGCAGCTCCAGCTACTTCCTCTTTGTACAGAGTAGCCACGTGGTAACACCATTTGCTTCTGTGTGCAGGCAAAAGCATAAAGCCAGCTAGCAATACGGACAGTGCCACGTAGGAGCAGAGGCATTGAGAACTGATGCCAGTGGCAAAGCTTTTTGTTTTAGCCGAGTTTAGCTGGACCAAGCCAATTGTCAAAGAGATCAAAGTATACAAATGCATTTTGCAGAGAATTAAAAAAAATGTCTGCTATCACACCACAACCTAACCACGCCTCATAGATAATTTCCTCTACATCACTTCCTCTTTAAGCACACCTCAATGAGTTCTTGCTTTAATTTGCCCTCAATGTGGGGGATCATAGAGTCCTCAGCTCAAGGAGATCCTGGCCCGGCAGAGCCTGGTGTTCACCAGAAGTTCCAGAGTCAGTGGAGCTTAGAGAAGCATTCCTTCTGAAAAATTCTGGTGTATAAGGTAGAGTATTGTGTCCAGAAGAGTTGACAGAAACCTGTAGATCTCCACCATGCTCCTCCAGCCCCAAGTTGGTTGTAGTTCCTATTGTCTTCTCATCGGCACCATTTTGGATATTACTGGGGACTGAGTATCAGGTCTGTCCGCATGCAAGAACCATGGAAATGTAGTTGTGGGGATGTTCCAAGGGGTCTTAGGAGTCTTGCTGCACTTAGGCATGGACTGCCGGAACTCGTAACGAGATGGCATTTGCTGTAGATCAGTAAAAAAGGTGCAGAGCTCCTTCATTGCATATCCTCACGACTCCTTGGCTAGTTTACATCTGTTGGTCCATAGAGGACAATGAAGGTTCCGATCAGGTCCGTCTGAAAAACAGACAGGCGGACCTGATCGGAACATTCATGTGAAAGGGACTTAACATTGTTCAGAGCTACTTGTTACTGGATACATTTAAAGTAATTCTGTTCTGAAATATGTGCATTAACATGACTGACTATTGTTTTATAATTTGGAATGTTCCTGACTATAATACCTCATAGGGCTTCACTACCTAAGGAGTATCTGGCTTAGAAAAAGCATTGGAGCCAGTAAAGTTTGTTTTGGGCAGTGACTCCAATGTGCAGTGAAGCCATAGGATAGGCATGATAGCCAGGAAGTCCAGACTTATTCAAAAGCATGTATTAAAGTGATCAGCTGTGATTTTTTTTACTGACTTCTGAACAATACATTACAATCATTATTTTAAAAGCATCACATGAGCCTTTGGGAGATCCTATGGCAAGACCAGCTTGAAAGTCAATATTTGATATTCTTTGGCATATTCTCCTTTCCCTGTGTGTCTATGCTCTGACACTCCCCATAACCTGGAAGTGAAATTCAAGAAGGCTCACAGAAATTTGAACAGATATATTAATATATTAACTTGGCTAAAAATATAATTTGTTCATATTTGTCTCTACTAGCCTTGAAATGGGAGATAATCTCATATACAAGCTAGAAAATCAGTATAAGCTATATACATATATGCTTGCATTCTCCTTTACATTATGATTACATTATGATTTTAATACATAGTGCACATAAAGATCATAAAAGAATATATATCTTTGCAATTGACTTGACTATCAGCTACTATCTCTCCTGGTTCTTGTATCTGCTTTGTAGGCCCATTTTCCTTCTATTCTACACATCAGTCTCACATGAGGACATCTCAAATGTCTTTGTAATCTTACTAATTTTGCCTGGCAATCTATCATTTCCTTTAGTCATTCAGTTTCCCAGTGACTACAATAATTGGATTCACTCCCCTTTGTGAACTGATCCCCTCATTCCTTATGGTCAGTTTTCACTTTCACCTTATCATAAACTCTTAATGCCAGCTCATTCACTAGCCCATTAGTCTCTCTTCTAGCTGTTAAGCTTTGGCCTCGCTTGCCAAGTTTGGCAGTCTTTGTTTCTCGCCCATACCATCTGTTGCTGTTGCTTTTCTATACTCATCACACCTATCACTCTTATTTTTCCTTTCCTAACGCATTTATCATTTTCATGTTTCCCTTTCTACCTTGTACACTAGGCTCATCTTCCTTCTACAGTACTGTGTGTCGCACCTGTCTTTCCCTTATTTCTTCCCCAGTTCCATCTGTCAGCTTCATTGTGTTTTAAAGGCTAAGTTCACCTTTTCTATTCATTTTCCATAATACATAGAAGCCATGTGCTTATCTCTCACTAATATGGCAGATCTGCACTTCTTCATTCTAAAATTTAAAACATTCATTCTGAGCCCATCACTTCCTGTGGCATCATGCCACCTTCCACGAACCTTCATATCCCACCGTGCACTGCCTCACTGGACCACACATCCCTCATTTCTATACCACCTCTTTTTTATTCCGCCCACTTTCCTACTTCTTCCTTTATGGTGGTCATACACTGTACAATCTGATTGTACAATCTCCTTTAGATCTACCATCTACTATTTAGTGCAAAGACCTGTCTTATTTAAAACAAATTGAATGGATTGTTCAGGTGGTTTCTCCTATTTTATAGTTTTAGTAAATCTAAAGGAAGTTGTACAGAGATTGTACAATCAGATTGCATAGTGCATGGCTAGCTTTATACAAGTACATGGGAAGGAGACATTCAGCTGTCAAAGTTCTTGTAATCTAGGTCCAACTCAAGGAGGGGGAGGGTGTAAACACACCAATTTCACTTTCAGGCCCCATTCACACAGCGTAGTGCGAGTGCGCGTTTTTTGGTGTTTTTCTTGTGACACACATAGGTCAGCCCATTGATTTCAAAAGGTTGCCCTACATGGGCCAAACACAGCAAAGTAGCTCATGGGGCATTTTGCCGTGTTTCGGTTTATTGCGCATTTGTCGCACATTTTTGCAAAATGCATGCTTGCTTCCTTGTTCGGGGTGTTGTTAACAATTAATAGCATATAAAACACTACTGGTACATTTTTGATGTATAAAGGTGGCCATACACTATACCATCTGATTGTACAAGATTTTAGATGTATCAAAATGATATAATAGGAGGCCACACCTATCTATCCAATCACTCTATATCCAATTAGGCAGGTCTTTGCACTACATAGTTGATTATAGATCGGAATGGAAATTGTACAATCAGATTGTATAGTGTTTGGTGAGCTTTGCAGACTTCTGCTTTAGTGTGTACACTCTGCTAAATGAATAATTTATGCAAGATGAAGGTGAGGTATAAAACAATCGATCAGCAAAGGTGGACACTGGCTGTGTATTTAGTGAGAACAGTGCTCACTGGCATTGTTTATTTCGGAGAAGTGTGAAACTACAGAGGTAGGTGGGAGCAGTCTCCTGGAGGGGAAGAGCAGGTGCAGTGTGTGTATTAATTAGTTAAGTTGCTGTAGTACTTCCAGTCCTGAGACAAGATCATTTAGAGCCCAGGGTGAACATGCAAAACTGCGCCCCCCCCCCCAATCACTTAAAGAGGAAGTGTGCCCGCCCCATTAAAACTTAAAAGTCAGCAGCTGAACATACTGTAGCTGCTGACTTTTAATAATAGGACACTTGTCCTGGAGTCCAGCGATGTCAGCACCGCAGCTGATGTTTCCATCAGCTGTCAAGTGCTGCCGCAACCATTGCCTGTAAGGGAACCCAGCAGTGTAGCCTTTCGGCTTCACGGCCGGGACCCAACTGCGCATGCACAAAGCACGCTACGTTCTCTCACTGGCCGGCACAAGGGGAGGGAGGAGGAGGACCGAGCTACTGACGTACTTCGCCGTGGCTGAGTCTCCCAGAAGTGGGGACAGGATACCTGTTAAAGACAGATATCCTCTCCCCACGAAAGGTGCCAAATGTGGCACTGGAGGGGGGGGGGAGCCGATAAATGGAAGTTCCACTTTTGGGTGGAACTTCGCTTTAAGAACCAAGCCTATTTTTGAAACTTGTTAACAATTTAAAATCATTTTTTATGCTAGAAAATGACTTAGAACCCCCACACATTATATATTTTTTTTCAGACATCCTAGAGAATAAAATGGAGATCGTTGCAATACTTTATGTCACACCGTATTTGTGCAGCGGTATTACAAACGCAATTTTTTTTTTTAAATACACTTTTTTGAATTAAGAAATTAGAAAACAGTAAACTTAGCCCAATTTATTTCTATATTGTGAAAGATAATGTTATGCAGAGTAAATTGATACCCAACATGTCATGCTTAAAAATTGCGCCCGCACGTGGAATGGCGACAAACTTTGGCACTTAAAAATCTCTATAGGCGACGTTTAAAAATTTCAACAAGTTAGCAGTTTTGAGTTACAGATGAGGTCTTGTGCTAGAATTATTGCTCTCACTCTAACGATTGCGGCGATACCTCACATGTGTGATTTGAACACCGTTTACATATGTGGGCGCGACTTATGTATATCTTTGCTTCTGCACACGAGCACGGAGGGACAGGGCGCTTTAAAAAATTTTTTTTCTTCTTCTTTATTTTACTTTTTATTTTTACACTGTCCCTTTAAAAAAAAAAATGTTTTGGATCACTTTTATTCCTATTACAAGGAATGTAAAGATTCCTTGTAATAGAAAAAAAGCATGACAGGACCTCTTTAATGTGAGATCTGGGGTCAAAAAGAACTCAGATCTCACATTTACACTTAAAAGCAAAAGAAAAAAAAAAAAGTATTTTTTGTTATTTTAAAAAAGTGGTCCCTTTAAGGCCGGCGGGCATAGGAAAGTGACATTTGACGTCTCTCCAGTCCTCCAAGGGCAAAGAGTCAAGTGGGGGCCATCATGGCCTCATTTGACTGCCTGCCCATCAAGCCAATGGACCGGATCGCTAAGCGGGGGGGGGGAGCGGCATCTGCCGCCCATAAAAGTTATCTCACAGCAAATCCGCCACGATGACCACTTTTATCTTAAAGCGGACTGCCTACCGTAGAGAAAAATACAGTGGTTATGTATATACTGTATAACCACAGTATTTAACGTCAAAGTATGAAGGTAAATGCACCGTGGGCGGTCCGGAAGTGGTTAAATGTCAGCAAAAATCCCCCCAGAAAAACACTGAGCACCAATCTGTATGCTTACTCCCTAAGCTTAAATCCCCCTCCTCCAAATACAAGTCCGCTCCTCTGCTGAAATCCCCCCTCTCAGTACAAATCTTTGCCCCTCAAATGCCCCCCCCCCAAAATAATTCACCCCTCCTAGCACAAATCCTCTAGAGCTAAAATTCCCTTCCTAGTACACATCCCCCTCCCCTATATATCCCCCTCCCAACACAAATACCCCTAAATCACCACTCTTAGCACTCCCCATCCGAAATGTCCCCTCCTAGAACAATATTTTTCCCCCTGCTACCACCCAAATTCCCCCTTTCAACACAAACCCTTCCTCCCAATGACGAAGCCCAATAAGTAATGGGGGAGTTTCCTGTTTCAATGATTTTTATTGCGAAAAAACAGAAAATATTTCCAAGGTGTAAGAGATAGATCAGTTCAGATTACAATGTCATCTTTTTCTTTTTTCTCTCCGTACACATATCAACTTATTCAGCAAAACAAAAAGAGAACCAGTATCAGTAATCCCTATTCCGGTCTGCTCTATGGTTGTCACGTATTGTTCCCCTGCTAGCACAGTCCTTAACATAGTTCTAATTTGTACAGCATGGGAATAGAGGGAGCTTTCTGGAAGGCACCCTTGATGGTGGTTCGAGAAGCTAGCACATTGTATATAGTTACTAAACCCTCTGCTAACATTAAGCAATCTTTCCACATAAAAAAGGGGTATTATACCCCCCCAAACATCTCTTACATTTTCCTCATAGCATCATAATAGCTCCCTCCTCCCATTCTTGGTAAGAGGTAAGAGCTAGGGTCAGGCTATAGGGTAAGAAGGGAAAAAAATAACAATAAAATAAGTAAATGAGAGACAAAAAATTCCAAACAGGGAAAAGAATAAAGAAAGAATAGCCTAGGTAAAAAAAAGGGCTTCGATCAGTGAAGTATTTATGAGTGACTGCAATGCACTTTACGCCATAGTAAACCACTCGTCCGATGCGAGTGTTTCTCCCAGATCTTGTTCCCATTTTGTCATGTAAAATAATTTATCCGAGGTAGAAGTTAGAATGCTGTAAATTTTGGAAATATGGCCTAAGTGCTTGTCATAGTTATCACACAAATATTCCAACGAAGTAGACGGGTTAAATCTGCAACCCACTAAAAAGATTGCAAAAAGTGCGTTATTTGAATGTAATGGTAGTTTTCTAAAGCAGGCAATTGATATTTCTCCTGAAGAGTGGTCTTTGTCATGATCCCTTTGATGTCACATAAATCTGCTATACGTATCAGACCCTTATTCTTCAACCATGATAATGTCTGTGGGGCGAAACCCGGGGTGAATGCTGGATTGCCCACTAATGGGGCCATGGGAATATGCTGGGACTTCAAATTGTATGTTTTTGCTAATCTGTCCCACAAATGCAAAGAAAATGACAGAGTAGGACACATTATAGCTGGTCTCTCTTTAGGTTTCAGCCACACTGGATGACTGGTTTTGTAGGGAATAAAGAAGACTCAATTGACATCCAGGCAGACCAGGATGTCTGGGAATGGTAACGTATTAGCTGTGCCAGTTGTCTAATTGGGCAACTATGTGGCAAATGAGGTTTAATGTTGATAAATGTAAAGTTATGCACTTGGGGGCTAAGAATATGCATGCATCCTACATACTAGGGGGAGTACAACTGGGGGAATCCATAGTGGAGAAGGATCTGGGGGTTCTGGTAGATCATAAGCTTAATAATGGCATGCAATGCCAAGCTGCGGTTTCCAAAGCAAGCAAAATCCTTTCTTGTATTAAG
>BLSH010268864.1:627953-644000 GCA_018402905.1 Glandirana rugosa
GGTGTTTACTTTTACGCCGGAAATAAGTACAATAGGGATTCGGGTCTTTCCTAGTGCCACTAACGCGATAGCGGGTTAGAGTAACTATTTACGTCTGATCTCAACTCGCTTGTGCCTGACATTTCAAGCCCAGGCATGGCCTGAAACCCCACAGGCACGGGGCTTGGGCCTGTAAACTTTTTTTCAGACCCAAGCCATAAGACCATAAAAACGTGGAAAAGATATCGTCGTCCCGTCGGTTAGTTGTTCGCAAAATGAGCAAACGGGAATCTTCGGTAGTGTCGGTACGGATGATTACCGTACCGACACTATCCGATCACGTAGTACACTGGGTCGGAGATATACTCGACCTCAGTGTATACCACCAGGAATCTGTCTGTAATGCAGGATGAGATCATATTAGATGGTTAATCTATCCCTCACAGCGCCGGCAACATGCTCTCCCTACACTAGCCTGAGAGGATGTGACATGTGGCATATGTGACTCCAGCTCATATAGAGGCTGGGTCACATGATGCACTAGCCTATCACAGCCATGCCATTAGTAGGCATGGCTGTGATGGCTTCTAAGGGCAAACGAGTAAAACGCTTGTTGATTGGCTGCCCTGCTGCTATAGAAAAGGTGCAAAAATACCAGAATACCGAACCCAGACTTTTTTTCAAATGTCCGGGTTCGGGGCACGGACACCCCAAAGTCCGGTACGGACCCGAACTTTACAGTCCGTGTTCGCTCAACTCTAGTCTGCATTTATCAATGAGATTGGGCGATAGCGCAATCACCGTGATCCTTTCTGGGCTTAGGGATAACATGAATAAAGGCCGCATTTTCATTTGTGGGTAGGTCCGATCCCTTTCTCAGATCATTAAAAAAGGAACACATATGGGGCACCAGTAGCTCCGCAATTTTTTTGTAATAGTGGCCCGAGAATCCGTCTGGTCCTGGGACCTTGGACGGGGGTAGATTCCGAATTGCTGCTTTGATCTCCCCCTCTGTGATGTCCCCCTCCATCAATTCTACGTGGTCACTGCTCACCTTGGGCAGAGGTATGTCACCAAAATACTTATCTGCCAAAACATTGGGAAATGTATGTGGGGAGGCATATAATTTAGAGTAGAAGTCATAAAATTCTTCTACCACCACTTGTGGATTTTGGGTCCATTTGCCATCTTGTAACTGTAATTTTGGTAAGGCGAGGTTATAAGGGTGATGTGTTAGTTTCCGAGCTAGCATGGTGTTCGGCTTATCTCCCATTGTGTTGAAGCGATGTCTAGACCAGTGAAGACCCTTCTCCGCGCTAGTGGTGAGGCTGAGATTCAATGCTGTCCGAGCTGCATCTATTTTATGTCTCAAGTCTACTTGAGGGTTTCCCCTCTGTTCCTGCATCAATGCCTGTAAGTCGGTCTCCTGTTGCTGTATTGTATGTGTATGTATGCGTTTAGTCCTAGAGGCCAGTTGAATCAGTCGTCCTCGAATCGTGGCTTTTTGGGCCGCCCAATTTATGGACGGATTTGTGTCTCTGACTTGATTATCAGTGAAAAATTGCTTAATGTCCTTCTCGATTTCTATGAAAATGATGGGATCATTAAGCAATGAAGCATTGAGACGCCAAGCAGTAAGTCGCGGTTTTGATCCGAGGGCCGATAAGCAAATCTGTACTGGTGAATGATCTGACCAGGCAGCAGTCAATATCTTGGCTGTTTTGATCGAGGGAAGTAGTTGCGATAGCGTGAACACATGATCGATTCGGGAGTACATTTTGTGCACTTGGGAATAATGTGTGTAGTCTCTAATTGTCGGATGAAGGTCCCTCCATGTATCTACAAGATTGTATGAGTGTAATAATCGTGCCAATTTACATCCCTGTTTAGGAATATGTTTCAAAACAGGTTTGCAGGGGTTACACCTATCTAGTGCTTGATCAAGTGACACATTGCTGTCTCCGCCTATTATAGTCTGATCTTTCATATGTGGAGTCAAAATTGAGAGCATGTTTTCAAAGAATCGTACTTGACCCACATTGGGGGCATAGTAGGAGACCAGGGATATTTCCTGACCATTTATCCTTCCAACTACCATGATGTACCTCCCCTCCTTATGTTTCAGGACCATATCTGGGATGAGCGGGACTCATTTAGCTATGCATATCGCAACCCCTCCTTTTTTCTGTCGTCCATTTGAGAGGTAATGCGTGGGGGAAGCGGGGGCTAAGGTATTTAGGTGCCGAAGACCGGGGAAAAATGGGTTTCCTGTAATAGTACTATGTCTATCCCCCATTTATGATATTGGTTAAAACTTATTGTCCTTTTTGTGGGCAAATTTATGCCTTGCACATTATGTGTCAAAACTGTGAATGTGGAGGACTGGGTGTTCAACATAGTGATTCAGTAGACTGTACTCACCTGTTGCTGCATTCTGTTGTTACATCTATTATCTCACTCTGCACATGAGGGATCCCTGGATTTCGGGTGAGTGGTGCACTTGAGAAAAGATTTGGAAAAAAAGGAAGAAAGAGAGAAAGGTTAAAATAATCAAACTCCATACTGAAAATTTGTGTGGCTAAAAGCATAAAGCGATATATACCATGCGGTATGTATTGTTTGAACGTAGGTCATCGACCTTTGGGAATTCCAAATTCCCAGCATTAATTGTGAGGTTGTCGCCCTCTGACGAGGAGGTACAAGCTCACCCGGTAGTGGCATGCGTTTACACCCAGCATCCTTCCTGTATCGTGTCCCAAGGGACTAGATGGTTGCAACCGGGATGTAGACTGTAAAACACACATAACAAAATGAACATAGCTTATGCTAATAAATCAACTGTATCCGGCCCAGCCAGACCGTCCCCCCCCCAACCTTAGGGCAAAATATTCATTAAGTCTCAGGACAGTCATGGGGACAAAACATAACTAGCTTCAATTTAACTCATAGAACATGCCCCTATCAACTAGGGAGAAATCCAGTGATCTTCTCTCAAATCCTAAAAGATCTGAAAAGACATCAGCTCTAGATGAACCGTTTGGGTTCCATACAGGATCAGCCGTGCCCTCCAGTGGACCTCCTGGCAGATGGACGATTTTGTTGAGACCATATAGGTGATATAGATCGGTTCTCTGCTTGGCGAGAGGAAGAGGGAGTGGGTTCACGGTTGATCAGTCCCAGATCTTATAAGACATCTTCTCCGTTGTGGAAATTTGTGAAATAATCTGTCTTGCCCTTATAAGCAAATGACAGGTGAAAAGGAAAAGACCATCAGTATTTTATGTGTCTATTGATTAGGTGTATTAGAAGCGGTTTTAATGCACGTCTCTTCTGTATAGTCATCTGGGAGATATCTGCAAAAATTTGGATCAGATGGCCCATTAGGGTTAAGTCTCCTTTATTCCTGGCTTCCAACATAATCTTTTCCTTAATTCTGTAAAAATTTGGTTTTACAAGCACATCTCTAGGCAATCCATCGGATCTTGGGGCAGTTAATGCATGGTGTACTCTGTCAATCTCCAAATGGTGGGGAGAAATGTCTGGGATCAAGTCCTGCATCAGGGTATGTACAGCTGCTTCCAAGTCCGTTATGGACTGAAATTATAATGCCTTGATCTATTTTCTAGATCTTCAATTTTTGCGTTGGCTTGTTCCAATTGATCTTGTAGGGATGCGACCATTGTGGAGTTTTGGTTTACCCTTCCTACTGTGCCATCCACTTTTGATTCAATGGTAACCAGTCTCTCCCCAATGCTATGGAAATCCCCCCTGATCTCCGCTGTAATCATGGTGCATGCTTTAGTTAATTCCTGCTGGAGCAATATTGAAAAGTGTGCCAGCAGGGCCGCTTCTCCAGGATAAGGAGCAGGTGGCTGTTGGTCGCTGCTGGTCTATTGCGGAGCTGACATGGCTTAGTGTAATCTCTGCCAATTCTGCCATTTGCCTATCTAGGGATGAGGCTGGTGACCCTGCATAGTCTAGTCCCACTCCCTGGGAGCTCGAGATGGAGGAAGATCGGGGAGACTCACCCCTGTGTGGCAGTGTCAGCTCATCCTGTGACTGGGAGATGAAAGGGTCCGGTATTCTGTCCCTTGCTGGTGAAGCCAATAGTGTTGTTGAGGCCGCTGCAGCTGATGGAGGAGTCAGAGGTTGGGTAGGCTGAGTGGTGGGGCCTTCCTTCGGCTTCTTCTGGCCGGGCGCCATTTTAGAAGGAGAGGCCTTGTATGTTGTTGGAGCCTGCCGGTCCGGCAGGGTCGCTGTGGTGTAGTGCGGCGGGTTTTGCTTAGCAATGCCGGCTGTCCTCAACTGCATGCTCCAGACCCCCGTCCGATGGAGAAATGTCCGCTCCCGGATCGCTAATTATAAGCTGGGAAAAGCGGTGCGGAGCTCGGTCAGAACATGTCTGCTCCCGGTGCAACGCGAATGCGCACTCCTGGGGGAGTTTTCTATAGGAAGGACGGGATGCTGAGGGATGCCTGCTCTAGAATATATAGAATACAGAGAAAGCTTTTTCTTTTCTGCAATAGAGGTACACAAAAGGTGTATTAAATATATACACAATGGTGCAACTGCAACCCTAGGGGAAGAGAGGTACAATCATGCAGGATGATGGCAGCAGCTGCCCTGGATAGGTCCTGAGATTACCTAATACACTTATGCGAAGAGAAGAAGGGAAGAGGGCACACCATCTAAGTGTATCTGTGTAAGCATTTGGAATAGATAAGGATAAATACACTCACATGGGTCGGGATCGGCACGTGGCTGTAGCCTTCAGAGATATGCAGAGTGTATACTTTTGTACTATACCCGGATGCCGCCACACAGCCGATCAGCTTGCTCTCCAGCACCATAGCACCGCTGACAGCTCAACATCTCAGCACCACTCTGCCCGTACCTGGCCGCTTGCCTGCCCATCTCTGCACAGCCCAGGAGATCCTCACTGATGACATGCACACCACCTACTTCCTAATACTGAGCTCCTAATACTGATATAGCCACTTACCTGCCAACCTTCTTCTCTTTACTAATGGTATATTGGTACATAGCGAAGCTGCAGTTAAGAAGAATAAAAGGTAAACTTAGCCTGTAAAACTTTGTGAGTTAGTACTTGCCCCGAAAGCTTGTCCTGAAAAATTTTATGTTAGTGCAAATAACAAAGTATCACAGACAGTACTCAATTGTATCTGTCGCAAATGCACTAATATGGCTAAAACCTCAATTTCATTCTTGCCTCTCTTACCTAATTTAACCACCCATCATTTTTAAGTACAGTAAAACCTTGGATTGCAAGTAACTTGGTCTGCGAGTGTTTAACAAGACAAGCAAACTTTTTAAACAAATTTTAACTTGATAAACAAGCAATGTCTTGATATACGAGTAGCGTCATGCCACAACTGAATATAAAATAGAATAGAGGCGCTTCTAAGCTTAGCAATATGGTTACATTTAATGAAGGTACAACTTTTAGCAGCTCACATGATTGATGATTAAAACAGGCACAAGGTAAAGCTTTCCACATAGACCATCCTCTGCACCGCTATCAACATCATTCCTTCCACACTGCGCTCCACGAGGGCTTCAAGCCTCGCTTTCAGATCTCTCTACTGCAGGGTAGTCTTTTGTCAGGGTAGTCACTATTGCAGACTGACAGTGGTTAGAGCCGGCAGTGTGGAGGACAGTCTACGTAGACAGCTTTATCCCACATGCCTGCATACTTAGATGTGCCTTTTTAATCATCAACCATGTGAGTTGCTAAACGTAGTACCTTCACTAAATGTAAACGTATTGCTACGCTTAAAGACACCTCTTTTCTTTTATACTCTGTAGCTCCTGCTGAATTTTGCTTCCTTGTGAAGACATTGCCCATTTGTGGATAGACATTTTATGGTTACACAACCTATCACATTGCCATAATCTTTTTATATGGATATAGCCTGAAGGATTTATGAATAAATAGTTATCAAATAAATCATCCAAGTTTCCATTATTTCTTATGGGGAAATTTGCTTTGATATACAAGTGCTTTGGATTACAAGCACGTTTCTGGAACAAGTTATGCTTGCAATCCAAGGTTTTGCTATACTTTCTTGACCACTAGCATCTCATCTTCACAAATGTACTTCTCACCATGTTTTCTATAGCAGCTATCTGAGGCATATTAGACATTCTGTACACACAATCTTAGATCATATCATCCTTGAAGTTAAACATGAAAGATCCTATTCATTCACAAGACATCTTTATCAAACCCTACACCACCTGTTATTTAAATTCTATCTATACTAAAACACTGCACAGCATTTTCATACTTGCCATTTTTCTGGATTTGCTGGAGAATTCCGGCTTTTTATTCAGCTGCCTGTGAAGGCTTTGTCCTGGGATCATAGTGTGAAACTACACTATAATGCCAGAAGTATTGGGATGCCTGCCTTTACACGCACATAAACTTTAATGGCATCCCAGTCATAAGGCCCGTACACACAATGTGAAATTCGACGGGAATTTTCGTTCAACGGCCTGTCATCCGAAATTTTTACTGTTAGTATGCTCCTTTCGACAGCCGCTTTTGGTTTTTTGTCAGACAAAAGCTGGATGTGCAGACTAGTAAATATTGTTTATATGTCAAGTCAACGTCCGATTTTCGTATCATTAGTACGCTTTTCGTAAGGAAAAAAATCGTACGATTACAACTATGCCTGCTCAGAAACAAAAAAATACATACAAAACTATTCAACACATTACGTCACTTCTGACGCTGAATTCAGTCGTACGAAAATTTTCGTATTGTTAGTACATTCTTCACTTTCGACATGAGACAAGCATCCAACAAAAAAGGGACGTTCTGTCATCCAAAAATCAGACCGTGTGTACGAGGCTTTAGTCTTAGTTCAATATTGAGTTGCCCACTCTTTGCAGCTATAACAGCTTAAACCCTTCTGGGAAGGCTGTCCACAGGGTTTAGTAGGAGTGTGTCTATGGGAATGTTTGAACATGCTTCCAGAAACACATTTGTGAGGTCAGGCACTGATGTTGGATGAGAAGGCCTGGCTCGCAGTCTCCGCTCTAATTATCACAAAGGTGTTCTATCGGGTTGAGGTCAGGATTCTCTGCAGGCCAGTCAGGTTTCCCCACACCAAACTCGCTCATCTAGATTATATTGCCAAAAGAATTGGGCCACCCCTCCAAATCATTTGGTGGAGGGGGAAATATGGTGTGGGGTTGTTTTTCAGGGGTTGGGCTTGGCCCCCTTAGTTCCAGTGAAGAGAACTATTAAAGTGGGAGTATACCCTCCTATGGGTTTCAGCCAAGGAAGCTGACATCTTAGCCTCTGTTTAATCTGCATCTGCCATGATGCTGCACATGTGATCCATTATGGCACCACCCATTGGATGGTTTGATAGTTTGGTTGAGAGCACAACCAAGGAGACTGCTAGCATTTCCGGCATGCTGGGAATATTAACTCTTCTTTGTCCTGTATACACGGTACAATTATCGGCCAAAAATTGTCGTACGACAACGCGTCGTGCGATAATCTGACCGTTAGTACGCTCCATTCAACAGCCGATTTTGAATTATCATCCAACAGAAGTTGTATGAGCAAACTAGAAAACGTTTGTCTGCTGACAAGGCATTGTCCGATTTTCGGCTCGTGTGTACAGAAGTTGGACAAACAAAAGTTGTACGTACAAACACGCATGCTCGGAATCCAGGGAGTGTTCGGTCGTGTAAACCTGCGTTCGTAATTCACAATTCACATTCACCTGAACTTCCTCTTTATACGCTCATAACATGTCACTACGTTCGGCTTTGTCGAACGATAATTTGTCTACCGTCAGTATGCTAGACAAAATCACGGACAGCCGATTTTGGGAAAAGTTGAACGTGCGGTCGTACAACAATTGCATTGTGTGTGCAAGACTTATTAGTTATGGGAAAAAGGTGTCTTAACTGAACCTTTATCACTAATCTTTGTTTCCACAACAACCCAAAATGTTCAAAAGCTAATTGTCACAGGGGCAGAAAGGGGCACGACAAACATTACAGGGGTGTTAATCCTTCCCTATGCTATCCAAAAAAATTAAAAATATTTTTTTTGGCTGGAGTTACACTTAAAAAATGTACCTGTTCCAACTTTTGTGCAAATTCAACTTAACAAACCTAGGGAACCTATCTTGTTTGTAACTCGAGTACTGCCGGTATACACCCATCCCTTTTCCAGTAAACACCATGTTGTACATTTTATTCCTGATCCCTGTACTGTTTACACTGTGTTGTACTATATACTCTAAGCCAAGGTTAAGCAATTAGCGGACCTCCAGCTGTTAATAAACTACAAGTCCAATCATGCCTCTGCCTCTGGATGTCATGCTTGTGGCTGTAAGAGTCTTGCTATGCCTCATGGGATTTGTAGTTCTGCAACAGCTGGAGGTCCGCTAATTGCATATCCCTGCTCTAAACCCTTGAGCTGCTTCACTACTGTACTCTGTATATGTTATGTTGTACATTATATTCCTGACTGCTGCTTCTGTATACACTTTGTTGCGCATTATCTTAAGCTGGATGACCTAACTAGGTTGGATGTCCTAGCTAGTTTTATTATAAAGAATTTTTGCCACCTACAAAACCTTCAACTCAGCTGCCACACAATGCATCACAGTACTCAGCAGAATTGTCAGTGTTAAATGATGTTTTCCAAATATTTTATGGCAAGTTGATTTGCAATATAATTGATTTTTATCACTGCATTCTTTGCAATAGCTGTTTGTCACATTTTACAAAGCAACTATGCATTTTTAGAAGCTCTTACCAAACTATCCATGTAACCCATAAACCTCCTTTTTAAAGTTACTTCTAAATCCAGGTGCTCATGTACAGTTCAGTACGTTTTTCCAATCACACAGAAGCATATTCTGAATGCAGTTTCCTTAAATATGTTCAGCATTTTGGATACCAGAACATAGGAACATTCTAGCTTTACCAGTTTAGCTTACTTTTACCCTCTGGCTCCCATGACCCCTGGTGAAGTATTCCGTATCCAGTAATCATAAAATGTAAAGATGGGTTAATACGTAGGGTATCATCTTTATGATATTTACATAGAACAGAAGAAATAAAAAGGCAGACTTTATGATACCCCAGACATGACACAAGAGAAATATGGACTTTTCTTTTCTGCACAATCAACTTACCTAGGTGGATGCAGCATCGGTCTGATGCTGCATCTGTCTCCCACTGGCTCTAACACTGAGAATCGAGCGATTAAACACCACCAATCGCTTGGTTCTCAGGGCTCCCTGAGCAGAGAGCTGGTGTCTGTCAGTTACCAGCTCTATGCTAACTGGAGCACTGGGCTGTGGAGGGGGCGGAGCGGCTGGCTGAGAGGCTGAGCTGGGTGCCAGTCCAGGCATGTGGGCGGATCCCGACTTCATGGTCACGATCTTTCCCGAGCCTGGACCAGCTCTGTGATGTCAGCCAACAGCATGGGCGTCCGCAGAACTTTTTTCAGGGGGGGGGGGCATCATTTTAAGGTCACCCATGCTCCGCCCCTTTTGACAATGTCTTTACTCACAATTATTTATTTTAAAGGGGGAAATGGCAGACTTTATTCCAGGCATATGCTATGTACAGGGTGCAGATTTCAGGCGTGTGCTTTGTACAGGGTGCAGATTCCAGGCGTGTGCTTTGTACAGGGTGCAGATTCCAGGCATGTGCTTTGTACAGGGTGCAGATTCCAGGAGTGTGCTATGTACAGGGTGCAGATTCCAGGCGTGTGCTATGTACAGGGTGCAGATTCCAGGCGTGTGCTATGTACAGGGTGCAGATTCCAGGCGTGTTCTATGTACAGGGTGCCGATTCCAGGCGTGTGCTATGTACATGGTGCAGATACCAGGCGTGTACTATGTACAGGGTGCAGATTCCAGGCATGTGCTATGCCAGTATACATATCCAATCCCCCGCACAGAGCTCTCTTCCCCCCACAGAAAATAATTGTCTATAACACACATTGGCAGGTCAGGCTCCTGGCACAGGCTTCTGCAGGCTTTGCAGGTCAGTGCTGTCTTAACACCGGACGATGGAAAGCCCTGCCGGCTGCCGTCCACAGTGTAATCTTCCTTCCTATGCCGGGAGCTGGTACATGGAGTGTTCCAGCACCTGCTCACAATCTGCGCAGACACCTTGCGATCCCTGATTCCAGGGGGGGCACTTGCCCCCCCTTGCCCCTACCTGCGGACGCCCATGGCCAACAGCGGGCTGTAGCAGAACAAACTACACTCCTGTGGTCCCCAGGAGAAGAACAGCCAAATGAGCTTTGGCTATACTTCTCCTTTAATAACCAAATAAAACTCACTAAAAACATTGTATCTTATGGTTTCTAATCAATATTAACAAAAGACCTCAATGTAATTTTTGTCCCCATCCAACATGTAATAACTATCCATATACAGTTGTGCTTATAAACTTACATACCCTGGCAGAATTTATGATTCCTTGGCCATTTTTCAGAGAATATGAATGATAACACTAAAACATTTCTTTCACTCATGGTTAGTGTTTGGCTGAAGCCATTTATTATCAATCAACTGGGTTTACTCTTTTTAAATCATAATGACAACAGAAACTACCCAAATGACCCTGATCAAAAGTTTACATACCCCAGTTCTTAATACCGTGTATTGCCCCCTTTAACATCAATGACAGCTTGAAGTCTTTTGAGGTATTTGTGGATGATGCTCTTTATCCTCTCAGATGGTAAAGCTGCCCATTCCTCTTGGCAAAAAGCCTCCAGTTCCTGGAAATTCTTGGGCTGTCTTGCTTGAACTGCACGTTTAAGATCTCCCCAGAGTGGCTCAATGATATTGAGGTCAGGAGACTGAGATGGCCACTCCAGAACCTTCACTTTATTCTGCTGTAGCCAATGACAGGTCAACTTGGCCTTGTGTTTTGGATCATTGTCATGTTGGAATGTACAAGTATGTCCCATGCACAGCTTCCTGGCTGATAAATGATAACATACTGCATTCATCTTGCCATCAATTTTGACCAAATGTCCTGTGCCTTTGTAGCCCACAAACATCAACGATCCACCTCCGTGTTTCACAGGCCTTGTTGACTCCTCTCCAAATGTAGCATTTTTGGTTGTGGCCAAAAAGCTCAATTTTGGTCTCATCACTCCAAATGACTTTGTGCCGGAAGGTTTGAGGCTTGTTTCTGTGCTGTTTGGCGTATTGTAAGCAGGATACTTTGTGGCATTTGCATAGTAATGGCTTTCTTCTTGCGACTCAACCATGCAGCCCATCTTTCTTCATGTGCCTCCTTATTGTGCAGCTTGAAACAGCCACACCACATGTTTTCAGAGAGTCCATAAGTTATTTGAGGGTTTTTCTTTGCATACCACACAATTTTGCCAGTTGTGGCTGAAATGTTAGTTGGTCTACCTGACCGTGGTTTGGTTTCAACTGTTTGTTTCCTGTTTTATACAGTTCAACTACCTTTTCCTGCAGATCCTTTGACAATTCTTTTGCTTTCCCAATGGCTCAGAATCCAGAAATGTCGGTGCAGCACTGGATGAAAGATGCAACGGTCTGTCAGGAGTCCAGAAACTCATTGACCTTTTATACACACACACTAATTACAAGCAAACAGATCACAGGTGAGGAGGATAGCCTTTAATAGTCATTCAAACCCTTTTGTGTCAACTTGTGTGCCTGTTATCGGGCCAAAATCACCAGGGTATGTAACGTTTTTATCAGGGTAATTTGGGTAGTTTATTTTGTCATTATGATTTAAAAAGAGTAAACACAGTTGATTGATAATAAATAGCTTCAGCCAAATACGTTAAAGCGGTTGTATACTCTCCTATCGTTTTAAGCTAAGGAAGCTGACATCTTAGCCTCTGTTTAATCTGCAACTGCCATGGTGCTGCACATGTGATCCATTATGACACCACCCTTTGGATGGTTTGCTGGTTTGGTTGATAGCCCAATCAAGGAGACAGCTAGCATTTCTGGCATGCCGGGAATATTAACTCTTTTTTGACACTATCAAATCGATGGGTAGACAACCGCTTTAACCATGAGTGAAAGAAAAGTTTTTGTGTTATCATTCATATTCTCTGAAAAATGGCCAAGAAATCATAAATTCTGCCAGGGTATGTAAACGTATGAGCACAACTGTATGTACAGTACATTTGTCCTTATAGACAGTGTCACACTAATGTAAAAAATAGGCAGTAGGATGTATATCTTTCTCTACACATTTTTGAACGTAAATTTGTCTTCATCAGGAGAATAACTTAGACTATTAGCTACGATTGTAAATTCTGTCAGAGCGTGATCAGTTCCGTTGGAACCCACAATCATAGCACCTGAGTACATTAGCAATTAAACAGATAGTATGTCGAGGTGTGGGCGAGATGTGGGGGACCTCATCCACCTTTTATGGAGATGTCCCAAGCTTCATCGCTACTGGCACTCCATATTGGCAACCATTAACAATGCATTACAGGTGGATATTCCACTAGACCCAAAGCACTGTATTCTGGGGGTCTTGGGCAGTGTGATTCACGACAAATTCCTGAAGGAGGCAGCAGCTAGGACACTGTTTCAGGCCCGCATATTGCTCCTGCTACACTGGTTTTCCTCAGATCCACCCACGATGAGGATGTGGCTGGAACAGGTGGGCACGATATTGCATTACGAAAAGCTTATATATAAGCATAGAGGGAGTCCATTAAAATTTGAGAGAGTGTGGGGTGGCTGGCTGGAGTGATTGCTTTTGTATGTTTAATCAATACTTTTTGTACTTTCATCATTGGACACATGTGTATGCTGTGTGGAAATCTCAATAAACATCTTTCCTGATTAAAAAAAACAAAAAAACAGATAGTATATTACATAAAGGAACACGTGATTCTCATTACTGAGAAGCCTTCACATCTTTCAAACTGTAAATGTCATCTCATTCCATATAACGATGGCAGAGAGTGGTGCATAGCTTTAAATCAGAGAAGTTTAAGCTATGGTACTAATATACTATACCTTGGATCAAAGTGGCTCCCCTAACACAGAGATTGATAAAAAGTAAATCTAGCAGTAGGAAAACCTGAAAGGTTCGCTGTTAGTATGACTAAAGTAAATACTTTAATGGTACATTATAGAACAAAAACAATGATATAAGCAAATCTACCTGACAGGAAAATTGTTCTTTTCTTTCTGGGAATAGCAACTCCTGAACTTGTGAAAATGCAAGCCATCTATTTTCACCTGCACTATTATAGGCGCCTTGCTTTTTTCCACAGAAAGAGGGCATTACACATAAGAGACTTGTGATACCAGGCTTCAATGCATTCTAGAAGCACATACTGTAGGAGAACTTGCTGAATCTGGAGGCAACCCTGCACATAAAATGCTGAATGAAATTAGAATCCATGGTTCTGCTTTCACCTGTTATGGTGGCCTTGATTCAAGCTACAATCACATTTAAAGTATTACTAAACCTACAACAGTAAATTCAGTCTTTATGTGCAGTAAAGCATGCTTGTTATATTCACTGTGGAACCTAAGGGGTTAATCCTCTACATTGTGTAAAAAGGCTGTTTGATCATGTATGGATACATTCTCCCCTTCTTCCATTGCCCCCAAAACATGTCCACATAAGACAGAGTAAATGGAGTCAGGCTGCACATGCTCAGTTTCATGTGTATTTCTAGAGTGATTTTTTTTCTTGGGAGAGTGCATGTGATCAGCACAGGGCCAATCAGCACTGTCCAGACAGAGGGTCAGGGGTCCTTCATCCTGATAGGACAGCCAGTGCAGTATGAAAACTCCTCCTACAAGCGTTAATCAGGCACTGATAGAAGTAGACTGCTATATACTGCTGATGAGAAAAGCTATTAGCAGTTTATATTTACTAAAATGATTTAATTTCAATGTTCTGTGTACTGTGGGAGACCAGATATAATGAATGCAGGATCATGGGTTTAGTAACACTTTAAGGTGTAGCACCTATGGCATGCTAAAATGCCCTTTCAGTATTATCATATTTATAGGCCCAGGCCTTCAGTATATGACCTGATGCTTGTTAGGATAAGAGTCTAAGATCTGTTGTTGTTAGGTCTGGAGTCCACGAGTTGTTTATAGACTGACCAGGGTTCGAGTCCTGCGGAATGGAAACTCTGTTCCTTTACTTTTTCTGCAGCAGGAATGAAGTTCCCATTAGCAGCCGCATCCTGCAAGACTGGTTGTGTTTCTAGCAGCATGTGCAGTTCCGGAGATAGCCGAGTCTACTGCTTGGGCGGCACCGGAGGGGGGCAGGCAAGACTGGATTACCAGTCCAGAAGTGTGCAGGAATACTACTGCTGCGATCAGACACTAGCGATGTGTCCTGTGACAGGGATGTTGGCTGCGCCTGTCACAGGACTGAGAGTCAGAGTAAGTTCTGTACAGAACACATCCCCCTCCACACAAATGGAAGAGGGTGGATAGACTCTGCCTCCTCCCGCCCCTCTCTCCCTGTGCCCGCCCACACTCCGGGAAGCCCGTGTGATGTGTCTGTGAGGAGGAAGTGTGGGCGGGAAAGTTTGAACTGAGCAGTCACATCCTAAATATGATGCCGTGCATTGATTGCCAGTAAACTTCTGCTGGGACCTTCCAAGTAAGTGAGCTGTGACCGCAGCCTGCGCAGTATCTGGTCCTATGTGTATGAAGTGGGCTCACACTGGTATCCTGCAGTTTGGCTGCAGTGCTGGTGTACTCGCAGGCTTCCTGCATGTTACCCCCGGTCCCATAGACTTCTGTTAGGTTGCACATTTTTGCTGCATGTTCTGAAAGTGCACAAAAAGTCCTGCATCAGAGGCGTAACTAGAACCTTCAGGGCCCCGGTGCAAGAAATTAGGAAGGGCCCCCCTGACCCCTGGCTAGGGACCTTCCCTCTTCCTACTGATCCTGGGGCCCTTTACTCCTGTCTCGGGTCCCTTTACTAAGGTCCCGCAGCGACACCCTTTTACAAATTCTGCAGCAGGCCCTGTGCTGTTACACTTATCATGTAAGCATAATGTTAGGCATAGTTTAGTAATGTTTGTTTAGTTGGTTGTTATACTGCCATCTTGTGGTTGTTTTTGATAATGCATTATCCTATTCTGTTTTCTAAGTGTGTTCCCTACCATCCTCTGTGAGGTAATTTCCTCTTCCTGGTTCACTCTGTTATGTAACTTCCTCAGGCCTCACACAATCTGCTCGCATCCTAGGACACATTACCATGTTTTGACCTGCAGATACAATCTTTCAATCATCTGCCACATTTGTTGTACGCTGTACCTGCTATTTGCAATAAATATACACTTATGGAAGAATCGGTGCCTGGTGAATTCATGCTATCTGATAAAGACTGTCCGCTGTGATTATATCTGCTTATACGGGCCAGGCATAGAGGTCTCAGCATGGGATAAGTCACTATTACAACAGTTGGAGTCAGAATAGGCCCCCTTCCTGCCATCTTTGGGCCTCCCAATGGTGGTGAAATGCCAGGGCCCGGTCGCAATTGCAACCTTTGCAATCCTGATAGTTCCCTCACTAGTGTCAGTAGTTTTTAATTGTTATTTTAATTTTATTATTTTTTTACCATTTTATTTCTTTTACAAGACCGTGGCCGTGGCCATGCTGAAGTTGAATCATCCATCCTTCTCAATGTATCCCCATCCCCACCAGCATCATCCATCCCTCTCCAGGATTCTGGGTGGGGATGGGGAAACATTGTGGAGAGGGATGGATGATGCTGGACGGGGATGGGGATACATTGTGGAGAAGGATGGATGATGCTGAGCGGGGATGGGGCTACATTGTGGAGAGGGATGGATGATGCTGGGCGGGGATGATAATACATTGTGCAGAGGGATGAATGATGCTGTGCGGGGATGGGGATACATTGTGAAGGATGGATGATGCTGAGCGGGGATGGGGCTACATTGTGGAGAGGGATGGATGATGCTGGGCGGGGATGATAATACATTGTGCAGAGGGAAGGATGATGCTGGGCGGGATGGGGATATATTGTGGAGAGAGATGGATGATG
>BLSH010268864.1:675547-686325 GCA_018402905.1 Glandirana rugosa
ACCAAATAGTGATACCGTACGAGGTTCGACTTCAATACCGACATACGTTCAAAAAGATGGAAAAGTACAACAAAGTCTCAATTACTTTTCCAGTCTTAAACCGACAAATTCTATTTTTGCTTGTCTGGAAAAGAAGGACTAGCCAGTATTTGGTACTAGTCTACCAGGGGAAACTTCAACTAGACCGGTCTTTCCCTCCCCCACCTTTACTCCTCAAAACAGGATACGAGTTTGACGTTACCGATTGGTAGTGTTTTACCTCAACGAAAAACGTCACCCAGAGTACGCACTATAGTACTGTCACGCCAAGCTGAGCCGTAGGAGTGGGTTGCATCAGGACAGGAATCGCATTCCCCTCCCATGCAGCCGCCACATGGGGGAGATGTGAGGATATCACATGTGAGACACACACAAAGTCATGATATCACGCATGAGACCCACTGCAAAAAGCAACTCCATTTTGTGATGGTTAGCCATTGCAGTTTGAGCATAGGACAAAACTCCTCATTTCCACCCCCTCCCTTTCTGGCCAGATCAACTTCAAAGGGGACCATCTGATCATGGTTTATGACCGATCAGGAAGAAAAGGTCTGTTCGTTTTTATCTTAAACAGCCAAATTCTGACCTTTTCATTAACTCTGAAACAACATGAAAAGGTAGAAAAACTTGCATACAGCCATAACTTCAGCTTGGAGCATGCCATAGTGATAAACCATACATATTTGAATGTAGAATTTCGGCCCACATTATTCAAGTATAAACATTCCCCCTCTTGTTACTCAAGGAGGGATAGAACTTGTATGTTCCCTTCCCAGGGTCCTAGAAGGTCTCAGAACTCTCATGTTTGGAGTCATTTGTAAGCTTTATGCATGCTGAAATTGAATTTCTTACTGTGAGATTTGCCAGGCGGCCCAATCTTGAAATATGCTTTTTCATACACAATGCATGAATTAAGAAGCAGTATCTCTACGGACCACCCTGGACATTGTCTAAGAAACGGCCCACTCGTGAATGGCCAGGGGCATATGGCTCCACCCCTTGTCACCCAGAGAAAAAGGGATTGCTAAGATCAATTGTCAGTTCTCAATTACTATTAATGAAGCAACATCCGAGAACCAGAAAATTATCTTCGAACACTGATTAGGCACGGACATTTCAAATACAAGTATTGTTTCCATTTCATTCTGTTCTTTGCCGCTGTAATTTTGTCTCATTATTGTGTATCTTTATTTTTCTGTAAATATTTTACTGCACCTAAAACTGGACCTTTTCATTATTAAACCTTATTTTGAAAAGTGTTCATTTTGTCCCTAAAGCTCTTAATGCAACTATTACAAATCTGTTCCTTTGAAGAGCGCTACTGTTTTTAAAATAAGGCATCTGGATATACCTGTCTGCGGTGAGAACATGTGTTACAGGTGGTTATTCTGAAATATTGGTATTGCTGAAATTTTGAGCTCCTCTGGCTCCAATAGAGGTGGTGGCAGTGAAAGGGTTAATTGTTTGAATTAGCCCGGTAACAATCGCTCTCAGGTGGCTGCCATTTAGACCTTGGTCCCGCAAACTAGGAAATCTTTGTGCTGAAACTGCTGAGAGTGGCATTGTTACATCCGTGACAAGTGCAGTATTAGATCGGGGGGTCCTCCTCGGTCACCCGTCGGTGAGGAGGGCAGCGATCTCATTTCCCCATTCGTCACACCATAAACATTACAACAAATAACAAGACTTAAACATACTCCCCTATTTCCAATATCCCAAAGAAAGGTCATATACTTAACTCTGGCAACAGCTTCCACTGGAAACTGGACAATGAGAAATCCTTGCTTCATGCTTGGTCTTTCCACAGCTCCAAACACCAACCTCCCAAACAGACTTCTCCCAAATCGCATGCTAGTGACTCTATTATAGACCTGTATACCAGAGACCACCCACATGATGTAGTCATCGCTCTTGCCCAATCACAGGTCATGTTGTGAGTGATGTCAGCAACACATGGCTGAACTTCCCTCACAACTGCATGGTCAATTGAATGTGCAGTAGCCATTTTAAAACACAACGTCAAAGCTTACTAAACCACCTGTGGGTGAGAGATATTATTACACATGTATAGGGACATTTGTCATGAATCAGTTTAAAAATATATTCACAACTGATACATACTGATAAAGGAGGAGTTTTTTTTCTGTGCCCCAGCATGCATTAGCTGTTTTTTAGTGTAAAGTAATGATTTTGCATTATTTTATCCTTTGGTCTTGCACTCATTCCATTACTGCATGTTTTTTTTTCTGGTAACCTGCTAAGTACTGGAGGTTTGCCCTGTCTGTTGTGAGCAGCCTAACCTGAGCCCTAGGAATGTTTTTGTCCTCTCACTACTTTGTATGAACTCACATAAAAGTCCCAAGCCTTTTTGATTTTTTTTAATTTTCACTTTGGCAGGCTCTATTATAGGCTCCGTGTAGTGGGTGGACCCTCGCCAGCCTCACTTGCAGTGCATGACTTTTGGTCCTGCATATACTTGATGCTGTCAGCATGCACCCGCCAGCTTTAGCACTGACATCAGGAAGCTTCGGGGGACCAGTCACACCGTGGAGGAAGCCTACTTGACTTGAGCAATTTAACCCTTTCAGTGAATGGGGGGGGGCAATGCAAGGATAATTTTTTATACCTGGAATGGGACTTTAAGGACAGCTGTGCTGCCAGCTGTCACAACTTGTGTTAGGCCTTGGATCACCTGCTTGTGGCACCGTGTCTCCCAGAGTCGAAGGGCACAGTTCCAATGGCCACCAACGGGTTTCTACCAAAGCCAGCTGATCTCAGTAATTAGGCTGCACCTGATACTGGCTGCTGGGAAGGTATATAATCTCCCCTTAGATATTATCTGTGCTTCAGTGTTTTTCCTGCTAGCCATATTCCTGCTTGCAGATCCCTGACCTGTCCTGTACCATGTACCCTGTAACCTGTTACCTCCTTTTCTGCTCCCCTTGTTTCCAGTCTCAGTCCTGCTCATACCCTGTTTATGTCAGCTCCCTCCCATTTGTATATAGTGTATATAGTTAGGCTGTTGGTTTGGTTTTGCCTTACTATCACATTTATTTTTCACGTTTGCTTTGCCTATGGTCTGTTGGTGTTGAATTGGTGTTGTGTGGATTAATAAATCTTACTTTATTCATACAGTCTGGTTTCAGTCTGCTAGTGCAGCTACACTGATATGGTCAGTCCTGCCACTGGAAGCCTGAATTCAGTATCCCCTACAACAACATTTGTTAGATTGGGTTAGTATGTATGTATTTCCCTTTGGAAAATGACCTTCCCTTCCTGTCTGATTACCAGTTCAGGAAATGAGGAAAAATGGCCGCTATAGGGAAAGACGCACACCCCCTCCATCCAAAACAAAAATATAAATGTGACGGTCATGGTAACTACAGTGACATATTTGAGATATATGGAAAAAAAACTGCTGGGAAGAGCCAGCCACATAAAAAGCAAATAGTTCATTACTTAGCCTGTACAGTTCCCATCAAATCCTTAGAGCAACTGATCTTGCCTGCAATGTGTTTGCTTTCACACAAAGTGACCAGAAAGAGAGTGAGACATGTCCTAAACTGGTATTGTAAAACAATCCCCAGTGGGTTATTAAAAGCAGTCAGAAACATCCCAGACATGCTTGACCTATGGTTGTACTCTCACTTTGGCTTTCGACAACTTGACATATCTGTGTCATATTTGTGGGACATCTTACATTTTCTTGAATGTGAAGGATTTAGTATGAGAAATGGTTGTTTGTGAGTGTGTTTTTGACCAGAGGTACCACCTTCATCTTCCACAGTTTAGATCTGCATTGTTCAGACATATTTTTTACATATAATTAAAGGTACACATCAGTCAGAATTTAAAAATTAAACATTGGAATGTATGCAGTGAATTTATCCTACCTGCCAACACAACCAGTCCATTCTTCTGTAATCTGATTATCCTGTAATACACCTGCTGGTGAGGCTAGATCACCGTCCTTGCTTTCTCCAACTCCCAGCATGCCTGGTTTCTCATAGCACCTAAATGGTATCAAACCTACCTTGAGCCTGGGTTCACACTGATGCTGTGTGGGATACCGCATGTAATTCACACAGGAATTGCAGCACATTCCTGTGCGAATTATATGCAGTGTCTCTAGGGTACTATTTGAGCCATGGATTTGTATGGCTCAAATCGTACTGCATTCACACCAAACATATGAAGGACCCTTTTTTTTGTCCGCACCAGATTCTGCAAATCGCACTGTTTTTTGCAAACCGATTTCGGGGTGCTGTTAGCTTAACATACACTCCGCAATTGGTTTGCATGAATGGGTTGCGATTTTGATGCGGTGCGGAATCCACAGCAAATTCGCAGTGAATTCGCACCGCATTTAGTGTGAACTGTATGTATGTGACTGATGATGCAGAAAGGAGAAAGAGAAGAAGACTTAATGAAGTAGTCTCCTACTAACCCTCTAAGGATCAGTGCACATAATCTGCATGGAACTACACAGAAATCAGATAAAAGTAAACTGGTGAACTTTCTGATATACAATCATTGTGCCTAATGGATAGTAGATCACTTGCTGATTTCACTTGTTGCCTGAAATTGGCCTTTAATCATTTAAATAATAATTTACTATAGTCTAATAACAGGGCTAAAGAATCCCCATGCATTTAATAAACATCTGATCCAGTTATTGCTTGGCTATTTAACACTGAATGTAGGCCTTTTTAGTGCCACGTCCCAATATCATGAATCAAAACACTATCGTATTTAGAATTTACAGTTAGCGGAGAGAGCTCCTCCACACACTTGATGTGTTTCTTGGACAAAAGTACAATCCAATTTTTATCCAAGAAATGCATCAAGTGTGTGGAGGAGCTCTCTACACTAATTATGTCTTCACAACTTATACTAAACAGAATTCTGTATAAATCCAATCTGAACCCCAAACCCATCTATTTTGGGAAAGGTTTATGTATGATGAAGGTGTTTTTTTCTTATAAATAAGGATGTTTTTAATAAATAGAATTTTGTAATAAACTTTGTATATTTTTATAAAAAATATGCTTTTGGTTGTGCCTTAAAAATCCTGCCATAGTTAGGGGTTTATACCCTCGATAGTTTTTTGATTCATGGCTTGGCTAATGGCAAACTATAACTATTATAGAACAGGGCTGATTCATTATCCGGAGAAGAAGATATTCATTTGGGCCTCTCTGTAATGATGCTTTATTCCAAGAATGATCACAAATCAAAAACAGTTTACCATTTGTTGCTGCAGTGTAGTAACAATTACATCTGTCTGTATTAATATTTATAATCCTGTTTGAAGCATGGTCTTAATACAGTGTTTCCTCTTTATTTTGTTGATTTCTGTGCCGGTGGCTTTACAGTAGTCATACTACAGCAAGCCTCATGACTTTTGTATGTAATGCATCAATTAGTCATGAACATACTCATACACAACGTGGACTGAAATGTTTCAGCAGCACAGCAATGGTGTAGTAATGAACCTGTGTTTTTAATGACCAGGCTGTAACTAATGTTGTCTGCTCTTATGCTAGCAGTTTCTATTCTAAGAATAACATTAAGGTGCACTCAGAAATTCAGAATGGTATGGACTGGCATGTTTTAATCTTTCTTGAGTAGATATTGATCTTGCACAAATCAAAATTACCTTGCATGGGTTGACTGTACAAGTCCAACCATTAGTGTTTTTTGTGCTGAGCAGTAATTTACTCTAATATGGCATATGTGCATCATTTTTTAATACCTTGACAATTTCCTTAGTGGATTAAAAAACTGTATTAAATCCCAGTTGTTCCTAAATCAGACACACAACACACCACAAATGCAGTTTCAGAAAAACGTTGAAAATGATTATAATAAGTAACCACTTTATACATATGTTTAAAACCAAAACTTTTAAAAAAATTATTATTATTATACATGATTTAGATAGCGCCAACAGTTTACGCATGCTTTACAATGTAGAGGGGGGACATCACAATTACAATACAGTTCAATACAGAAGGGACAGGAGGGCTCTGCTCGTAGAGCTTACATTCTAAAGGGAGGGGAGTGGAGGTACAAATGGTAGTAGCCGCGGGGGAGGGGTGATGGGGTGGCTCAGGTACAGTTCTTAGGTGGAGGTGGAGTAGGCTTCCCTGAATAAATGAGTTTTCAGGGATCTCCTAAAGGTGGACAGGGTAGGGGCTGTTCGGACATACTGGGGCAGAGCGTTCCAGAGCACAGGAGAGGCTCTGGAGAAGTCCTGAAGGCGAGCATGGGAGCAGGTAATAAGGGAGCTAGAGAGCAGGAGGTCCTGGGAGGAGCAGAGGGGACGATTAGGGCGATATCTGCAGATGAGGTTGGTGATGTAGGTGGGGGCAATGTTGAGGAGGGCCTTGTATATTGTGGTTAGTATTTTGAATTTTATACGCTGGGGTAGGGGAAGCGAGTGAAATGATTGGCAGAGAGGGGCAGCAGTCACGGATCGGTTAGTGAGGTGTATTAGTCTAGCAGCAGCATTCATGTTAGACTGAAGGGGGATAACCTGTATAAGGGTAGGCCATTAAGGAGAGAGTTGCAGTAGTCAAGGCGGGAAATAACCAAGAAGTGAATACGTTGTTTTGTGGTATCGTTAGTCAGGAAAGGAATTCTGGAGATGTTGTGGAGGTTAAGGTGGCAAGATTTAGCCAGTGATTGGATGTGGGGGCTGAAGGAGAGGTTAGAGTCAAGGATTACACCCAGCACCCTGGCATGTGTGGAGGGACCAATGGTTGTGCTATTGATCTATATAGTAAAGTCATGGGGGGGGGGCGGGAAGGAGAAAATATAACAAACTCAGTTTTAGAAAGATTGAGTTTGAGGAAGTGGTGTGGCATCCATACCGATGTGTCATTCATTAAGTTTGCGATCCGTGAGGAGATCGAAGGGGTGAGTTGAGGAGATAGATCGGGGTGTTGTCGGCATAGAGGTGGTATTGGAAGCCATGGGAGATTATCAACTGGCCCAGGGAAGTGGTATAGAGAGAGAATAAGTGGGGCCCAAGGACAGAGCCTTGGGGTACCCCAACAGAAAGAGGAAGAGGAGTGGAGAAAATGGAGTTGTAAGTGACACTGAAAGTGCACTGAGATAGGTAGTGTCACGTACCTGATGGTAGAGTCTGACTTATGCAGTAGGCAACCTCTCTTACGGCCCTGGTTCCAGAACCCCTGGTAGAGCAGACAGGGAGTGCTGGAGCACAGGGGAGCACGAGGGCTGGATTGGACACAGGTGATGGTAAGATGTCGTCCAGAAGTCCGTGCTAGACTGAAGAGTAGTGATGCAGGCCAGGTCAATAACATGCGGGCAAAGCAGTACAGGAGGAGCAGGCAATCGGGTGGTCGGGTGCAGGCAGGGTCGTTAACAGGCTGGCGGGTTGAGGTACACAGGGATCAAACAGAAGAGTGGTCGTAGGCAAGCCGGGGGTCGGTGCAGGCAGAGTTCGAGTAGATGCGGGTTCAGGTCAGGTCACAGGTAACAGGAAGCTCAGAACGGATCGCTCAGGAACACAGTAACGCTGTAGAATGGACAGCACCACTTGCAAGGTGCTGACAGCTTAAATGGCTGTCTGGGACTGTGCCGGCACACACGTGCGCACAGGCGCGCGCACACATGTGCAAACGCTACGTGCGCCCACGCATGGGTCTCCTGGCCCGGATTTCGGAGGCGGAAGGGGTCTTCTGACATTGCCCCCCCCCAAGGGCCAGCCTACGGATGCCCAAACAAGCTCTCAGCTCTGGGTGTCTTCTCCAAAAGGACTTGACAAGGTCTTTAGCGTGGATGTGGTCTTCGGGTTCCCATGAACTCTCTTCAGGACTGTAACCTTTCCACTGAGTGGATCCACCCCTTCTATTGCAGTCAAGGACGGCTTCCACTTCAAATTCCTCTTCGCATGTCCACAAGAATTGTTTCAGGTGGGGCCGAGTTCTGACCCGGGAAAGGGTCCTGTGTTACGGGTTTCAGTAAGGTGACGTGAAATACCGGGTGCACTCGCAGGGAAGGAGGAAGTTCCAACTCGTATGCTACCCTGTTGATCTTCCTTATCACAGGGAAAGGACCGACAAACCTTGGACCTAACTTCCTGGAAGGGCATGACAACCTCAAGTTCTTTGTTGCCAACCACATTTGGTCACCCGGTTGCAGGACCAGTTCCCCACGTCTCCCCTTGTCGAATGCCCTCTTGTTGGACTCCTGCGTCCGAGCTAGGGTTTCCTGTGACAACTTACTATTCCTTGTCAGGAATTCAACAGTCATCTGTACCGCAGGTACCTCACTTTCCGGAACCAGGTTGGGTATAAATGTGGGGTGGTACCCCAAGTTTGCCCAGAACGGGGACTGCTTAGAGGCTGAATGCTCGGTGTTATTGTAGGCAAATTCAGCCATAGGTAGCAGCGAGACCCAGTCATCTTGGGCAAAGGAAGAGTAGCATCGGATATACAGTATTGTTCTAGGTTCTGGTTAGTCCTCTCGGTTTGACCATTTGTCTGGGGTTGATAAGCAGGTGAGAATGCCAGTTCGATGTTTAATGCAGAACACAATGCTTTCCAAACCCGGGAGGTGAACTGCACCAAGCGATCCGAGACAATGTTGACAGGGAGCCCGTGCAGTTGGACCACTTCCTTAATGAATGCCCCAGCAGTCAAAGTTGCGGTGGGGGTGCCCTTCATTGGGATGAAGTGGGCCATCTTAGTGAGACGATCCACAATTACAAAGATGGTATTAAAGCCTTCTGACGGGGGTAACTCCACTGTAAGGTCGATTGATATGTGCGACCGTGGCCGCTCTGGAATGGGAAGCGGGTTCAGCAGACCCCATGCTTTTGCCCGGCTGGTCTTACATTGGGCACGGACTGGACAAGCGCTGATATACTTCTGACAGTCCTTGTCAGCAGTGGGCCACCAAAAGGAGCGCAAGAGCAGCCCGGCTAGTTGGTGGTTGTGGCAAAGTTCCAAAACAGTCAAACGTTGTGGCTCCGGGATGTAGAGTTTGTCCTGGAACCACCATAGTCCATCTTTCAGTGTCAGTCTAGGGTCAGGTGGCACGGTAGACCCGGCCAGGGATCGTTTAACCCGGGACAGCAGATCTTCCTGCATCAGCAAGAAGCTCCAGGATGGGAGGATGGGCTCACTGAACATCCTGGACAGAGCGTCCGGCTTTACATTCTTTCGACCCAGGCCTGTAAGTGATGTGCAGGTTAAAGCGAGAGAAAAACAGAGCCTATCGTGCCTGGCGTGGTTTCAGTCTTTTAGCTGTGCACAGGTACTCTAGGTTCTTATGATCTGTGAAGACCATGACAGGGTGTAGAGCTCCTTCCAGCAGGTACCGCCATTCCTCCAGGGCGGACTTGATTGCCAGGAGTTCCCAGTCTCTCACGTCAAAATTTTTCTCAGGCGCAGTAAGTTTGCAAGAGAAAAAGGTGATGGGGTGTAGCGATGCCTCTGGACCTCGTCTCTGGGACAGGACTGCTCCCACTGCTGTCTCCGAAGCGTCCACCTCTAGGATGTAAGGCAGAGCTGAGTCTGGGTGCTTAAGAACAGGTGCTGTAGTAAACAGTCTTTTGAGTTTCAGAAAGGCCATTTGGGCCTCGGGGGACCAGCGGAAGTGGGAACCCTGCTTAGTGAGTTGGGTGATGGGAGAAATTACTGCAGAAAATCCTTTAATAAACTTCCTATAGAAGTTGGCGCAGCCTATGAACCATTGGACCCCTTTCCTGTCAACGGGAGCTGGCCAGTCTATGATTGCAGAGACCTTCTGAGCATCCATGGTGACTCCGGTGACTGAAATGTCGAAGCCCAGGAACGAGATACTGGAACACTCGAAGGCACACTTTTTGGCTTTAGCATAGAGTCCATGCTGACGTAGGCGTTGTAAGATGCACCCGACATGCCTGCGATGTTCTTCCAGAGAGGCCGAAAAGATGAGAATGTCATTGAAGTAAATGATGACGAACTGGTCCAGGTAGTCACGGAACACATCATTTACCAGGTGCTGAAATGTTGCTGGAGCATTGCAGAGCCGAAGGGCATCACTAAGTACTCATAGTGCCCGAACCGTATCCGGAAGGTGGTCTTCCATTCGTCACCCTCCTGGATGTGAATAAGATTATAAGCTCTGCGCAGATCCAGCTTGGTAAACACAGCAGCAGGTCCAAGTCTTTGAAACAGTTCAGAAACTAGTGACAAAGGGTACCGGTTTTTAACGGTAATCTTGTTAAGGTCTCGGTAGTCTATGCAGGGTCTGAGAGTGTTGTCCTTCTTCTCCACAAAGAATATTCCAGCCCCTGCAGGTGAAGTAGAGCAGTGTTTCTCAACCTTTTACGGTGAAGTACCCCTGCAGGTCTAAAAAAAATTCTAAGTACCCCTGTCTCGAGAACGTTATTGTTTGGGTGTCACGGTTTCTGTGTGCGTGTGTAATGTCCGTATGTGTTCGTGATAATTTCTGTGTGTGTGTGATGGTTTTTGTTGGTGTGCAATATCACGGTATGTGTGCATGCTGCAATGACAGATACACACACACAAAATCACAAATGAACACAATGACACCCACACATAATACAAAATTAGCAGACCGGTAGACACATGCGCACACACATGAAGCCTACCAGTGCAGTGCCCACCAAATGCAGCCTCATCAGTGCAGTGCCCACCAAATGCAGCCTCATCAGTGCAGTGCCCACCAAATGCAGCCTCATCAGTGCCTGTCTCTTATAC
>BLSH010268864.1:695516-712011 GCA_018402905.1 Glandirana rugosa
TTTTTTTTTTTACAAAAAAATATAAAAAAAAAACCTAAACATAAAATCGTTTTTCTTTATAACTAAAAAAACGTTTTAATAGCGAGAAAAAAATAAGTATCGCCGCTAGTCTTTACTGCGTCTCCCCTAGTTTATTGTGGTTTTCTTTCGAGATAAACACCCTTTTTTCCTGCGTTTAAAGCAAACCCATGTTGCAGCGTGCTGGCTCGTTAACAGTCAATTTCGCTACGTCACGGCTTAACGTTTTTCACGAGACCAGGATTTCACACTTTAGGAAGGCCCCGACTTCACCAATTTTATGACAAAAACAGTAGACAAAAACGTTGAGTTACTAGATCGTGGTCCAAAACATAAGTAAAAACCTTATGTCTTAGAGACAATTGCTCGGTCGTGCGACGTTGTACCCAAACGAAATTTGCGTCCTTTTTTCCCACAAATAGAGCTTTCTTTTGGTGTTATTTGATCCCCTCTGCGTCATTTCTGATCGCCGCTATGAATAAAAAAAGAGCGATAATTTTGCAAAAAAATCAATATTTCTTTTTGCTAAAATACAAATCCAAAAAAAAAATATAAAAAAACATTTTTTTTTTTCATCGGTTTTGGCCGATTTATATTCTTCCTCATATTTATGGTAAAAAAAAATCGGCATTTATTGATTGGTTTGCCCAAAAGTTGCCACGTTTACGGATGATGAGAATTCATTTCTGGGGTTTTTATTTTTTTTTATTTTTTATTAGTAATGGCGGCGATCTGCGATTTTTAGAGGTACTGCGATATTGGGGCGGACATGTCGGACCATTTTGACACTTTTTTGGGACCATTGGCATTTATACAGCGATCAGTGCTATAAAAATGCACTGATTACTGTGTAAATGCCATTGGCAGTGAAGGGGTTAACCTGAAGGGGGCGCTCTAAGGGTTTAACTGTGTTCCCTGGGTGTGTTCTAACTGTATGTGGGCTGGGCTGGCAGGGGGAAGGGAGTGATCATGGCTTCCATATACAGGAAGCCTGTGATCACAGCCCTTCCCCCTCTATGAGAACGGAGATCCGTGTTTACATACCCGGACCTCCGTTCTCTCACTGCAAGGGGGCATTGTGGGTAGCCGGCGGCGATCGAGTCCTCCGTACCCGTCCCCTGGACACAGTGAGCACACGAGTGCGCGGGCTCACAGTACTAGTTATCGCAGCCGCCATCATATGACAGCGGTTTTCGATAACGAGCCACCTTGTCGCCATCAGACGCCGGTCGTCGGTCGGCAAGTGGTTAATAACTAAAAATGGCAATTGTTTATGAAACATGGTGTGATCCAGTTAGGTTTTAAATCTACTTTGTGGACCCTGTTTTGAAATAAAAATTGAACAAGAACTAAGCAAAAAAATGTAAATATATAAAAACAATATTGATAGTATTTAACTTTGAGGTAACAGTATTTAAAAAAGAAGTATGGCCAAAGTTTTTTTGTCCGCACTTCTCTTGTGGTCACAGGAGTGCGCTTACTCCTGTGGGCTACAGCCCATTTTAGCTGACATGATAAAGCTGCTTCAGGCTCTGGAAAGTTTATTGGAATCCACCCAGCTGCCTGATTGACAGCTGACTTCGCCCCTGAGCATGTGGCTGAGAGTCGGAGCCAGCTGCACTCGTCCCCTTCCCTGCTTGGCTCTCCAATGAGTGCTGCAGGAGCAGATGGTGGTGACTGACAGTCACTGATCTCAGCTCTGAGCAAACCAAGAACTGAGTGATTAATGGTCATGTGATTGCACAGTTCTTGGTCTTGGAGCCAAGGTGGGACAGCTGCAGCATCAAGCTTTTACTGCAGCATAGAGGTGAGTATACAGTATATGTTTATATGAGTACTGTCCGTGATACGTTTTTTTATTTGCACTAACATACAAATTTTCAGGACAAGCTTTGAGGGTGTTCCTTCTTCTTCAAGGCCCAAACAGTACCTTTTCCTAATGGAATATATTGTATTTCCTGTCTTGTGGCTCTGTAATTTTTTTATAATGAACCTCGAAAAAAAACTATTTTTTCATGTTAAATGGAACGATGAAGAATAAACCAACAAAGCAACAGCACTGTATATTGTATAACCTAATGTCACAGAATGGTTTGTTTATGTCTTTCTTTTGCTACAGGGTGGAATAGATATTGTATATACGAACAGCAGGCTGTATTTGCTTGTCACTAGTCCTTTAAATCACAGTAGCCTGCAGTCCTTGGTAGAGAAAGGAGGCAGAAATAAAACTTGCATCAGTTGACCTGAAAGAGCTTGTACTTTACCTTTCTATAAAGAACACTTGCTGTTCATACTTCCTTGCTCCCACAAGACTTTATAGCCAAAGAGGAAGAAACCTGCTGGGCCTTGCTTTGATTGAACCCTCATTGTACTGTCCTTGACAGCCAAATAAAAGAGATATTCTTAGTAACAAATAAGAGAGAAAAGAGATGAGGAAGGAGAACTTGCATCAAGATGTGACACACATATAAGATAGCAATATAGTTGTTAATCTACGCTATGTACTGGCAATGTTTTATTTAGTTAAGGCCATCCATAGACACAAGATGGCAGCTGAACCTGCAAATACAGTCTGATCACTGTTCATTTGTTAAATAATTGGTTCATAAACATGTATGCTTGTGTCGCATGAGTTTTTATGTTTGTGCCCTGGTTCACACTGACAGCGGGAATGAAATTGTGCTAGTTTAGCTGAACACGCACAATTTCATTCCCACATGTCAGTCCCGACTTCGGGGGCAATTTCACAGACATCCAGGGCTGGCCCAAGACATTGTTCTGCCTGGGTCCGAGAATGAAATGCTGCCCCCCCACGCCCCACCCCAAAAACAAATCACGCCCACCAAAAGGATCCTACATTCATTATTTTATATCATGAAATAAAATAAATTTACAATTATCAGGAAGTCAGATTTACATGCAACAGCACATTGTCTATATGCAAAATTATATGACACCATTATGTTCAATTCCAAGGGGCGGGCTGGGGCAATATAGGGGTGGGCTAGGGCAGTATAGGGGCAGGCTAGGGCAATATAGGGGCGGGCTAGGGCAGTATAGGGGCAAACTAGGGTAGTATAAAGACAGGCTAGTGTAGCATACAGACAGACTAGGGTATTATATGGACAGGCTAGTGTAGTATATAGACAGGCTAGGGTAGTATATGGACAGTTTTGGGTAGTATATGGACAGGCTAGTGTAGTATATGGACAGGCTAGTGTAGTATATGGAGAGGCTAGGGTAGTATATGGACAGGCTAGGGATATATATATGGATTGGTTGTCAATTTGCTGGGTAAATAGAAGAGAACCCACTGGGACCCATGGTAGGGCCAGCCCTGCAGACATCTCTGCGGGTTGCTTCACAGATGCCTATGGAAATCGCCAAAAGTAGTATAAGAATTACTTTTGGGAATCGGTGCGGCGCCACAAATGCAGCATCACACTGATTCGGATGGTTCCATTGCCGCAGATTTGGCATGCGATTTGACATGTCAAAACGCATGCCAAATCGCTCCAATGTTAACCTAGGCCCAGGCAGAGAATGGACAGCAGCATTATTATCTCAGGAGAACAGAAGAAATTAGCTGATCAGTTTACAGCCTAAATTTTCAATTATTCCCCTAATACAGATCATCCAGAATGTTATATGTTGTCCATACACATTTTTTTTTTGATCATAATATATTCTAAAAGATTTTGCATATCTGGAACATTTTGGTGGGGATTTGTCTGATGTGTATAGAATCAGTGATTAAAGGAATCCAGTTACTCATAATTGAAAAACTGTTTTATTATTTTTTATTCTATAGCTAATAGTACTTCTGACACAGTGAGATCTTGAAAGCTTATTTGCTTGACTAGGATTAAAAGGCTGAGGTTTGGCATGTACCAAAATTGGTTCCTACTTTTGTTTGGGTTTGCTGTGATGGGTTCATTCAGGTAAGTGGAGCTTAACAGGGATTGGGGGGTAGGGGTCATTCATAATTAAATAGCGTATCGTTCCACAGCTCGGATGAGTCTGCATTAATATATTTTGGTGAATAAAAAAAACTCTACAAATCAGCTGTAAACAAAGAACAGTTTGGAAATATTACCAATTGGAGAATTTAGTGAGCTTATAGGTTAACTAGTAGAGCACTTTTATTTCAGTTTTTAGTTAACTGGCATTAAGGGTCATAGTGTTGGACACCTTAGTAATATGACTTTAGTTATGCTTTATTGTAGTAGAAACCTTATTTCTCTGTATGTTTGTAACTACATATGTGAATGGGACAGCCATATTTGTTCAATATATATACACTCTCTGTTCCCTGCTTAGTACTACTGTACAGTGATTGTGTCGTGTTAATCTTCTTATCTCTGTAAATTTACCAGAATAGTTCTGTCTTATTGAAAACAAGTAAACTATAGTAGTTTGTATATTTTGTTTTATTTTTTATATCTGTTTAGTTAGGGCCGGTTCACACCTAGGCTATCCGACTTCAGGGGCGACTTTGCTAGGCGATTTGAACGCGACTTCAGCATGACTTTGTGGTCTATCAGAGAAGGGAGGGAGGGGGTTGCCTGGGTAATTCATGGGGCATACCTTGGTAAATTCTTTTCTTTTTCCTGTAAATTTGCTTCAATATAGATGGGGATCCGACTTGGAGGCGACTTCCACTGAATTCTATGGGTACAAGTCGGATAGAAGTCACCTTGAAGTAGTACAGGAACCTTTTCTGAAGTCGGAGCGACTTCAGTAGTGTACATTAAGACGGCTCTCATTTACTTCAATGGAATTTCTGATGTCAAGCGAATTGGGGCGACTTGTGGGGACACAAGTTGGATCCCAAGTCGCTGTTGGGTGAACTGAGCCTACGTGTATAGTGTATACAATATTTTTTGTAAACATTTAATACATGACAAAGGATTCCCAGAGCCCTGTGGTTAGGCTAAGGAGACAAAACAGCAGGTGCTTTGTTCATGGTGGCTTTCAATTATTAGATTGTAAGGAGATAACATTTAAACATATAAAGGGAATGCAAGGGTTCTATCCAATGAATGGATAAAAAAAAGACATTGTGTTTGTATGTAATATTTCATATTTGCCTAACAAACAAAACACATAAAATAATTTACAATGTTAAGATTTTAATCTCAAATATTATAAATAAATAAAGAAAATATATACAAATCCACATACATTCCTTTTAGGGCTTGTATCACACTTGTGGGGAGACCATCTTTTTTTGTATGAGAAAAAATGCTGGTCTCTACAAGGGCACACAGAAACAAATAGATTTTTATATGCCCTGTTCACATAAAAATGCAGGCAGCAGACGAGGAAGATTGCTGTACAGAAATCTACAGCATGTCTGCATTTTCTGCACCACAGCCCTCTGTCTGCATTTCTATGCACTGAAATGAGGTAAACAGTGCCTTGCATTATAAAAACACACAGTACCCTTCCCCCCACCCTGCATGAAGGCAAAGTGGGAAATGGATCATTTTTATGGTGTAGGTAGTGTGAATGGGCCTTTAAACTTCTCAAAATACTTTTGTGATTTAATAATGCTAGCAGGTGACCACTGATTTGTGTGAACTATGAATTTAAATACTGTATGTCAAATTTTATGTACCTTACTACAACCGTACTGTAAAAAATAAAATACAGAGTTGTGAATGTCTGTTTCTGTAGTGCCATTTATATGTCCCTCCAGAAATAGCCCTCAGGTGTCACGTGCATCTGTTCATGTTTGGTAACCGGACAAACCTCAGACTGCTCTGTACACTACGCACAGAGCTGATCTGATCGGCTCTATGCCACATGATCAATGTAATAATCAATCACATAGTGTAAACAGTGTAGTATTTACATTTGTGAGTCCTCCCCTTCCTGTTACACAAACAAATGAATTATTGACTAATATTTTCATTTGTTCCAGATCAGTTGTTGCAGTAGCAGCCACTGTAGTGAACAGATTTTAACTGTTTCATCTCCTAATTCTCCCCTGTATATGTCAGATCCATTCTGTTAACATCTTCATCTCTATTATCCTGCATTTATGAACATCAACCTTTTCAGCTCCATCCACCTATTGTTGTTAATGTATCTAGTACACCAATACCAAACCCCCTCAAACCACCATTTTTCTTAATTTCAAAAAATTATGGTAACCAATTAGATCACCTTGGGTTGTTTACTTTCCAAAAAGGGATAATTTCAGGGGTGTCTGTGCTGTTCTGGCATTTTTATTTGCTATGTTTTACAAGTGAAAGTAAGAGAATTAACAAAAAAAAAATTCCATTCTACAGTAGAGAATAAAAAAAGATCAGTTATTACATGTCACCGAAAGAAAGCTCTGTTTGCCTATAAAAGTGATATGACATTCATTTGGGTAGTTTGTTGTGTGAAAAGTCATGTCAAATATCACAGCACTGAAACTGAAAAATGTCCTAGTAATGATAATATATTACAGCCTAGTACTGAAAAGGTGAAGCAGGTAATAATCAGCTGGGCAGTGAGGTCCAGTTAGATATTGGTTAAGAGCCAGATTACACCACACGCAGTCCAGTGCATTTTTTATGCATCAAAAATGCATGGAAAGTAGGTTATATGGTTTCTAATGGCATTGTTCACACCAGTGCAGTCAGTTCCAGGGCTTTCCAGTTCCAAAAAAAAAGTAGACCATGTTGCATCATAAATGCACTGGAATGCATTGGAATGCATCAAAAATGCACTGGACCCTTGTATTGTGGAAAAAAATAAAGAAAAAAGCACATGGAACGTACCGGAAACGCATCAAAAACGCACTGGAAGGCGTAAAAAAAAAGTGCATACAGGAATGTATCTGGAACGTATCTGGAGTGCGTTTTTATAGCGTGAACCAGCCCTATGTTTTTATTACATTGATTGTTGTACATTTGCTTCAATTTACCTTGTCTTCTAATTTCTACTCAATTAACAACCCTGATTATTTCTCTTCTTTTAGGAGCAGACATTGTCCAGTGGCTGATTAAGAGCCTCAACATTGAAGATCCAGGTAACTAAATCCATGTAAAATAAGATCCAATGAAAAAAATAGATTAAGGTAAAAAAAAAGTGTCGGGTAAATAAGAATGTCGTTTCCCAGGGGCGCTGATAGGTGAGACCACTGGCCCTCCTGTAGGGGGCCCGGGCACACAGGGGGGACCGGACAGAGAGGGGGATCAGTGTGGTGGGTCAATTACAGGAATGATGCACTGTGCTGCTCTCCCTGCAGCAGCTGAAAGCCGATATCTCCCCTTCTTCTTCCTGCTGGCATTCAGCTGCTGAAGGGAGAGACATGCAGTGCATATTTGTTGTAATTGTCCCCTCCCCCACTGCACCAATCCTCCTCCCTCTTCTGCCCACATCTGATCCCCCTCTGTGTAAAAAAGGGAGTTGTGAACCATGACAGCACAGAGACTGAGCTGTTGAAAACAGCTTTCGGTCCCCATTACCGGCCAGTAGCCAGGACCGGCTCCCGAACATGTGACCACTGTGACAGCCAATCACAGTGGTCACATAATTGCCAATCCTTCCTTAGGTGTGTTGGTGCAACAAAATGCCATTTTGCAGTGTGCTGCCAAAAAAACCCATGCATTGCATGTTAGTGTGTTGTCAGGTGAGTGACATGTCCATTGAGAATGAATGGGACAGCATCGCATCAAAACACAGTAATACATGTTACTGCAAATACATGGTATGAAGTTGAAAAAAATATAAGAGGTAAACTTTTTTGGTAGAATAGATTGTGTATTCCTCTGCTAAAACAAACTACCTCACATTTTTTTCTAGCATTTTTTTTTTAACTGTACACTTATTGTGGCACATGCAGAGTGTAGGAATAGTGAAACCCCAGGAGTTACCCCATCAGAGATTGTCCATTAGCAAAAGAAAGAAGACAATGGTCCAGAAAAAGAATCTGAGAGCTTGACATCAGGGATGAGTGAATCTGGCTGGGTTCAGTTTGGGCTGGCTTTGGCTATTAAGCAAGCTGCTTTTGAAAAAAATGAATGAAATGAAATTGGTAGCTGGGCATTGCCATGGGGGACATATAACAGTACAGAAAAACGGTTTAAAAAATTACCAGTTAATCAAGCAGGAATAACGGAACATGACCATATATGGTCAATGACATTACCCTGGAATCCCTGGCTGTTTATTTTTCATTTACATTCTAGCAGCTGGGGATTGGTCATTTTGCAATAAGAATGCATCAGGAAAACATTGCCAGGTGGTAGGTTGTCATGGCGGCTGAGAACCATTGTAAGGTGGTGGGTTGTCATTATGGATTATGGATTTATATTGCTGGATGATGTGAATGACAATGGATTTACATCAGGGGACATTATTTACATTTTTTTTCTGTCTTGTTGTCAAAATACTTTTTTTTAATTCTTTATTTTAATCTCAAAACCAATACAGGATTGAGGCAGTTTGGTGAACAAAGAATTTCCATAAAACATCATGAAAACCAGTAGGTTGTACAAGAGTAGATAGAAGTATTTATACACGTGGACCAATTAGTTTAAGTCTAACATTAGAAAATCTGAAAATTCATAAAAAAATCAAAAAATGTGCTTCACAAAATTCATGCACATTAATTATAAGTCCCAAATAAATATAAAGCGCTATAGGCAAAGTCCATAACTAAAGAAAATAGTGTGTGGATACAGCAGCCCAGATGAACCCATAAATGAGCAGACTCTTCACCGCTTGTGAACACCAACAATCAAAAACTGCTTTCCTGATTCTCAAACTAAAGGAGGTCTTACCACGCTTTTAAGGAGAAAACCAAAAATGAATGCATGGATGTATGGTGGCTTCCTAGCATATTAGAGAGTAAAACCGCTTATCTAGCCAGCAACAGCAATTCACCATAAACAAAGCCGACCATAAGTTATATCAATGTATAACATGCAAGAAGAAGAAGAACTCTGATGGTGCAGTAGCAGTATTATAAAAACATGCTTTAATAAAATAATTAGGTAACTACTCACAAGTGAAAAGAATAAAACAGCATCTCCGGTACACTACGATCAATGCCTTAGTGGGCGTGATAATGTCACCGCTGTAGCACCACCTGACGTAATCACGCCCGCCGAGGCATTGATCGGGGTATACCTGAGATGCTGTTTTTTTGTTTTTACCTGTGGGTTGTTCCCTTATTTTATTAAAGCGTGTTTTTATAATACCGCACCATGAGAGTTCTCATGTTATACGTTGATATAACTTCTGGTCGGCTTGGTTTATGGTGAATTACTGTTGCTGGCTAGATAAGCAGTTAAAGTAGCTTAACCACTTCAGCCCCGGAAGGATTTCCCAGGTTAGGATCAGAGCAATTTTTGCGATTCGGCACTGCGTCGCTTTAACTGACAATTGCGCGGTCGTGCGACGTTGTACCCAAACAAAATTTGCTTCTTTTTTTCCGCACAAATAGAGCTTTCTTTTGGTGGCATTTGATCACCTCTGTGTCATTTCTGATCGCTGTTATAAACAAAAAAAGAGCGACAATTTTGCAAACAAAAACGTTTTTTCTTACTTTTTGCTAAAATACAAATCCAAAAAAACCCAAAAAAAAAAACCATTGGTTTTGGCCAATTTATATTCTTCCTCATATTTTTGGTAAAAAAATCACAGTCTGCGTTTATTGATTGGTTTGCACAAAATTTGCCGCGATTACAGATGATGAAAATTAATTTCTGGGGTTTTTATTTTTTACGAGTAATGTCGGCGATCTGTGATTTTTAGCAGTATTGCGATATTGCAGCGGACATGTCGGACATTTTTGACACTTTTTTGGGACCAATGACATTTATACACGTCCACACTATCGCAGTAAATATACTGTAGGCAGCGTGGAAGTGGTTAAGGTAGCGGATAGCTTAAAGTGGATTTAAACCTGATTCATGAAATTTGAGCAGGGCACATCCATCTGTAGTGTTTTCTTATCTCTCTCCAAAGAACTGAGTCCAGTGGCTTTCTCCTGTACTGTTATCAGCCTGGTAGCTCTGTTATCAGCCTGATAAATTCTGACAAGTTCTATGACACATAAGATAAAAGCAACCTGAAATTTGTGTGGTGGGAGGTTGCTATAAATAGATTAGCAGACAGCTTGACTTGTCAGAGCACAGCTCAGCACATTACTTCCTTCCTTTGCCAATGTGGAGTGGGGGTGTGTGCCTTTCCTCCAATCAGCTGTCTTGGCTGTATGCCAATAATCCACTCCCAGTGCAGAACAGGAAGAGAAAAATCTGTAACATGATGTGAACTTTCTAAAGGATATATACAGCTGAAGACAGTAGATATACAGTATCTCACAAAAGTGAGTATACCCCTCACATTTTTGTAAATATTTTATTATATCTTTTCATGTGACAACACTGAAGAAATTACACTTTGCTACAATGTAAAGTAGTGAGTGTACAGCTTGTATAACCGTGTAAATTTGCTGTCCCCTCAAAATTACTCAACACACAGCCATTAATGTCTAAACTGCTGGCAACAAAAGATGGTAAAGCTGGCTTAGGAAGGGATCAGATTAAATTAGTGAATTTTACTTACGGGATGTTTGTGTGTAGTACTCGTGACTATTAGGTCAAAGACCACCTTTTATTATGTGCTCTTGGTGGACATCTATGAGACCATATATACAGTAGATTACAATAGAAGTAGTGGATGATTGAGCCTGATGAACAGGCATGGAGCTCAATGTCAGGGAATGAAAATGCCAACATTCTTACCGTACACACAATCAAATACTGCAGTTTCATCAGAATCATCCACAGTGCTTAAAAAAATCAATATCTAAAATAAGTCTTTGCAGCTCTTGCACAACCAGTGGTAGCAATAAACTAATTTCCTCTGCCCGGGCATGAAAGGGTTTCTATTAGTCTGCCTTGATTGTATATACAGTGCTATAGGATGCATGTCTTCTACACTGATGAATCATGTCTGAAATAGATTGCTCCCTTGAGACTGCGTTATTTTATAGATTTCTCCAGTTAAAAGTACCATTAAATGTGCTTTAATGGATGCCACGCCAATCGCCATCACTCTGCCTCAAGCTAAATGTGCAATATAACCTATTTTTCCACAAATCCTATTCTTCTTGTTAATCATTCTTTTACCCTGCATTTTTGGCATTAACATATGCATGTTTGTGTCTTATTTTCTTTGCAACATTTTAATTGCCATTCTTGCATATTGTATTATTATTATTACCATTATATAATGGTCACTTTAGTGCTCTAAAATAAAACCGTCCAAAATTAGATTTGATTCCAATAGAGATGAGTTTCATGCACCACTAAGACCTTTATGTAGTTCACAATTCTGCGTTTTAACAGATAACAAATAAAAGGAAAATTCCTTATTTCACACACTTGCATTATTGCTTGGATTCATTTATAAATTAATTAATTGTTCTGTCTTCTTCTCTAGCTCCCCTTGTTTGTTTTTTATATATTTACCATATGTTCTTTGATGTCCACTGCACTTGTATCTATGTACCTATATTCTTACTTCCCTATGTTACTTATTGTCTTGTATTTCCATTAACCTGTTTGGTGGCTCTAATTATTTTTTTTTAGTTTATTGGGAAGGTTTAAAAGCACAGAGTATCTGCCATCTCCTTTCTGACACCTCTAACAATATGTAATAACTGAGAAAGCTTGCATAGTGACAAACGTTACATACAGTTACAGTATCTCACGAAAGTGAGTACACCTCTCACATTTTTGTAAATATTTTATTATATCTTTTCATATGACAACACTGAAGAAATTACACTTAGCTACAATGTAAAGCAGTGAGTGTACAGCTTGTATAACAGTGTAAATTTGCTGCCCCTCAAAATAAGTCAGCACGAAGCCATTAATGTCTAAAACGCTGGCAACACAACTGAGTACACCCCTAAATGAAAATGTCCAAATCGGGCCCAATGTGTCAATATATTGTTTGGCCACCATTATTTTCCAGCACTGCCTTAACCCTCTTGGGCATGGAGTTCACTAGAGCTTCACAGGTTGACACTGGAGTCCTCTTCCACTCCCCCATGTTGACATCATGGAGCTGGTGGATGTTAGAGACCTTACGCTCCTCCACCTTCCGTTTGAGGATGCCCCACAGATGCTCAATAGGGTTTAGGTCTGCAGACATGTTTGGCCAGTCCATCACCTTTACCCTCAGCTTCTTTAGCAAGGCAATGGTCGTCTTGGAGGTGTGTTTGGGGTCCTTATCACGTTGGAATACTGCCCTGTGGCCCAGTCTCTGAAGGGAGGGGATCAAGCTGTGCTTCAGTATGTCACAGTACATATTGGCATTCATGGTTCCCTCAATGAACTGTAGCTCCCCATTGCCGGAAGCACTCATGCAGCCCCAGACTATGTGCTAAGCACCTAAAAACTGCCTCTCATACTATAACACGTTGTCCTATTAGTTTGTCCCAAATCCTGTCACTGTCACTTTTGTAGGTTAGCTTCAATTTGGTCTGCATGTACAGTTGTGCTCATAAGTTTACATACACTGGCAGAATTTATGATTTCTTTTTTCAGAGAATATGAATGATAACACATAAACATTTCTTTCACTCATGGTTAGTGTTTGGCTGAAGCCATTTATCATCAGTCAACTGTGTTTACTTTTTTAAATCATAATGACAACAGAAACTACCCAAATGACCCTGATCAAAAGTTTACATACCCTGGTGATTTTGGCCTGATAACATGCAAACAAGTTGACACAAATGAGTTTGAATGGCTATTAAAGGTAACCATCCTCTCCTGTGATCTGTTTGCTTGTAATTAGTGTGTGTATAAAAGGTCAATGAGTTGAGGGGCATGGCCTGGAGCAGCATGCAGTAGGACGCTGGTGAGCTGAGCTCCTCCGTTTACACATTCTTACAAACATATCCTAAGAACATCTAAAACAATTTGATTCACACACCCTGCTGACCTGAGACACAGCTACCACATGTCTCCACTGACAAAAAAGACAGACACAATCGCAAAGCTGGACAAATTCCGCCAGCAGGAACAGGAGCACATGGAGCAAGATGGCGCTAGATCCAAGGAGATAACATCCACAGGAGCTGAAACAGAACGGGTCCTGGAGGCCATCACAGCATTACAGGCTAACCTGATGGCTCAAATCAAGGAGGTCAAGATGGATATCTCCCTGGGGAGACAGGACATGCAAAAACTCAGGGAAAGAGTCACAGATATGGAGATCAGACTGAGCACAGTAGAGGACTCCCTCCCCCCTCTTCAAAACTCTTCAGATAGCCTGCAAATTCAAGTGAACCGAATCCTCCAGAAGCAAGACGATATGGAGAACAGACTCAGAAGGCGTGATCTCAGATTTATTGGGTTGCCTGAGGGAGCGGAAGGCCCTGATCCCTCAACGCTCCTTGAAAAGCTCCTATGTGACACATATGGCAAGGAGGCATTCTCTCCCACATTTGTGGTGGAGAGGGCCCACTGCATGTCTGGCAGACCTCCACCGGTCGGTGCACCACCGCGCACGTTTATTGCGAAGTTACTAAATTTCAGAGACAGAGATGCTATACTTCGTCTGTGCAGAGAAAAAGGAAATATTCCCTTCGGAAATAAGAATATTGCGTTTTTTCCCTGATTTCTCAGCAGAGGTGCTACGCAGACTTAAGAGCTTCACAGAAGCCAAGAGACGTCTTCGCATCAAACACATCAAATACGCCATGATGTTTCTTGCACGTCTCAGAGTGGAAGGGGAAGACAGAATCCATTTTTTTGAAGACCCTGAAGCTGTGATCACCTGGCTCGAACAGCAAGAAACAAACAGATAAGTACTTCCTTGCACCACACTCTGCTGGTTCCCACAATGGCAGTGTAGTGATATGCCCTACTTGCTCCCGGTTTCATGGCGGGTGCTTTTACTTATGCCTGCCAAACGGATTCTACGTTTCTTGATTTCATGATGGAGACTCCCCCATTTTGGTTATTACTTTTTCTTCCCCCTCCTGTTACAGGAGACAAGATTTATACCCCTCATGTTAACCTCTACATATTTAGGATGGGGGCCCTGCTATGTGCTGGAATACTCTCTCCAGAGAGTGTAATTATTTTACTGGCCATTCCTGGAATCCGCCAGTAGAGGCCACTGCTGACTTGTACCTGAACTATGCTTGCATCTACTAAGCTAGCAATTTTCATTCATACCATTTTCCCAGGGACAAGCTGGTTTGGGTTCTTTCTATTTCATTTTTGTTTTCTTTTTAAACATTTATCCTTCTTTTGGTCTATATACTGTGTAGGGGCTCTTTTTACACCACAAATGGCCCCCCTGAGGTTACTAACCTGGAATGTCAGGGGCATGAGAGACAAGATTAAAAGGTCTGCTATATTCACATACCTCAAAAAATAGCATGCTGACATATAGTCTTGGTCGAGACACACACAGGGTCATCTGCAGATGGCGCTCAAATGGCCATGGATCGGCTGGGCCTACCATTCTACATATACCTCGCACTCCAGAGGTGTATCTGTCCTCATAGCCAAATCTACACACTTCGAGCTCTTGGGATCCGAGGTCAACCCATTCGGTAGATATATATTTTTGTATGCAGCCATATATGGGGAGCCCATATTGATATTGGCATGTTATATACCACCACCATTTAGTTCTACAATCCTCACAGAGGGTTTCAGTTTCATGGCATTATATCCCTCGGTTCCGGCAATTTGGCTGGGTGACTTTAACATGACTATTAATCCTAACATTGATAGACCATACAAGACACTCCCCGACCCCCCCCCCCCCCACACACCTCTTTGTACTAGGTTTGCCAGACTACTAGAAGACTGTAAACTAATAGACACTTGGAGAGTGAGGAATCCTACAACTCAGGCATTCACCTGCTTTTCTTCTTCCCACCACTCCATGTCTAGAATTGATTATATATTTAAATCTCAGATACCCCTACCCAGATTACACGACACTGGTTTCTCCCCTAGCGTCTTATCAGACCATAGTCCATGTTAGATATCACTAAATCAGTTACATAATAGGTCCTCTGCAACATGGCGCCTTAATCCTTTCTGGCTCACATTGCTACCTGAGGATGATGATCTCATTGGTAACTGGAATCAATTCTTTACTGAAAATGACAATACAGCCTCAACACTAATAGTATGGGATGTGTTTAAAATGCATGCCAAGACTACATAAATCGCTCGCATTAATAAAATTCAAAAAGCATCTGGTGAAGCCCTTGCACACGCGATGACTGCTCTTTCCATTGCTGAGAGAGAATTTGTCGCAGCCCCAACAGAGGATGGGGCCCGTAACCTGAAGTTACACTCCTGGGTGACTACACAGCTTAAATATAAGAAATCTAAACGGGAATTATTTTTTCATAAACAAAACCTATTCGAACATGAGGAAAAGGCTGGTAAACTACTTGCTTATATGGTTCACTGTGAAGAGAGACCACCAGTAGTAATCACTCTATGCTCCCCAGATGGCACCATGATTACTGAACCTAGACAGTTTACTGAAATGTTTAGAGAATTTTATTCCAGATTCTATACATCTACTGCTTCTGCGGATGTATCTGGTATGGAAACCTTTTTAAATAATGTATAGCTCCCTCAACTTACCGAGGAACAGATTGCAAGCTTAGAGTTCCCACCCCCAACCGAGCAGATAGCTGAAGCACTTGCAAAGTTTCCTAGATCTAAAGCACCAGGCTCTGCCGGACTACCAGTAGAATTATACTCTTCATACTCTGAATTCTTGGCACCTAAATTTACTGTCTCTATATAACAACATCTTTGAAAGGTCACAACTATAAGGTTTGGCAGCCCTGGATCGCTTACTCCCAGCCCACTAGGTTCGACCAATCTCTCCTTTCACTTTGAACGGCCCCTTGGTGCTTCCCCCGCAGACCCACTTCTATTTTTCCTTGTTCCCTTTTCTCCTTTCTCTTCTCTTTTCTATTCTTCTATTTCCCTTCTTTCCGCTTTCTTCCTATTTCCTCTTAACCTTCTATACTTTTATTACTGGCATGATCTGACTCAATTGGTGGCTGGTCTGTCCGTGGGTCGGGGTCACTGCCGCTCTTGCCCCTGCGGACATTGATTTTGTGATCTGCCGTGCGGAGGTGGCTGTCCCCCCTCTCTCGGACAACCTGACCACAGAGGACACTTTTCTTTTGCATGGTTGCCCAAGACGCAAATGCGCATACTGTTAAGCTGTTCTAGAGCTCTGCTATTTAGTAGCTCCACTGTCTCATGGTTGGCATCCTCTTTACATGACCGCTTGCTGACTATAATGGTTTCTTTTATCACCATTCATATGTTTTATGATTGCATTACAGATAACAAATGTCTCAGATGTTTGCCTACGTCTGTTATTCCATTATGCAATGTCATGTCTATTTTCACTCTGCTGTTTGATTATGCCTGTTTTTTCAATAAAACTCATTGTAAAAGAA
>BLSH010268864.1:811884-822570 GCA_018402905.1 Glandirana rugosa
AGAACTTAGGAGAACCCCCGGAGACCACGTGTACCGTGAACAAACGTCAAACTAGATATCGGGTCAAAAACTAATTTTTGTGTAAAAATAAAGACGGACACGATCGACATCGAGGTGGGGTCCGATTTCGGGTTAAGTACTTATAAGGATCCCCACCTCGATACCGTGTCATGATCAGTGGTATCGGGACTAATTCAAAAGTGCCTCTCGGTTTTCTCGTTAGTGTAATCTTAAAGGTGACGTCTCCGACCAAAGGAGAGGGAGGAAATAATGGGGTTTGTCCTCGTGAACACGGTAAACAAAATCCAATCGTTGACCAGGACCATTCAGCACAGTAGGAGGAGGGGGAGTCAGCTCTAATCATAACCCAAGGCACTAATAAAAGATCAGTTAGTGCTGCAGGCTGTGTGATCTGTCTACCAATGTAGTGTATGCTTACTAGCCGCCGGCAGATATAACACAACCTCCAGCCAGTGTACAATGTTTCCAGGACCAGTTGCTAACCTAAAACAAATGGCACAAGTGCTCCTGTTTGGGGTAATAAAGGAGGGAGAGGAAACCAGCCTCTGCAGTGGAAATTCTAATGTGATTGCTCTTTTGGCTCTCCGTGAAAACTTAATCAGGGCTATGGTGACTAGTACTGTGCCATAGCTCCACCCCTAGGAATATTCATGAATTGGGCTTTAGCCTGGGGTGGAGCTACAGCTAGCACAGGCAGAAATAAAAATGTGTTTTTAATCAAAAACTGGGCTATAGATCAAACTGCAAACAAGTGCCATGTGCACCAGAGGCCCCCAAGAGGATTCAAGAAGGATTTTTAGGTTGTGGTAAAGCTTATTCTTTGTGGTGTGTTTAGAAGCATGCAGAAATCTTGCTTATCTCGGTGAGATGATTTGACTAAATTGTGACAGCAGAGGAAAGGCCATGCTAAATATGTTTACTAGAGTGATGCTGCAGTTAGATAGACAAATATTATAAAGGCAGTGTGATAAAGTACAATATTTGCATATTCTCAGAATTGATATCTCTCTAAAGGTGGCCATGGACTTATGAGGATCATTGCAGAGTGTAACTGATTACAGTGGGTCTGGAAAGGATTCTATACATACGGACATGTTCTGTGAAACTGATCTTTGTTGTGGAACCCTGCATCTAGCATTTCAGTAAATCCACACTTCTCAGCATTGTGTAGAAGTCCCACACAAGGTGCCTTTAAGATATGGTCCTAGACAAATCTTTGAAAGTATCAACAATAGACTATACCTGGAATTCATGACACAGGCAGATTTTGCGAAAGGGTCCCATGCATTCTAAAAGTGGTGAAGAATGTGCCATATTCATATACCTGTCTAGAATTTGGCTCATGCTGTGCCACTTTTAAAATGCACTAGAGACACTTTCGCTAAATCTGTCTGAACCAGTTTTTCTCTCTGTACACCAAAAGAGAGTTGGTCTTAATTAGCTCCACTTTTACATTTTGTGCATTCAATGCAACACAATGTAAAAGTGGTGCATTCAATGTGACAAAAGTGGCGCATTTTGGAACTATTTGAATTTGGTGCACAAGTCGCTGTCAGAACCAAAAGTGTCACAAAAACTTAATTTGGGCATTGCATTAACAAGAGGGATTAACACAAAAAATGGCACAGCAGGTTTACTGAATTCCCCCCTACATGTAAAAATTACAAATTTTAGCGCATACTTAACTGGAAGCTTTTTCAGCCTTCCCTAAAGCAAAAGTGCCGCCAAACGTAAGTATAGTTATAATACATATTCGTTAACTATTTTACCTGTTTAGCCACACATGATATTCTCCCACACTTATCACATACTGTATCAGTATCAAAGTGACACCACAATTTGCTGTTGCAAGTTCTTGTGTCACCTGCATACACATTGTAAATGACAATGATCACACTGCTGATTTATTTGAGTTCTTATGTTGATTCCTCAACACCATCTATGGACCCAATACATAAACATAAAAGGTGTTTTATTACATACTGTATATATGGAGATCCGGGCAACATGGCAGTATTGACTGGCTACCACATTCACCCAGCCTGACAACAATGGACTTTTTTGTAATGTAGTAAAGGATAATGTTTTTGAGAGGAATTCCCACAAAGTGGACAAAGTGAAGGAGTTCATCTCACAAGCATTTATGAACATTGATGCTAACTGGAATTTATTTAGTACTGAGTGTCACATTAACTGGAGCAGGATCCAGAAATGTTGCAATGCTGATAGAGGACAATTTGAGCACCCAAGAGTCACAGTGTGATTGACCGGTTCTAGGGATGTTGCATCTAGAGACTAAAACCTGACCCAATTAGTACTGTATACCTAATTTTCACCATATACAGTGCCTTGAAAAAGTATGCATACCCCTTGAAATTTTCCACATTTTGTCATGTTACAACCAAAAATGTAAATGTATTTTATTGGGATTTTATGTGATGGACCAACACAAAGTGGCACATAATTATGAAGTGGAAGGAAAATGATGATTGTTTTTCAACATTTTTTACAAATAAAAATGTGAAAAGTGTGGTGTGCATTTTGTATTCAGCCCCCTTTTACTCGGATACTCCTAAATAAAATTTAGTGGAACAAATTGCCTTCAGAAGTCACCTAATTGGTAAATAGAGTCCACCTGTGTGTAATTTAATCTCAATATAAATACAGCTGTTTTGTGAAGCCCTCAGAGGTTTGTGAGAGAACCTTAGTGAACAAACATCATCATGAAGGCCAAGGATCACACCAGACAGGTCAGGGATAAAGTTGTGGAGAAGTTTAAAGCAGGGTTAGGTTATAAAAAATATCCCAAGCTTTGAACATCTCATGAAGCACTATTCAATCCATCATGGGAAAATGGAAAGAGTATGGCACAACTGCAAACCTACTGTTAGAAGAAATCCTGTGATAAAAGGACTTGTTAGAGCTTTTTTGCGCTTTTGCTTGCGCCTATGCACGTTTGCGCACGCCTGTGCACGTGCGCGCGCTCGTGCCGGAAACAGCGCCAAACGGCTCTATTTGGGCTGAATGCACCCTGCAGCAAGTGCTGTCTGATCTACAGTGTTTAGTGTGTGTTCCCGAGCAACCTGTGATCTGATTATCTGTTCCTGTGACCCGGCTTGCCTTGACCCTGCTGATTTCTACCTGCACCAACCCCCCCCGGCTTGTCTACGACCACTCTCCTGCCTGATCCTTTTGAACCTTTGCTGCCCGCCTGTTAACGACTCTGCCTGGACTCGACCATCCGTCAGCCTGCTCCTCCTGTACCGCACTGCCAGCCCATTTCACGACCCGGCCTGTACAACCACGCTTCAGTGCACGGGTGCACCAATGGACTTCCTACCATCACCAGTGACCCAGTCCGACCCTCGTGCCATCCTGCTTTCCCGAGCCACCTGTCTGCTCTACCAGGGGTTCCCGAGTCAGGGTAGTAAGGGATGTTGCCTACTGCATAAGTCAGACTCTTCCACCAGGTACTTGACACCTACCAAGACATGGCTGTCGACCTAAACTGACAGGCCGGGTAATGAGAGCATTAATCAGAGAAGCAGCCAAGAGGCCTATATTAACTCTGGAGGAGCTGCAGAGATCCATAGCTCAGGTGGGAGAATCTGTCCACAGGACAACTATTAGCCATTCACTCAACAAATCTGGCCTTTATAAAAGAGTGGCAAGAAGAAAGTCATTGTTGAAAGAAAGCCATAAGAAGTCCCATTTGCAGTTTGCAAGAAGCCATGTGGGGGGCATAGCAAACATCTGGAAGAAGGTGCTCTGGTCACATGAGAGCAAGATAAAACCTTTTGGCCTAAAAGCAAAATGCTATGTGTGGTGAAAAACTCCCACTGCATATCACCCTGAACACACCATCCCCACCGTGAAACATGGTGGTGGCAGCATCATGTTGTGGGGATGCTTTTCTTCAGCAGGGACAGGAAAGCTGGTCAGAGTTAATGGGAAGATGAATGGAGCCAAATACAGGGCAATCTTAGAAGAAAACCTGTTAGAGTCTGCAATAGACTTGAGACTGGGCTGGAGGTTCACCCTAAACCTACAGCCAGAGCTACAATGGAATGGTTTAGATCAAGGCATATTCATGTGTTAGAATGGCCCAGTCAAAGTCCAGACTTAAATCCAATTGAGAATCTGTGGCAAGACTTGATAATTGCTGTTCACACACGCGCTCCATCCAATCTGACAGAGCTTGAGCTATTTTGCAAAGAAGAATGGGCAAAAATTTCACTCTCTAGATGTGCAAGCTGGTAGAGACATCCCCAAAAAGACTTGCAGCTGTAATTGCTAGACATGTGCAGTTCAATTCCTTCTGAATTCTTTTTTTTTTTACACATTTTTCAAAGTTTGTTAATTCGGACGAATCCGAATTTGGAATTTTCAAACTTTTCAGAATTTTCGTTATTTTGAATTGGAAAATTCCTTAATCCGAAAAACAGAAAATCGGAAATTCGGTAATCGGAAAAGCCGAAAATTCGAAATTCGGAAACCCGATAATTTGAAAATTGGAAATAATAGCTAACTAATAATAACTTAACTATTTTACTAGCACTTACTGTAAATTATAGGTATTGGAATTTCCTTCAAAATTTGGCTGTTAATGATAAATTTTGTATTTAAGTTCACTAACAGCCACATTTGAAAGGAAATTCCAATGCCTATAATTTAATAGTTATTTATTAGAATTTCGAATTTCCGACTTTTCGAATTTCGGCATTTTCGAATTCCCAATTACTGAATTTCCGAATTTCGAATTCCCGAATTTCCTAAAAAATACAAAAACGAACAGAACGAGAACTTGAATTTTTCGGCCGTGCACATGTCTAGTAATTGCAGTGAAAAGTGGTTCTACAAAGTATTGACTCAGGGGAGCTGAATACAAATGCACGCCACACTTTTAACATATTTATTTGTAAAAAATGTTGAAAACCATTTATCATTTTCCTTCCACGTCACAATTATGTGCCACTTTGCGTTGGTCTATCACAAAAAACCCAATAAAATTACGTTTTTGGTTGTAACATGACAAAATGTGGAAAATTTCAGGGGGTATGAATATTTTTTCAAGGCACTGTAGTTCTTAATGCCTACAAAGTAAAAGAAATAATAAATACATACATAAAACTAACCACTTTACCTCTGGAAAATTTTCTCCCCTTCATGACTAGGCCATTCTTTGTTATTCAGCACTGTGCTATTTTAACTGGCAATTAGGCGGTCATGCGACGCTGTACGTAAAGCATTTCTATAATTATTTTCACACAAATAGCAGTACAGGGTCATCACATGACCAGTATTGCTAGTCAGTATCCCTGATTACTGCGACAGTATGTTTAAAAAAAAAAATGTATTCAATTTGCAGTAATCCCGAGTGTGGTTCAGGGTGAGTTTTCACTACCATAAGCTGGAACCCCAAGCCACACTCGAGATCGCATCGCAGGATCCAGGCAAAGTTACTTACCTTGTCCCCAGGATCTTGTGATGTCCCTCCGCTGTGTCTGCAGTATGTGTCCTCCGATGCCTCTGTGTGCCGGGCTCCGTTCCCTGCGAGCGTCGCATGGGGGTGGAGTCCGGCAGCAAATTCAAAAAGTGAAAAGCACATTACACATACAGTACACTGTAATCTGTAAGATTACATTACTGTATCAAATCAGTGTATCAAATCAGTTCACATCCCCTTTGTCCCTAGTGGTTTGTCCAGTTCCCTGCATGCACTTTTATATTATATATCCCATTCTTTCTGCCTGGAAACTTGAGAATGTCCATGACATCCAAAAAGCATCCCTTTACATCAAAAGCGTTTTATGATCAGCTAGAAAACAGCGATAGTAAATAAGAATCATTTGCAGAATTGAGCGATACTCAACAACAGCGACAATTCTGTGACTGAGCAAATTTCAGCAACTTTCAGTGTTTTTGATTTGATTGCATTATTGAATAGATTTTATTATAATTATATTATTATTATTTTTGATTATTATATTACAATTTATGATTTTGTTGTTTCAAACATTATCATACCCGGGATATCTACTAGACTCTTGTTTGGTCAGATTTAAGTGAGTTATTCCTACGAATTACAGGCCTACAATATAAAATGCCAAATTTCTATGCAAACAATGTATCGCTTTGAGATGCAAAAATCTGACATAATCATACCTCCAAGGAGGTTAAACTTTTTTTTAGCATTTTCTTTCCTTTTTTTACTATTTTTTTTTTTTTAAATACTTTCATCACAGTAGTAACCATAGTGACACTGTACTACTGTGGGGGTGATTGAGGATATGTTTTTTTTTTTTTTTTGACACTTTGATTGCTGTTACAGCAAGGCATCATGTGATATTTGTTGGCCAATCACAACATCACTATAGGAATCATAGCTGTTATGAATGAAATTCATTCTTAACAGCTTTGTTGGCATTGTAATCACATGATTACAGGGGAGCTGCAATCTGCTGCATCTGGTGGACACAGCAGTCACAGGAGCGGCGAGCTGCACGCCACCTCAGCTGCATGATGGTACATGAATGTGATCCAGCCTGCCTGTGCCACTCTGCCACAATAAATGTACTGCATGAGGTTAAAATAAAATGTCTTGATCTGATACTCACCTTTGCCATATAGGACCCCTAAGCTCTGAATACTCTGCTCTGTTTATATGTTTATCAGCTTCCATGTAATGAAACGTAATGGATCATCACATTTTATCCCTCTGGAATGTACTTTATTGTAATCTTTTATATAACAATGGTGAAATATACTGAAACAGAAAACATGCAGCCACCACATCTAAACGCTGGTAAGCTGCAATAAAAACATTTTTTTTTGGGTTTCGATTAAGATTATCAGATATTCAAAATTAAAACCAGCGACACTTTATTGACCAAACCCCCATTTGCAGTCATAGCCACAAAACCACACAATATCCCACCCACAATATCATGCCTGATTTAATTACATCAAACACAAAAATATGCTCCCATTTTGACACACCCTGAAACAATCAGTCACAGATTTTTGAAGCTAGAGACAGACATTCAAGGTGTAAAGACAAATTGTGGGTGTGGCCAAATTGCTGTAACAGCGGGAGATACTTAAAGGGGTATGGGTAAATAAAACAGAAACCTACTCTGCACTAGGTCAAGTCTGTGTAACAAACAGAGTGCAGAGGTCATGGGTGCATAAGGCATAGAGCACAGAGGACATGGGTACATAACACACAGAGTGCAGAGGTCAGGAGTTAAAGACACACTGATTGTAGAGGTCAGGACTAGGAAATGCATAAAGTGCTGGGGTCAGGAGTAAGCAATACACGATACAAGAGTCAGGAGGAAGAGTGCAAAAGCCAAGAGCAAGTAATGCACAGAGTGCAGGAGTCAGGAGTAAGTAATGCACAGAGTGCCGGGGTCAGGATAAAGTATTGGATAGAGTGCAGGGGGGGCAGAGTAAGTAACACACAGAGTACAGAGGTCAGGAATATGTAAAACATAGAGTGCAGGGATCAGAAGTGCAGGAGTAAGGAGTAAATAACGTAAAAATTGCAGTGGTCAAGAGCAAGTAATGTACAGCATGCAGTGGTCAGCCATAAACAATGTACAGACTGCAGGGTCAAGGATACGTAATGCTAGAAAGCAGTGAATTTTGTATTTATATGTTTAGTACATAGAGTACACTTGCAGCTTGCCACCAATGAAATACATACACCCAAACTAACATATATCCACACACTCGTATACATACATAGACACCAGGGGCGGCCCGTGCATTAAGGGCACATGGGCGCCGCCCCCATCCCTGCGGCCGCCTTCCTATCCATGTGCCCGGCCCCTTTTAGGACGCCGGACACATGGATTCCTATGGCGGGGCGGGAGGGGATTTTTTTTAAGCACCTGACTAAAGCCTAAGGCTCTAATAGGCTTCAAAATAGGGTGGGCTCAGGGCGCAAAGAGAGTGTGCCGCGATCCCACCCAATTGTATGATGATAGCGAATGAATTTGTGCTATTTCCACACTACAATGCCTCCCCGCCAATCAGGAGGCAGGTCGGGGAGACCTGTCTCCTGATTGGCCAAAGCACCAGGCGATCCTATTGGATGCCTAGCGGCGCTTTGACTAGAGTAAGGAAGGAGGAAGCACAGGGAGCCGCCGCCACTGTTGCCTGGAGTGCCCGCACTGTGCAAGAGAGACACCGGAAGATCCTCTCCACAGCCGCACAGTAAGTGCCGAACCTGGGGGGGTGCCGTCAGAGCCGTGACTCCTGTGGCGGGGGGTGATTGATTTTGTGTCCTCCATCCGACACCGCTGCTGCCTGGAGGAGAGAGGAGAGACACAGGAGGACCCTCTCTCTCCACAGCTGCCCCGTAGGTGCTGGACCTCGGGTGGGGGGGTGTTTGGTGCTGTCAGAACCATCTGGCTGCATACCGTGTACTGACTGCATACCGTGTACTGACTGCATACCGTGTACTGGCTGCATACCGTGTACTGGCTGCATACCGTGTACTGGCTGCATACCGTGTACTGACTGCATACCGGGTTACTGGCTTCATACTGTGTACTGGCTGCATACTGTGTAGTGGCTGCAATATACCCCTACCTGTTATACTGAGCTGTATACTGTGTCCTGTGAGGCTGAGCTGTATACAGTGTCCTGTGAGGCTGAGCTGTATACTGCATCCTGTGAGGCTGAGCTGTATACTGTGTCCTGTGATGCTGAGCTGTATACTGTGTCCTGTGATGCTGAGCTGTATACTGTGTCCTGTGATGCTGGGGCTGTATACTGTGTCCTGTGATGCTGGGGCTGTATACTGTGTCCTGTGATGCCAAGCTGTATACTCCTGACACAATATATGGAATACAGGGGACGGAGTGGGTGGATTCTATAAGGGGTGGGGCTTATGAGAAGTAGGAGGGGTAAAAAGGGAAGGGCGGGGCCTGGTGCCCCCCCATCCTAAAACCTCACCAGCCGCCACTGATGGAGACACACACACACACACACACACATGCGCGTGCACTCATTTACATAAATACACACATTCAGATACACACTCACAAAGCTACATATAGCTTCTTTACAAAAACATGCATTCACCATACCTAGCTGACCCAATCTTCTTGGCTGGCTTTCTGTCTTATATGGATATAGATAAACACTATCAGGTGCAAGGTGGGTTTCAGCAGGACATGGTACCAGTTGGGATATACACAGCTGTGACTTGAGAGGCAAGGTATCTATGATTGGAGAGGCAGAGCAGCTGGGACTCAGGAGGTGGAGCAGATACAACCTTCCCTCTGTCCTTTTCATGCTGGTCTGGGGTGAGCCTCTGTAGAGTGCTAAAGGAATTAGTGATCAGTGTACGGGCAGCTGTTTCTTGGAGGCAGACCCCTCTAAATAAGGACTATCACTGGGAAACAGGTAGGAATGGTAACCAATGTTTAGATATGCAAACATTTATTATATTACAGGTTACTATTTCTTATATGTGGTGGTTGTATTCGTTTTCTTTTATAGGCTTTCTTATCCTTATTTTCACCTGATGATCTGGCCAATAAGTTTGTTGTTTTTCAAAAGCACAAGCTCTCTTGCAGCTGTATCAGTTACAGGGATGAGACAAATCATTTGCCACTTCCAGGGGTGCTACAATGATCAGCTTTTATTTATTTATATAACGTATTTATCCCAATAGAAAAAAATGTTGCTGTAACTACAGTGTTAGCTGAAGTTTGATCTCAATTTGTAAGTGATGATCTAAATCTGCGAGTGAATCTTACACTCCCCTCCCCCAAATAAATACAAATTTAGCTACAGTTCAGATAAAATACATTAGTAATATTATTAATATATTTTCAGTAAAAAAACATCAAGTACATATTCAAATCAACCTATGGAATTGGATTTGGGCTGAACTATGAATTGCCAAGCAAGAAAAATAGAAATGTCCCTTATTGCAACTAGGTTTCCTGAGCCATTTTCTCACTGAAGATCAGATATTGAAAGTTTTATCTAATTGGTTATTCTGAACTCTGTTCTTGTATGTAATGTGCTGCAGTTTCCATAAATCATCTCCTTTGGGTCCCAGCTTAAAAAGTTTGCTCATCACTATTTTGCAAAATAATGTCAGATGGGAGCTAACTGATGTCCTACAATATGCATGCTTATATTAATATGTATAAATGAGATGAAACGTAGAACTTCCTCTCTGATCAAAATGATTCAACAGGTTTATATGTTCTGAAAAAATGTCTCAGTCAGCTTAAAATACACAATTTGAACTGAAGACCAGCTTTTCATTTCAATCATATGTAGTAAGTGTACCAGATAAGATGTTAGAGCAATTCAATATCTGCAGTTGTCCAAAGCCAATGTCTAATGGTTTTGCATTAGTAAAACAGTGCAATCACAGTAGTGGAGTATAATGCATTATTTACACGCTCTTTCAATTTTCCTTTATCCTTGTTTAACCCTTGTCAGGAAAATTTAGCAAGACTACAACGGGCTTTTGCAAGAAAATGGGAATTCATCTTTATGCAAGCAGAGGCACAAGTCAAGTGAGTTTCAGCTTAACTTATTACAGTATGTTTCTTTATCGGCATGTCGTCAGTTACACCAGGGAGGCATTGATTAGTAGTTTAAAGCTTGACTGAGGGGGGGGGGGGGGGGGGG
>BLSH010268864.1:828530-852206 GCA_018402905.1 Glandirana rugosa
GCAAGTGACTGTCTGCGTCGAGAAGTAACTGAAACACCCCTGCAGGGGTTCGACACAGTTTTTTCTCCCCACCCATTTGCAATTGTTGACATGGGTTGACTTGGAGACTCCTCCGCGGTCTGTGCGGATGTGACGGCGGACGTTTTGAAACGCCGGTTTTCGTCGTAGGCTTCTACGTTTGTGTAGTTGAAACATTTTGAATCACTTTCACACTTGGCTCCGGGTGCACCGGCGAAACGTGTGGACCCTGTGACTTCGGACCACAGACTTCCGGGTCCTTCATGATTGGCGGGCCCATCTCACTCGGCACTGGCCTTTTCCCCCTTGGAACGGGGCTTGTCTTATGCCCCCTCTTTTTTGACACAGCTTGGGGACGTCCCCACAAAGTCAATGAAGAGCTGCGTCTGTCAGTGAACGTAAGGAGAAAAAGGGATTTTATTAAAACTTACCATAAAATCTTTTTCTCCGAGTTCACTGACAGACGCAGCACCCACCCCTCTGGGCTTTGTTTTGGTACGGCTTGTGTACGAACTGAAGAGCTATACTGTGAGGGGGTTTGATGTAGGAAGAGAGGACGGCCCCCAGGGGAGGGGCCAGCTGATTCTTTTCCCTGCCTAGTTAACTCGTAGTGGGACGAACATAAAACCCCACAAAGTCAATGAAGAGCTGCGTCTGTCAGTGAACTCGGAGAAAAAGATTTTACGGTAAGTTTTAATAAAATCCCTTTTTTTGGTCTTTTGCCGGGTTCTTCTCTGGGTCTGACCCACTAATCCTGTGATGTATAAATATGGGACAGTGGTCTGGTATGAGAGGGCCCCAGGAGTGCCCCAAGAGTTGCCCGAGAGAGATCCAGTGAAGAGGCTACAAGTAGTCCTCAGTAGAGAGCCAAGAGGTACAGGTTTTGCATCAGGTCCGATGTCTGTAAAGGAATGAGACAGAGGACAATACCCAGGAGGGGCAGAAGAATGTCGCTCATCACTGCCTGGATGCAAAGTCATCAGAACCTAAGGTTCAGCCCAAAGACACCAGCTCTGGAAGAATGCCTCTGTTGGACTCTGTGTTACATGATCACTACCATTGCAGGTACAGCCTGCAGTTAGTGTTAGGGAATCAGGAAAGAATTATGCCTTTGAATGTTGGAGTCTGTAATTGCCTTTGCACTCTTCTAAATAAAGCATTTGAAACGTTCTCCCTGCCTGGTCTGAAGTTACTGAAAGGGGTGTAATGCACATAACTAGACACATTGGGGTATGAAGACATCGTTGTGGAGTGGAGTAGTGTGAAAACACAAGTAATTACCTAGGGTAATGGGACTTTTACAGCATTCTGTCAATGGCATGTACCTGTTATAGGAGGAACGGCCTCTAAGAGCAAGGAAGATGTTGTCGGCGCTCCTTCCACCAGCGATCTGTCCCCCAGAGCAATGGGAGCAGATTCACATTGTTAAGGTTCCCATCCTGTACAGAGGTGCGGAAGTTAAAGAGTTAAGTAAAGTGCACATGTGAAGCCTGCACAGGGTGCATGGCAGAGCCCACTCCACTACTGGGGAATGGTTGTGAAAAATGCTGGACAGATGGATGTGAACAGGGCTCAGCATGTCCCTTCTAAATGCAGATTACAGAGGGAAGCTCACAATGCCACGGGGACCTGGGAGTTAACTGGAAAATAGTTGCAGTGCAAGTGTACATGGTGTACGTTCATCTCTAAAAGTAGAGTCCCTCCTTAAGTTTGAGCATTTTCCCACAGCAGCCTCAGCCTTGTCCCAGGACATTGATGAAAAGGACACAAAGCTAAGGTACCCCATGTGTAGTAAAGTGACCCTGGGGTAGGCCTCTTATGTGAGCCTTGCTTGGTGCTCAACAAGGAGGGAAACATAGAGGACATGACTAACAACTACCAACCACCTACCCTTCCTTACAAAGTGTTAGCTGCAGTTCAGTGTCAATTTGTTAGTGTATTTAAATCTGCTAGTGTATCTAACACTCCCCTCCCCTCAGACTGACAATGCTACTGACCAAATGTGCCCCCTGTGCTCCTTCATTCAGAGTGGTAAGCTGCAATAAATTAAATTTTTGGTTTTGGGTTTAATACAGCTTTAAATGCTCTCACTATATTTATAGTATTTTGAATTTTAGAACAGACCTATTCTATTCTAACGGAGGAATGAGGTGCAGTGCTATCAGTTCTTGTTCCTCTTGGCCTGCTCCCCAGGCAGTGCAGATGGATGCCCTGTGTGGGAGATTAGCTTGTGGGGATCAACTTTCCTAAGGAAAATAGTCAGCGTGCAGGCAACTTTCCTCACTCTACAGTGTGGGGCTGGCCCCTGACACCCATAAAACATAAGCCACAATGCAAACCTTGTATTTTAAAGTCCAAACAGACACAGAGCTCCCTCAGATCCCTCTCTGATTTCCAGGTCATAGCTCGAGTGAGATCTCTTCCTGATTATTTAAGCCACCTGCTGGTGGCTCCAGTGGACCACAAACTCCAGATCGGAACCAGCCCTGCCATGGTGGCTGGTAAAATCCGGACTGGACTCCATTTAATCCAGTCAACATGAACGCATACGAGGCGACAGGTATCCTCCCCCTCTGCTAAAGCCTCTGCGGCTGAGCAACTGTCCCAACCATACAGTAGACCCAGGAGAGGGTCTCCGCATTATTCTGGAGTCTTCCCACCCGGTGTTCCACTGTGAACTTAAATGGCTGTAGGGCCAGGAACCACCTAGTCACCCGACTATTTTTCTCCCTGTTATCACACATCCACTTTGGAGGGCCATGGTCAGTGACTAGCCTAAATTACCTTCCTAAGAGGTAGTACTTCAGTGCCTCTAAGGCCCACTTGATAGCCAGGCACTCCTTTTCCACAATGGCATAGTTCCTTTCACACCTATTAAGCTTTCTGCTTAAGTAGACGACTGGGTGCTCCTCACCGTCTCTGATCTGGGACAGCAGAACAGTACCTAGTCCCACCTCAGAGGCGTCAGTTTGCACAGCAAACTCCTTTGTGAAGTCCGGGGTCACAAGCATCGGTTGTACACAAAGGGCTTGCTTTAATTTTTGGAATGTCTTCTTGGCTTCGGTATTCCACTTAACCATGCCTGACCCTCTATCCTTCGTCAGATTGGTCAGAGGGATGGCAATGGTGGCAAAGTCAGGGATGAACCACCTGTAATACCCTGTAATCCCCAGGAAGGCACAAACCTGTTTTTTATTGACTGGTTGGGGCCACTTTTGAATTGCCTCAATCTTGTTGGTCTGGGGCTTGATCAGTCCCCAACCAATAACGTACCCAAGGTATTTGGCCTCCTCCAGGCCTATGGCACACTTTTTGGGTTGGCTGTTAAACCTGCTACAATCAGAGAATCTACAACCGCTTGTACTTGGGGCAGATGCGATTCCCAATCTGAACTGTGGGTGACCACATCATCCAAATAAGCGGCTGCATAGGGGCAATGCGGCCTCAAGGTTTCATCCATCATTCTCTGGAAGGATGCAGGGGCCCCATGCAGACCAAACGGCATTCGCTTGTACTGGAAGGTCCCCTCGGGGGTAGAAAAGGCCTTTTTTCCTTTGCTGACTCCGTTAAGGGGATCTGCCAGTAGCCCTTATTTAGGTCTAGGGTTGTTATGTACCGGGCACTTCCCAACCTGTCTACAAGTTCGTCAACCCGCGGCATCAGGTATGCGTCAAACTTTTTTTTTTTTAAAGATATCTTTATTGAGTTTATAAGAAAAACAGAAAATACAGTTACAGTAACTGGGTGCAACATTACCCGCCTATGTCTCACAGGTCTCAGCATATGAAGAGGACATTCTCACTTCCCTCTGTATAATGGAGCCTAAATCAAATTATACTGTTTATATGAACATCAGTTAGTTAGACAACAAAATGCATCGAACTTAGACACGTTATTCAGCTTATGGAATTTGTTACAGAACCTGATAGTGCCATCGGGTTTGGGACCAGCACTATAAGGCTCGACCAGGCGCTGTGGGACTCCTCTATCACGTCTTAACTCCAACATGGTTTTTATCTCCTTTGCCACCTCCTCCTGTCTAGCCTCAGGTATTCGGTAGGGATTTACATTTACCCAGACCCCTGGTTCCGTAATTATGTCATGTTGTAGTAAGGTGGTCAGTCCGGGTAGGAGAGAGAAGAAATCTCCTATTTTTACTGATAAATTCCTTAACCCTTTGAGGACCAAGTGACGTATTTGTCCAATGTTTATTTTTAATTGCCTGTATCATCTGATTAAGAACTTTAAAATAATTTTTTTTTTTTTTGAGTCAAAATATTAGTTCGTATCAACAAATGGATCTAGCTTTTTGCCAGTTATTTCATGAAATGGCTTAGTTACAGCAACTGAAGTGTACGAACTTAAAAAAAAAAAAAGTGGAAATGGTTTTATTTATTGTTCAAATACATTCTTAAAGGGAAAAAAATATAATTATTTTTATATTGATGACGGTAATCTTATGGTCCTCAAAGGGTTAAAGGCATTTTGTTGCGTTAGTGACAAGGACTCGGTTATGGGGACGTCCGCAGTCATGGATAGCCTGTCTTCTTGAGGAGTGGGCACTGCCAATAAAATCTCTCTTTCCACGGTTTTAAGAGATTAATATGCAAAATTTGCTCGGGTTTCCTTTTCCCTGGTTAGTAAACTTTGTCCTTCGCTTCCCCTACTCTTTCCTTAATCTTAAAAGAACCCTGCCATTGTGCTAGAAATTTACTTTCAGCCATGGGGACTAGCACCAGCACTCTGACTCCGGGGTTGAAAGTACAGGGTTTGGCACAGCGATTATAGACCCTTCTCTGGGCTTCCTGGGCTTGCTACATATGTTCTCGCACCAGGGGCAGGACTGTGGCGATGCGATCCTGCATCAAGGAAATATGCTTGATGATGCTCCTATATGGGATGGCCTTTCCTTCCCACGTCTCTTTTGCGACATCTAGCAGCCCCCTGGGATGTCTACCATACAAGAGTTCAAAGGGGGAATACCCGTAGACGCTTGGGGAACCTCTCATATGGCAAACATGAGGTACGGCAGCAACATATCCCAATCTCGCCCATCTTTTACCACTACCTTTTTCAACATGTTTTTGAGCATTTTATTAAACCTCTCCACAAGTCCATCCGTTTGGGGGTGGTAGACCGAGGTATGGAAATGGGAGATTTTATACAACCTGCACAATTCCTTGGTTACACGGGACATAAACTGGGTGCCCTGATCCGTTAAGACCTCTTTAGGGATCCCCACCCGACTAAACACCTGGACCAACTCCCTGGCGATAGTCTTAGCGGAGGTGTTCCGCAAGGGTATGGCTTCTGGATAGCGGGTCGCGTAATCTAGTATTACCAGCATGTGCTGGTGCCCACTTTACTATGGGTCCCAAGAGATCCATGCCACTTTTTTCGAAAGGCACTTCAATTATGGGCAGTGGAACAAGTGGACTACAAAAATGGGGTGAAGGTGCAGAGAGTTGACTCAGGGCAGGATTCACAATAGTCTCTGACATCTGCCTGCAACCTGATGCATGCAAAAAAATCTCTGGGTTTTTCTTTCCCTGGTCTTATCCATACCCATATTTCCCCCCCATTACATGTCCATGGGCTAGATCTAGCACCATCCTGTGAAAGGGTTTGGGAACCATTAGCTGTTCCACCTCGTCCTCCCCTCATTTCACCACCTGATACAAAAAATTATTTTTAAGAGCCATGTAGGGAAAAGACACTCCCCCAATTAGGGTCCACAGGTTCCCCATCCATCACTTTCACATTTTCTCTGGCTCTAAAGAGAGTGACATCCCATAGTTACTCTGTACAGAAGTCCTCTCTCCAGACCTCTAAGTCAGGTACTACATTCTGTTCACTCTCACAGTCAGGGTCAGAGACGTTTTCTGGGTCATTAGTGTCATGTAACCATAGTAAACATTCTGTCATGAAACCACAGCAAACATTCATGTCTTATCTGTTGCCTACCTTGCTGCATGTGTCCAGTTAAAGGCCGGGCCTCCTTCACCTGTGTGTTTTAGTAGACTCTCCTCAGCTGGTCTCCACCCCAGGCCCTAATTGGGAACAGGAAATAACACCTGGCAGTACAAGCCTGCATTGCTGATCAACATTTGTCCATGTTTGGCTTTGTGTGTGGTTGTTATCATTTGCTCTGAGTCTTATTCCATGTACCAAACTCTGGCTTGTCTGACTATCCCTGCCTGCCTGATACCTCGAACTTCGGCTTGTTCTCTGTTTCTCCTGTCTGTCTGCTTGTAGCCCTGACCCTTTGCTACTACCTCTGACTATTCTTTGCTGTTCCTGTGCTGCTGCTTCCTCTATTCCACCTGTAGCCAGCCAGTACAGGAAAAAGAAGAGGGTCTCCTCCTTCCTCAGTCCTACCACCAGTCTCCCCTTCCATTTGGCAAAAAGGGTTGGGTGAGAGTTCCTGTGCTTCTGCATCAGGGGGAGCTCTATCCTCCAGCCTCCCTGTGCCTTCCCTAACCTCCAAAAATGGTGAAAATCCCTGCCCACTAGGATGTCATATAGCAGTGAAGGTACTACCCCCACTGAATGAGTCACACAGCCTCAAGGGGTTTCAATCTCAGCCACCGCTGTCTGGTAGTCACGAGTGTCCCCATGGATGCAAATGACCACGACAGTGCTAGGGTGTAACCTTGCAGGATTTATACAATTGCTTTTTACCAACATTACCACACTACCAGAGTCAAGCAGTGAAGTGACTGGCTTTCCATCAACAAAAATCACACACATTTGCTTCTCCATGCGATTTGAACATGATGCTGTATATGCGGCCTGTGCAAAAAGAGAAAGACGTCTATTTACATAAGTGTAATCACATTACATGGGTTCATCATTTAGGGGACAATTGGCAGCTAAATGGACCAATGCGTGTCATTGGTAGCACTGTATGTGCTCTATACCCAGTCCTTTCCAGGGTCCCCAAGACCTTCCTGGCTTCTTTGGCCAGTCCCCAGGTCCAGAGCCCATAGTCTCTTTAATCATAGAATCCTTATCAAATTTCCCCACGCCCCTGACCCTCGGAACAGTCTTACCGAGTCCAACGGTCGATCTTTCACCCCTAGATACATTGGAGATGGGTGCAACAAGTCCTCAGCAGAGGTGTATCTCTCCATGAGGTCCACGAGTTGGTTGGCGGTTCTGGGGTCCCCATGACTGACCCACTTCCTCAAAGCAGCAGGGAGCGCACGTAGATAGCGGTCCATGACCACATGCTCCTCAATCTGGGGAACTGGCAAAGTCTCCGGCTGTAGCCACTTCCTGGTGAGGTGGACCAGGTCAAACATCTGCGAGCGGGGTGGCTTGTCGGTGTGGTAGGTCCACTGATGCATCCGTTGGGCCTGGACTGCCGTGGTAACCCCTAGGCATGCAAGTATCTCTGCCTTTAGAGTCTCATAGTCCTGGGCCTTATCTAATTCCAGATCAAAGTATGCTTTCTGGGGTTTACTGGTCAAGAATGGTGCTAACAGTCCTGCCCACTGTTCTTTTGGCCATCCTTCGCGAATAGCGACTCTTTCAAAAGTTGAGATATGCCTCCACGTCATCCGCAGGTGTCATCTTCTGCATGTGGTAAGAGGCGCGTACCAACTTTGGTTCCATTGTCACCGGAGGTGCGGGCCCCTTTAATTTCAGCAGGGCCTCCGCAAACTGTTTGTTCATCTGCTGTTGTGCTGCGATACCTTGGCGACTTTCCTCCTGCTGTGCTGCCGTGGCCTGTGCGACCCGGAGGTTGGTTTCCTGCTGAGCTGCCTGCTGTGCTGCAGAGGCCTCTGCAACCTGGCGGTTGGTTTCTGGCTGAGCTGCATTGGCTTGAAGCAGGGCCTTCAGCATTTCCTCCATCTTGAAAGGTGCCCGCATCCTCCACCACGTATGGGAGATTAATTTGTGGGGATCAACTTTCCTGAGGAAAATAGTCAGTGTGCAGGCAGCTTTCTTTAATATCTGGCGGCTTGGCAGGTTTATTGGTAAAAGAAAATAAAGCCTTGCCGTCTGGCGCTAAACTAAACATTATAGTTTCCTCACTATACGGTGTGGGACTGGCCCCCGATACCCACAAAACATAAGCCACAATGCAAACCTTGCCTTTTAAAGTCCTAACAGACACAGAGCTCCCTCAGATCCCTCTCCGAGTTCCAGATCAGAGCTCAAGTGAGATCTCTTCCTGATAATTTAAGCCACCTGCTTGTGGCTCCAGTGGACCACAAACTCCAGACCGGAACCAGCACTGCCATGGTGGCTGGTAAAATCCGGACCGGACTCTGTTTAATGCAGTCCACATGAACGCATAAGAGGCAATGAGTAGCATCCGTCTACCACTTCGCCTCGGATACTGTCACACAAGGAAGATCATTAGTACATCAGATTATCACAAGACTTTCTTGTTTCTTGGAAATGGGTTTTGGCATCATATGCCAAAATGATAAATGTGGGTACACGGAACTGGTTAAATAGTTAATTAATAAACAGATGTTTTTCTATGTTTTCAAACACAGTACAAAGCACAAGCTCTATTTTTGATTCAGGATTCAGTTTTAAATATGCTGATTTTCTTTTGAAAATGCTAGTTGTCTGGATGGTTTGGGCTTCAGAACACTGAGACCCTGACCCAGAGTAACTGGTCACAAAAGTCTGACTGAAATCCAAGCTCCTAGTCATAGGTCTGTGACCACTGAATCAACGTGACAGCCAGGAAACTAGTATATTCCAGACTTCTTTAGAATATTTTTTATTTAAGTAATACTACAAAACATTTTGTTGTCTTCTCACAAGAGCTTTTATGTATGCATATTTTATTGTACTTTTTCTGCATGCAGAAGCAAACATCCTTGGGTGTAAAATGACAACAGAATATTGACTTTATTATGTTAAGCCAAATATTTCATGTTTCTTTTATAGGATTGACAGAAAAAAAGATAAAACTGAAAGGAAAATTCTGGACAGCCAAGAAAGGGGATTCTGGGATGTGCATAGACCAGTGGTAAGGTCACTCTCCGTTTTATTATAATAAACTCCAGTCTTTATGTACCCCTAACTCCAAGGCTTTCATGCTTTTCTTTAAAGGATATGTTCACCTTTTGCAACATGCTAGATGTTACACCTTTATTCAGAGTGTAGCATATAACCATGTTACAGATGCACCAGCCTCTGCAGCCATCCCTCCGATCGATCCCCCCATTTTGACAGCGAGCTGTTACAATCTAAAAAAAAAAGCCCATGCGGGGCTCTGTCCACCTGACCGCAGAATTCTATTTGCGGCTGTCAGCGTGTAGTTCTTAATGAACTACCAGGGGGCTGTTGAGCGCTTTAGTAGTTCATTGAGTCTTCCTGTCAGTGTGTAACTACCTGCCTGTATCAGAAGTAAAGGCAGACAGCTACATAGATAGTCTGCAGTACCATGGCATTATTTCCACAATCTGCTGATCATGGGTGCAATGCTTTAGAGGCTCCTAACAAACAATCATAAAAAAATGATAAATGTATGTTTTTTCATAGCTTTTTTCAAAATCCCTCTGTCTCTCTTTCTTCCTCATCTGTCCCTTATTTTGATCTGATCTATATAGTTGTATATAAACTGCACTATTCCTCTTTCAAAAAGTGTTTCTCAGTGCTAAACCTTTCATCCAATTTCTAAATTGCTGCATTTGTAAATTCCAAATGCCAATATAAAGGAATAGTAGTGGTAAATATGCATTGTGGGTTTAATCAATCATTTATTTGCACAATTCTCCTTTAAGAGGAGCTTGGCAGGGGGTGTGCCCTATGCCTACATCATTTTGCTAATAGGTGTCCCTCGTTCTCATCTCAAAAATGTGCATTTATTATTTGTTTTGTAAAGGTGAACTTATCCTTTAATGGTAACAGCCAGAGTAGCTACTAGCTTCTGGTTTCATGTACATTTTGTTTACTAGTTGCTTAAAATTTTATGGTGCCACATAAGATTGCCTCCTACAGTAATTTGATAATCCTCCTTGTGACACAAGGGATTTTACTTATATTCTGAACCAGGTTTATTACTGCAGATTGTTCTCTGAGTCAAAAAACAAAACTAGGTTAGGCCTCTTTCATACAGGCAGCAGAGTTTACCAACCTGTGAAAAGCAACCCTCACCTGAGTGTCAGGAACATAATCCAGCATGCATATCCACAAAGGTAGCCTTAAGGCTGCATTCACACAGGGGCGATCCGACTTCAGGCACGACTTTGCTAGGCTACTTGCAGGCTACTTGCAGGCTACTTGCAGGCTACTTGGAGGCAACTTCAAGCTTGACTATGCCAGGCGACTTTGCCTGTGGCCAATCAGAGCGGGGAGGGAGGTGGTTGCCCTGGATAAATTCTTTTCTTTTAGTCGCTTCCATGTAGATGGGGGATCCGACTTGGAGGTGACTTCTATTGAATCCTATGGGCACAAGTCGGATAGAAGTCGCCTAGAAGTAGTACAGGAACCTTTTCAGAAGTCGCCTTGAAGTCGGAGCGACTTCAGTCGCGTATATTAAGACGGCTCCCATTCATTTCAATGGGATTTCAGATGTCAAGCGACTTGGGGCGACTTGAGGCAACTCAAGTCGGATCGCAAGTCGCCCCTATGTGAATGGGCACTAAGATGATTCTACTTTTTAAAACTTTAGTTTAAAAAAAATCTGTCCAAGTTTGTTTTCTGCTGTAATCCAATTTCCTGTTAGAGGGTGGATGTTCAATATTCATAGAAATTATTATTTCCGTGTGTTGAATACCAGAGAAGGAGGGTCTACCCGCATTCCCTATACTACAGAGTACACAAAGAGAACCCCACCTGGGACTTTTAAGGGGAGATCAACTCCATAAGAGGATAACAAAATTCCATAAAAATTCAAAATTTTATTGGTAGAGTAAAAAAAAAAAGAACCCAAACAGCAGGTTCACAAGGACAAGGATAGAAAAAAGTCTCACCGACTTGCACAGTTCAGAACTGCTATTGCAGTTAATCAGTCCTTGGGTTTCTCCAGTGGGTAACCTCCCCTGCTAGCTGGGCTACAGACAGGACACTGCTATGCCTTTCCACAGCTGCAACACCATCCACTGTTCACCATTCACAGTCTCCTCCAGACTCCTCCACACCCACCAACAACTTCCTGTCTCTCTTAAACCTACTTCCTCTGACCATTGAGTTAACCCTTTTTGTTCCCACAGTCCAAACAGAGGGGAAATATAACGTCCTTCTAGGACCCAGCCATGGCGTCCTGTACGATACATTATTATATCGGATCTATTTTTACTCTTTAACCACTTGACCACAGGGCACTTAAACCCCCTTCCTAACCAGACCAATTTTCAGCTTTAAGTTCTCTCACATTTTGAATGACAATTACTCAGTCATACTACACTGTACCCATATGAAATTGTTGTCCTTTTTTTCACACAAATAGAGCTTTCTTTTGGTGGTATATAATCACCATTGGGGTGTTTATTTTTTGAGCAATAAATGGAAAAAGACCAAAAATTTTGTAAAAAAAATGCATTTTTCTTTTGTTTCTGTTATAAAATTTTGGAAATTAGTAATTTTTCTTCATACATTTTGACCAAAATGTATACTGCTATATATCTTTGGTAAAAATAACCCAAATTAGTGGATATTATTTGGTCTTTGTGAAAGTTATAGTCTACAATCTATGGTGCCAATCACTGAAAATTGATCACACCTGATGCACTGACCCCTTTTCGGAAAGTAGACAGTCCAACGTATTTAGTAAGAGGCATGGCGAGTTTTTTTCCCACAATTCTTTGCAAAATGAAGATTTTTTTTTTGGGGGTGGGGGGGGTTTCACAAAATTGTCATATTAACAGATTCTTTCTCACACCCAGCATATGCATACCACAAATTACACCCCGAAACACATTCTGCTACTCCTCCGAAGTATGACGATACCACATGTGTGAGACTTTTACACAGCCTGGCCACCTACAGAGGCCTAACATGCAGGGAGCATCATCAGGCGTTCTAAGGACATAAATTACACATATAATTTCCTGACTACCTCTTGCACTTTTGAAGGTCCTGGAGCACCAGAGCAATGGAAACGCCCAAAAAATGACCCCATTTTGGAAAGTAATCACCCCAATGTATAATCTATGAGGCATAATGAGTCTTTTGAACGGTTCATTTTTTCCACAAGTTTTTGGAAAATGTGGAAAGAAAATGAAAACGCATTTTTTTTTTTTACACAAGTTTGTTCAGTTATACAATATTTCTAACACACAGCATGTACCTAGCAAAAATGTCACCCTAAAATATATTCTGCTACTCGTTCCGAGTATGGCGATACCACATGTGACACTTTTACACAGCCTGGCCACATACAGAGGCCCAACATGCAGGGTGTACCATCAGGCGTTCTTGGGGTATACATTTAAAATCTAATTTGACTACCTATTGCATTATTGTGGGGGGACTGTCGTGGCACTGATGGGCACTTTAGTGGCACTGATGGGTGGCTGTAGTGGCACGGATGGGTACTGTAATGGCATGGATGTGTCATGGATGAGAATTGATGTGGTATGGATGAGCATGAAGGAGGCATAAATGAGCACGAATGGGGGTGGATAAGCCGTAGATGGGGATGACTGAGCATGGATGGATGGCTGAGCACTGATGCATGGGTGAGCACTGGTGCATGGGTGAGCACGGATTGGATGCATTGGTGAGCACGCATGCATGGGTGAGCATGCATGCATGGGTGAGTACAGATGGATGGTGGAGCACGGATGCATGGCTGAGCACGGATGGATGGGTGAGCACGGATGGATGGCGGAGCATAGATGCATGGGTGAACACGGATGAGGCTGGATGGGTGAGCACGGCTGGATTGGTGAGCACGGATGAGGCTGCATGGGTGAGCATGACTGGATGGGTGAGCATGCATGTATGGGTGAGCACAGATGGATGGCAGAGCATTGATGCATGGCTGAGCATTGATGCATGAGTGAGCACAAATGCATGGGTGAGCACGGATGCATGGGTGAGCACAGATGGATGGCAGAGCACGGATGCATGGATGAGCACGGATGCATGGGTGAACACAGATGAGGCTGGATGGGTGAGCATGGATGAGGTTGCGTGGGTGAGCACGATTGGATTGGTGACCATGGATGCATGGGTGAGCATGGCTGGATGGGTGAGCACGGATGCATGGGTGATGGATGAGTGAGCACAGATGGGTGAGCACGGATGCATGGGTGACAGATGAGTGAGCACTGATGGGTGAGCATGGGTGACAGATGAGTGAGCACGGATGCACGGGTGAGCACGGATGCATGGGTGACGGATGGGTGAGCACGGATGCATGGATTACAGATGAGTGAGCACAGTTGGGTGAGCATGGATGGGTGGGCACGGATGGATGAGCACCGATGCATGGGTGACGGATGGGTGAGCACGGATGCATGGGTGACAGATGGGTGAGCATGGGTGGATGAGCATGGATGCATGGGTGACGGATGGGTGGGCACGGATGGGTGAGCACGGATGCATGGGTGACGGATGGGTGGGCACGGATGTGTGAGCATGGATGAGGCTGCATGGGTAAAGCTGGATGGTTGGCTGAGGGGTACCTGCCTGGCACATAGCGGTGCTGTGGGCACGTCAGACCCTGCCCACAGCACCGCTGCATCTCCTCTCTTCCCCCTCTCCTCTCACACTGCACTGATCAGTGCGGATATCCGCCGGCTTGTTTACATGTGATCGCTCCGTCATTTGACAGAGCGATCACGTGGTAAACGGCCGCTGCGATTGGCCATTTACCATGATCCGTGATGCGCTGGGTCTCACGGACCCGGCGGTCACAGATGCTCCCAGGCGCGCGATTCTGGGAGGACGTTGTAGTATGCCCTCCCAGAATAATGGATCCACCTTGCGGTCGTGTAATTACATTACACGGTTGGCAAGTGGTTAAAGGATACCCACAGCTATTTTGGTTATAAACAAAAGTAAAAACAAGAGACACAGTAGATATATATAAAGCTGTGCTATTAGTGACAGTCCATATGCTGAAAAGTCTTGAAAAGATCAGGGTGACCAGTTGATCAAAAACACCCAGTGCACTTCATAGAATGTGAATCCACCACCAGACAATAAAGGGGCTTACTAGACCCAGCTTACTAGACCCAGCTGGAAGCCAGGCATATCATTCTATTATCTGGATCACTTGTTCAACGAGTTTCCACAGTATAAGGATCACTGTATAAACGTTTCCACAGTAATAAGCGGGTTGAGCGTTCATGAGATATTGTTAGTACATCCACTCATGGGTAGCCTCCATGCATGTTCCTCATTGTATCAGACCATAACGGATCGCCAACAGGGAAAACAGAAAAAAGCCCCAATAGTGAAGTACTGTATAAAAGATTTATTGGGTAAAAGCACAAGGTACTCACAAAAGCAGAGTATGTATCAGCGTGTATCAGCGTGTGTAATAAGCCGGCTCCCACAACAACACATAGGTGACGTCAGTGCGTTTCGTCAAAGGTGACGTCGTCTGAGTCACCGTACTTATAACTACCAGCCTCCCCTGGGTCTGAAACATGGGCGGCCTTTTTGCTTACTGGAATCCGCTCCCTTACATAGGGAGATCCATCGCGGAAGGGCTATGATTACTCTGCCCTTAGAACAGAGGCACCATCGGCCATCTTATCTACTGGAAGTATCCCCATCTCTCAAAGGGGCCTATGAGGACCGTCAGCGTTAGTACGCTTCGGATTGTCGGAAGCGTCCACATAGCCCCTTTATTGTCTGGTGGTGGATTCACATATGAAGTGCACTGGGTGTTTTTGATCAACTGGTCACCCTGATCTTTTCAAGACTTTTCAGCATATGGACTGTCACTAATAGCGCAGCTTTATATATATCTACTGTGTCTCTTGTTTTTTCTAGCTGCTGCTTACTTGTGGGACTTTAGCGCAGTTTACTTTTGTTTATTTGTATTCCTTTTTTCTGCTGCTTGGTCACGTGATATGGATATTTTTGAGTATATAGCTAGCAGGATAATTAATCCTGAAGGTGTTTTTGAGGCTTATAGAGAGGAAGAAAATGATCTCAGTGGGCTTTTCATGAGGTTGAAGAATATGACGGTCTCAGAGATCCATGGCCAGTGGGACATAGCTTTTCTGGAAACATATATTTAAAATAAAATAGTTCCCAGAAGCCTGAGATGGGAGGTATCCCCCCAAAAAAGGTGATGAAAACCTATAGGAATGGTTTAAATATTTTAATTCCGCAGGTTTAAATTTATTGAGATTTCTGATTGATAGAAAATGCAATAAACTGTTGAGGTTGGACAAAGAAATCAAAAAATTAAAGGAGAAATTGATCCCCTATAAAGAGGGTGAGGAGTACAATGACCGGTCCCTATCTCTGTTGAAAATTCTTGAGAAAGAAGAGAAAGATCAAAAAATAAAAAAAAGGAAGAAATTTAACAGAGATTTAGGTGACTACCAATCTGCCCTGGTCTTTGAGTGGCAAAAAAAGCTCATAGAAGAGAATGAACAGGGTTCCCTTAGGGAGGATGGAGTGCCTATGGGGGAGTTTGATGTGCCCCCCACTAGAGAACAGTCCCAGGATCGCTCCCATAATGCCCACCACCCTAGTTCTGTGAGGAGACCTGGTGGGAAAACCACCCGTTCTGACTACCATTCCCCTTACTGACATAGTCCAATAAGAAACCAGCGGGGTCCTTCATTTGGAAGACCTGGTGGGAGGGGTTTGGGCCAAAGGGGTAGAAAAAATGGTGGATCGGGGGTCCCCCGTCCTGGGTGGGGCAATAATTATATTGAGGAACCTTTATCTCATTTGACTTATCCTCAAAATGACTCTTATTATAACTGCACCCAGCAGTATGGATATCCTTCCCGTGGGAAAGTACATCCTCTGGCCTCTGTCAGAGGAAAAGACCCTGTAAGGAAAGGGAAGCCGGGGGGAAACATCCAAAGCTCCCCTATTATGCCCAGGAGTGTGTGGAAGAAATAGACATCACCAATAGATTCTACCCACTAAGGGATTTGGGAGATGCTGAAGTGAGGGATACTAACAACTCTGCTGGCCCCTCGTCCTCTGCTGTAAGACAGGAACCTACTAGGTTTAATGTATCCAATACTGGAGGTGCAAATGGGGGTGTGTCCCCCTGTGCTGAATCTGGTTCCAACCCAAGTTGGGGTTTTCACAGACCCGCACAGGGCAAAAAGAGGCCAGTCGAACTAGAAGAGGGACCAGAGGGGGGAGGCGACTCAGAGTTAAAAAAGCAAAGGATGTAGTTGGGGCGGGTATTTTTAACCTGAGCTCCAAGGCCCTCTCTGAGTCCGAAATATGACTCTTAGACCAGGGTCTTAAGTTTCCCCCCCCCTATACCGCTTAACAAGTTTGAAACTTATATGGACGTACACAAATTTGTGAGAAAGATCAATATTAAGAGATACTTATTGACGAATCCCATTAAAGACAGCCGTTCAATATCTACAGAGTTTAGACACACTGGGCTAGCCAATGCATCCCTTTTTAATCCCCCAGGTTCATTAGCCCCCTCGCTTAAAGTATTTAGGGAGGTAGTTCTTAGGGATCTGGAAGAACTCGAAGCCAAAAAAGTCAGATTGAATCAAGATCTTCAAATAGGACTTGATTCTTTATGTGGTACCAAAGATCTGGTGATTCGGCCAGCCGATAAAGGGGGAGGAATAGTGGTGCTGGACTGAATTCACTATATGGAAGACATGTATAAAATCATCGGAGATAGATCTACCTACAAACCCTTGAAGTCAGACCCTAAGAACTCATATAAGAAGGACCTTAATAGGGTAGTCCAAAGGGGTCTACAAAAAGGTATACTCACCAAGGAGGGACTTTTTTTTGGTACTGAAAGCCCCGAGAACTCCGGTGATCTATTACGTACCTAAGCTGCATAAGGACCCAATTTGCCCACCCGGGCGTCCCATAGTCAGTGGCATCGACTCTGTGACCTCCTGGGTGGGAAAATATATAGATTTTTTTCTCCAGCCACTAGTGAAGGGCATGCCATCCTATATCAAAGACTCTAGGCATGCTATCAACATCTTGTATAATTATACCCCTTCTGAGGGCCTACTGCTGGTGACAGCAGATGTCACATCCCTCTACACGGTCACACCCCATGATTTGGGGCTGTTTGCAGTGAGACACTACCTGGAGAGGGACTCAGTTACCACAAGAACAGATACACTTTATAATGCAGTTGTTGGAGTTCGCAGCCACCCACGACTATTTCTGGTTTGACCAGAAATACTACAGTCAGATCAGGGGGGTGGCAATGGGCGCTAAATATGCTCCCAGCCTTGCAAACCTATTTATGGCCCTGTGGGAGGAGGACGTCGTCTATGCCCAGCAAAGACCAGAAGTGGTCCTCTGGGCAAGATATATAGACGACGTCCTCCTCCTATGGGATGGTGATCTGGCCGGTCTGGGAGCTTTTTTTGAGTCCCTTAATAATGACAATAGGGGTATAGAATTAAAATACGAAGCTCACCCAAGAAGGATTAATTTTTTGGATCTCAACAATCTAAAAAATGGCCAATTTGTCACCTCAACTTATTTAAGACCTCAGATCGGAACTCCTTCATCCCTCTGAAGAGTTGCCATCACTCGCCCTGGCTTAGAGGAATTCCGAAGAGCCAATATATGCGGCTTCGTCGCAATTGCACTGAGTTGGACGTGTTCTTAGAACAGTCAGATATCTTGACTAAAAGGTTCCTGGAAAAGGGGTATGATAATGAATTTTTATCAAACACTTTGCAGGAAGTTGTTAATATGAATAGGGAAGATCTCCTAAGGGAAAGGCCTTTAGGTGAAAGACAACACAACTCTCCCCAAGTACCGTTCATCACCACCTACTCTTTTCAAGCCAAACAGATAAAACAGCTAATTTCTAAACATTGGCACATTTTAAAGAGTGACCGTGTTCTGGGGAATAGTCTCCCTGACCGTCCTGCGGTTATCTATAGAGGAGCTCTTCCTCTGAGTAACAAGGTGGCCCCCAACATGCTTAACCCCCCAGTCCAAAAGACAGTTTTCTTTCAGGAATTGACGGGGTTTTACAAGTGTGGTAGATGCAGGGTTTGTACCTACAAAAGCCTCTCAGGGAGGAGGGCCCAAACCTTTATATCTATAAGTAGATCAGTTCAATATAAGATCAAGCCATTTATTACCTGCACGACTAAGGCCGTGGTCTATTTAATCAAATGCCCTTGCGGCTTGCAGTATGTGGGCCGGACTAAGCGGCCTTTACAAGTACGGCTCAATGAGCATATTACTAATATACTCATGGGCTTTAAGAACCATTCCCTGTCAAGACATTACCGGGACTGTCACAACAGAGATCCCTCTAAGACCCTCTTTTTGGGGATGGATCACTTTAAACCCCACTGGCGGGGTGGATCCACAATCAGGGGTATCTCTAGACTGGAGATTTGGTGGATAGATAGAATTAAGTCTTACACCCCCTACGGACTGAACGTTAACACTGATGTCAACGCTTTCATAGATAATTCTTAACCATGCCTTATTATAAGAGATGTTGACATTTTATGCAGTTTGGGGTTCCATTCCATCATATGAGTTTTCAAATTTTTGATTTCTTATACTTTTCATTTTATTTTTTTCATTTTTTATCTTTACCTTTTATATTTTTATATTTACTTTTTTATTTTTACAATTTAATTTTTTATATTTTTTTATTTTTATTTATATTTATCTTTATTTTTATTTTATTTTTATTTTTTATTTTAATTTTATTATTATTTTTATTTGATTTTTATTTTCATTTTTATTTTTAATTTTTTCATTTTTATTTTAATATTTTTTTAATCTTTAAATTTTTCCCATTTTTTTTTTCATTTTTCCTTTCGTCCATATGACAATATCCCTCGTTATTATTTTTTTATTTATCTTTAATGAGTCTTTTATTGTGAACTGGGTGTGAGACATGGGTGACCGTGTTTACGTTTCTCAATCTACCTACCCTTTTTTGTTTTATCCTAATTTCTGTCCTTCTCTTGGATTAGTATACTTACACTCTCTAGTTACTAAATCCTTCATAATTGGCTAATAGTGACTATGCCAATATGGATATACCTTTTAACTCCCCACTCTATGTAACATAAATAGAAGCGGCAGCACTTCACCGAGTGCTATGTCACGCTTCCGACAATCCGAAGCGTACTAACGCTGACGGTCCTCATAGGTCCCTTTGAGAGATGGGGATACTTCCAGTAGATAAGATGGCCGATGGTGCCTCTGTTCTAAGGGCGGAGTAATCATAGCCGTTCCGCGATGGATCTCCTTATGTAAGGGAGCGGATTCCAGTAAGCAAAATGGCCGCCCATGTTTCAGACCCAGGGGCGGCTGGTAGTTATAAGTACGGTGACTCAGCTGACGTCACCTATGTGTTGTTGAGAGAGCAACACATACTCTGCTTATGTGAGTACCTTGTGCTTTTACCCAATAAATCTTTTATACAGTATTTCACTATTGGGACTTTTTTCTCTGTTGGCGATCCGTTGCGATTATGGTCTGATACAATGAGGAACATGCATGTAGGCTACCCATGAGTGGATGTACTAACAATATCTTATGAACGCTCAACCCGCTTATTACTGTGGAAACGTTTATACAGTGATCCTTATACTGTGGAAACTCGTTGAAAAAGTGATCCAGATAATATGATATGCCTGGCTTCCAGCTCGGTCTGGTAAGCCCCTTTATTGTCTGGTGGTGGATTCACATTATATGAAGTGCACTGGGTGTTTTTGATCAACTAGTCACCCTGATCTTTTCAAGACTTTTCAGCATATGGACTGTCACTAATAGCGCAGCTTTATATATATTTACTATTTTGGTTATGGTTCTCCTATAGATCACATGAGTACAGTTTGTTCTGCACTCCTGTGACCCATTTTCAGCTGTCAGCGGGCTGGAAAAGATTCCAACTTTACAGTTAGTATTCACCCCCGATGCCTGGCAGCTGGCTCAGCCTCTCAACAAGCCACTGGGAGACTGAGCCAGCCACTCCCTCCACAGCATGGTGCTGTCACAGAGAACCAGTGACTGTCAGTCACTGGTTCTCTGCAGGCAGAAGACCAAGAATTGAGCAACCAGTGGTGTTTGATCGCTCAGTTCTCAGTTTTAGAGGAGGTGGGGGACAGCTGCATCTGGGATCGGTACTGCAGCCATCTAGGTGAGTATGATTGTTTTTTTTTGTTTTGTTTTTTTTAAGTCCTACTTCTATTTCAGCTAGTAAGTGCTGCAGCAGGGGTTAAATTGTCCTGTGCTGCAGCAATAAAGAGACTCCGGCTCTCTTATACAAAGCAACAGTCTAGTTGGTTCCCAGACGATTCCCCCAAAGGGTGCCCTAAACTGCTCAGGTAATAAAGGCACTGTTTTTCTGCCTGCAGCAGAGCCAGGCTACTGCTTTGTGTACGAGAGCCACTGTCCACCTCTCTAGATTAATGCAACACAGCACAATTGAACCCTTGCCACATCATTTATCAGTTAAAAAAAAAAAGTAACAGGAGATCAGATTTATTTTTGTATCTGCATTACAGTAACACATTTTGAGGGTTTGATTGGGCTTTATTAGAGAGCTCTGGAGTTAACATTTAAGTACTTCTTAAAGGAAATGTTTAGAAACATTACATTTTTGTGTGTATTAAAAGAATGGAGTTGAAAGTACATCAATATCTATCTATCTATCTATCTATCTATCTATCTATCTATCTATCTATCTATCTACTGTATATACATGTCATTATTATATTCCAGTGGATGATTGCCCTCTTGTGGTCATGTCATAGAACATGTCCCATTTCTGTGAAAAAAATAGTACACATATAAAACATTCCTATATTTCACATATCACTATCACATTTTTTTAACATGTATATTACAACCATATTTAAAATATGAACATATCATTTATGAAAACTTTTCTGTGGGGGAGTGGTAAACCTAGTTTTCTTCGAATCACAAACAACTAAGCCAAATGACCAATGTAAGAGTGAACTTTTATAACCAGAAGACACCATGTGCACATGAGGACTGGTGGACAAACCCACCCCCTCTATTCACCAGCTTTCTGATTACACTGCATTTGGTAAAGCATCAATAAATACTGCAATTCTTTTAAACCTCATTATTTAGTATCTGTTTTTTCAACTTCCTGTAGACTTAAAGTGTTACTAAACCCACAACAGTAAAATCTGTCTGTATATGCAGCATAGCATGCTTGTTATACTCACTGTGAAACTTAAGGGGTTAACCTTCTGCATTGTGTAAAAAGGCTCTTTGACACTATACAGACAGATCCTTCCCTCCTGCACTGTCTATTTTGGCACGGCCATATAATACAGTGAGGGTAGCCATTCTGCACATGCTCAGTTTAGTCTTTATTGCTGGAGAGAACATTTCCTGTTTCAGTTGAACTTTTCAGGTCATGATATTGACATCACACGTGTGGGCGTGTATACAGGCTGTAATGGAAATCTCCTCCTACCTAAAAACTCAGCACTGCACAAACTGTGCAGTTTATCATGTGACCGTGGTATACAGATCAGCGAAAAAGGTATATAGTGGCAGTATTTTAATGTAAAAAGATTTATAAGGTGTGGGCACTGTGAGGGGGCAGAGGAACTATTTTTATTATTACTGGGTTTAGTAACATTTTATAATATCTCCAATCCTAATTAATACATTATTCATCAAATATACTTTATTATGCCTCAATATCTTTATCAAACATTGTACAATTACAAGACCATTCTTTTAATTAGATAAGATACCCCCCCCCCTTGCTATTAGGATGACCTCCATGTTGTCACATCCAAGATCAAAATTATATTTCCGGAACAAGAACTTCTATCTGAACTGACATTTCACCTGTAATGCTCTCAATTTGAAATCAAAATCATTTCCCCCACATTGCCCTACTCATCATGATCATTGCCTCAACATTGCTAGTCACTCTCTATTTACATTAGTATTATAACTTTAATAGCTAGGGAGTGATCTCTCTACACCATTGTACAACCTCATAAATCTCATAAATGTTGGGACGCTGTGTAAAATCTACATAAAAACAGAATGCAATTATTTACAAAGGTTGTAACCCATTTTTTATACACAATAGAAAAAAGAAAATATATCAAATGTTTAAAGTAAGAAAATATAAAATTTTAAGAAAAAAATAAGGTAATTTTGAAATTGAGGGCAGCAACATGTCTTAAAAAACAGGACCGCATTTACCAGGATGTAGCATCCCCTCTTCTTTTAACAACACTTTTTAAACGTCTTGGAACTGAGGAGACCAGTTGAAGGAGTTTTGGGAGAGGAATGTTGTCCCATTCTTGCCTGATATAGGATTCTAATTGCTCAACAGTCCTGGGTATTCTTTGTTCTGCTGAAATATGCAAGGCCTTCCCTGAAAAAGAAATCGTCTGGACAGGAGCATATGCTGCTCTAAAACCTGGATATATCTTTCAGCATTAATGGCGCCTTTCCAGATATGCAAGCTGTCCATGCCATACACACTAATACACCCCCATACCATCAACCATGCACCACAGGACAGTTTTCCTCTTTGAAACAGACCATGTTTAAATGAGCTTTGGTCCAAAGAAGACAGCAGTATTTCTGGATTGTTCTTCCAGCTCTTTCTTGTTAGTACCACTTACTTTGTAGATTTTGTTGCCCTGCCCCAACTTTTTTGAGGCAGCCATCAATTCCAAACTTAGTGTATATATATTTTTTAAATGGTACATTTTCTCATTTTTACCCAGGGCCGAATCTATCCAGTCTGATCTGATCTGAGGTGCAGTAAAAAAAAGTCAAGGGGCCAGTACAATCCCCGCAATAGTTGCCCTAAAGTTTAATGAATCACTATTTTCACTAAAAATACACTAAAATCATTATTAGCACACATAAACACAACTTAAGTAACAAAATTCCTGTAAATTCCTACTATGGCCTCGTTCACATGGGGTGTACGCTCATATATACATGCCATGTTTATGCACATGGGGGGGATGCACAGCTGTTCCGTGCATCCCTGTGCAGGTAGTTCCATTCATGTCAATTGGGATGTAGTGGCTGCATGGATACAGTCGCTGCTCCCAGTCCGACATCCGTATTGGTGCAGGTGCACAGCCCTGCACACAGATAGTTACATAGTTACATAGTCAGTGAGGTTGGAAAAAGACACACGTCCATCAAGTCCAACCCATGTGTGTGTTTTTTATGTCAGTTTTATTTACATTGTATATCCCCCAATGTTGTGGTCCCTTAGGTGTGCATCTAATAATTTTTTGAAATTATCTATACTACCAGCAGAAACCACTGTTTTTGGAAGAGAATTCCACATTCTCACTGCTCTTACCGTAAAGAAACCCCTGCGCATCTTAAGGTTAAACCGCCTTTCTTTCATTCTCAGCGAATGGCCGCGTGTCTTCGTGTTTTCCCTTGCGCTGAATAGTTTTGCCCCTATAGCGGGGTCACCAGTACAGTATTTGTACATTGAAATCATATCCCCTCTCAAGCGTCTTTTCTCCAGAGAGAATAAGTTCAGTGCTTGTAATCTTTCCTCATAACTTAGGTCCTCTA
>BLSH010268864.1:862387-874518 GCA_018402905.1 Glandirana rugosa
TGGTGGTGTTAGGGAGAGAATTTCACGTAGCTCCCGTTTTCTGCTCACCCAGGAGGACCTTTTGACCCGAATCCGGAAATCCTGCTCTGGCCTTAGTGAACCACCGGACCCTCGATGCACTTTAAGAGAGGGATTGTGGTGGTGGACCGGCTGTATGTGCCCCAGGAACTCTGGCCAGCAGCCCTCGGACTCTGCCATGACACCAAGATGGCCGGGCACTTCGGTGGTCATCTGAGTTACTCTCCCGGTCATTCTGGTGGCCTCGCTTGAAAGAGGATTGCCTGAGTTACGTGGCTGCCTGTCCGGTTTGCAACAGGAACAAGACGGAGAAATCCAAGGCCTGGGGACTACTTAACCCGCTACCTATCCCGGAACGACCATGGTCTCAGATTGCTAAGGACTTCATAGTGGAACTGCCCCTATCATCAGGATGCAATACAATTATGGTGGTTGTGGACCGGCTCACAAAAATGGCCCATTTTGTCCCAATGAAGGGCATCCCTTCAGCCTCAGAAACCGTAGAAGCGTTCATTAAGGAGGTGGTTCGCTTACATGGAATCCCAACCAACATTGTGTCGGACCGGGGAGTACAGTTCACTTCCCACTTCTGGAGGTCCTTGTGCGCTACCTTGGGTATTACGTTGGCCTTCTCCTCGGCCTACCACCCCCAGTCCAACGGGCAGACTGAGAGGACCAACCAGACCCTGGAACAATACCTGCGGTGCTTATGCTCAGTATGACTGGGTCTCCCTCCTGCCTGTAACCGGGTTCGCCTTCAACAATTCTGTCCATTCTGCTACCAAGCAGTCCCCTTTCTGGGTGAATCTTGGCTACCACCCTGCCTTTCTGCCCGACTTGGCCTCTGAGAGCCCCGTACCTGCTGTGCAAGACATGGCTCAGTTTTTGGAAAGGAACAGCAAGCTCCTGCAGGAGACCCTCGCCCAGACCCAGGCTACCAGTAATAGGAACTTCGACAGAGTGAAAAGGGGGGAACTGGAGTTGCAGATTGGTCAACGGGTCTGGTTGTCCACCAAGAACCTATGACTCTCCTGCCCCTCTAAAAAACTGGGCCCTAGATATATAGGACCATTTCCTATCAAGAGGAGGATAAATCAAGTAGCTTACGAGCTAAACCTCCCGGCATCCATGCACATTCATCCAGTCTTCCACGTTAATCTGCTGAAACCAACAGTTCCGGACATCTTCCCAGGGCATAGCACAGCGCCCCCAGAACCGGTCGTGGGGGACGGTGAGGAAGAATGTGAAGTGGAGACTATCCTCGATTGTAGGAAAAGAGGAGGCAGCACTCAATTCCTGGTCAAATGGAAGGGCTACGGGCCCGAAGAGAACTCTTGGGAGCCGGAGGAAAACCTTCATGCAAATGAACTGATCAGTGCTTTCTGGAGGAGGCACCCAACTAGGAGAACCCATTTGGGCATCCGGAGGCTGCCCCCTGGGGGGGGCAATGTTAGGAAAAGATTGTGCTGAGGACGTGTTTGCATTTGATGTTTCCTCACGCTCCCAGAGGAGGCGGTGCTGGGCAGCTCTATTTAAACAGTGGATTTCCTGTAGCAAGTGCTGTCCATTCTACAGCGTTCCGGTGACCCCGTGCCCTGCTTTGAGAGACTTTTCTGTATCTGTGACCCCGGCTTTACTTGGACTCCGCTGAATTCTGCCTGCCTAGACCCCTGGCCTGTCTACTACCATTCTCTTGCCTAATCCTCCTGTACCTCGCTGCCCACACGTTGCCAGCCCTGCCTGTACCTGACCATCCGCCTGCCTGCTCCTTTTGCACCTCCTAGCCAGCCAGTTGCCGACCCAGACTGTACGACTACTCTTCTGCTCAGCACGAGCTCTAGTGGACCTTCACGCACCATCAAGTGATCCAGTCCAGCCCTTGTGCCCCCCTGTGCTCCTGAACTCCCTGTCTACACTATTAGGGATTCTCGAACCAGGGCCACAAGAGAGGTAACCCCTGCAGAAGTCAGACTCGTCCGCCAGGTACGTGACAGTAGCAATTCTGTCTACCATTGCAGACGCCCTGAGTTTGATTCCCAAGCATGTCACTTCATGTAGAGATGATGTTTGTCCTCTCTGTTGTTAAACATGGCTCAGGGCCTTACCTAAATTATGTCTAAATGTAGAATTTATGTGTAGGAGGGTTCCACCACCATTGCAAATCTTGCCAGATATACTAGTTATACTAGCTAGGCAATGGGGATGCCTGCTTTTACATGCACATGAACTTTAATGGCATCCCAGTCTTAGTTCGTAGGGTTCAATATTGAGTTGACCCACCCTTTGCAGCTATAACAGCTTCAAATTTTCTGGGAAGGCTGAAGACAGAAGGCTTCCCAGAAGAGTTGAAGCTGTTATAGCTGCAAATGGTGGCCCAACTCTATACTGAACCCTGGGCTGTCATTATAGTTCATGTGTGTGTAAAGGCACATTTCCCAGTCTATTACTTGTGATACTGAGCACGGCTATGGACTTAGGGCTGGTTCACACCACAGCAATGGACAACACATGTGCTCACTGCTCACTAGCTAAGTGGCTAGCAAATCCACCTGGCACCCAAAAGGTTGCTGGTTCATGTCCCGGATATGCTAATGTTTGTGTTGAAGTTTACAATAAACCCCTGGTTGGGTTTCTCACCACAATCCAAAGACAGGCTGGCATTTTATTTGTCTCTTGTCCAAATAGTCTGTAATGTAAGCAAGTTATTTTGGGACTTTTTGGCTGGGTTCACACTGCAGCGATGCGGGAACCCTGCAAATTCACTGCGTGTCTCTGGAGGGCAGTTCACACTGCCATATGCGAACTCTGGGGAGTGTCAATACAATGTTCATGACACCCCCAAATCAGTTCGCATATCGCACTGCGAACTGCAAACTTGCACAGGAATCGGATTGCATGGTGTGAAAAAGGGTCCTGTGTGAGTTTGTTCCGATTGCGATGCAAATTCAGCCATACAATCTCTACGGCTGATTTTGCATCGCACAGAGATCGCATATGGTTCACACTGCAGTGCGGTGCGAATCATATGCGATCTCTGAGATCACTGCAGTGTGAACCTAGCTTAAATCGGAAGTTCATTGCAGCCAGGGACTTGGACATTTCAAATTGTAGGGTTTACACTGCACTGGTACATCTGGTTAGAAAACTGTTGCTTGGATCAGTGTTTCTCAACTCCAGTCCTCAAGGCATCCCAACAGGTCATGCTTTCAGGATTTCCCTCAGATGAAACAGCTGTGGTAATTACTAAGGCAGTGAAACTGATCAAATCACTTGTGCAAAATAATAGCCTGAAAACATGACCTGTTGGGGGTACTTGAGGACAGGGTTGATAACCACTGACTTCGAATTTTGTCGTGGAGTTCTACTGATCTGATGAACATAGCCAAGGGTTAACGCAGCAAATAGTATTAGGCATTGCAGCCTTTCAGGTGAAATAAATTAGAAAAGACAGACTGAAAGATACTGGTGGGTGTGTACTTCTATTGGGCGTGTCAGTGGTAGCTTATATAAGGCACTTCAGTAGAGGGTGTTGGTTTGGCCTGATGAGGGGTCAGGTTTGTTGCTGTGGTTTTTGTGGGAAAAGGAATGATATTTTGCTAATGACATGTTTAACTAGAGCGATTTGTTTGCGGAAATTATTGTGCATTTTGACCATCAAAAGTGGCTTGATTTTACCATGCTGTCCGATTGGGGTGTATATTGTTTGTCTTACCATGTATTCTTCTAGGAGAAAATACTCACCAATGTTCTTGGTTTAATATGTGCCTTTTTCTAATATTATGTTGTAATGCTTTGTTAGAATGACTGTTAATTATCTTTCTGTAATTTTGCAGCTAATAATGTCATGTGGGTGTTTAGTCATTTTATGAAATGTGCGGGCAGTTATGGACAGTGAAACTAAAACTGTCCACTGAAAGGTTTAGTCCAATTTTAGATTGTAAGCTCCTATGAGCAGGACCCTTTGAACCCAATTGCTAACTGTTTTGCTAAATGTGTATATACTGTAAATACTTTCATGCCAGTAAATATGTACATGTGTTTTTGTTGGCAAAATAAAATGAAATTGGTTTTGCTTGTTCTTATGTAACTTTTTAAATTCGTTTTGGGGGGTGGTGGTTTTGGGGAAGTGGATTACCTTCCTTAGGGCTGGTTCGCACTGTTGCGGTGTCCGATATCGGATGTGATTTGCACCACAGTGCAAATCACATGCAATCTGTGCTATGCAAATTCAGCCATACAGCTAGTAAGGCTGAATTCGCATCGCATCCTGACCAAACTCGCACAGGACCTTTTTTGTTACGCAGCAGAATCAGATCACATGGGTGTTCACATCCATGCAATCCGATTCCTGTCCGAATTTGCAGTTTGCAGTGCGATCTGCGAACTGATTTGGGGGTGTCATTAGCTTTCTATTGACACCCCCAGCAGTTTGCATATGGCAGTGTGAACTTTCTAAGTCAGATGCGATGCGGGAATCTGCAGTGGATTTGCAGGGTTCCCGCATCCCACTAGTGTGAACCAGCACTGATAAGTCATCTTCTCATTTATATTTGCATAGTCCTTACAGATGTACATCAGCAGGAAGTGTAATGTGGCTGGAAACAGGAAGTGCTGTGTGCACATGGGCTGCAAGCAATTGTGTGATGACGCCAAATAAATCAATGAACTCCACCCACACCACATATAGCTCCCACATCCCTCCTCTAAATTGATCAAAAATGTAATTTCAGCATGCTTGTGGCTATAATGTATTGTCCCCCCAATCCATACCAAGCCCTTTGGCTTAGGGATGGATTTTAAGGGGAAGCCCACTCCAAATTTTATTACAAAACGGCAGGGGATCCCCCCAAACTCCAAACCCTTTCTGAGCATGCAGCCTGGAGGTCAGGATGGGGGGACAAGTGAGGGCCTGCCCCCCTCCTGGACCAAACCAGGCCACATGCCTTTAACATGAGGGGGTGTGTGCTGTGGGGGGCTCTGCGCTCCCCCCCCCACCCCAAAGCATCTTATACCTATGTTGATGGGGACAAGGGCCTCTTCCCGACAACCGTGATTGTTTGGGACTGCGGTTGGAGGACTGATCAAAATGTGGAAGCCCCAATTAACAAGGGGGCCACCAGATCCTGTGAATGGGTATTGGGTACATCATACCCATTCACCTAAAAAGTGTAAAAATGTATTTGAAAATGGAGACATTTTTGTCCAATCTTTTATGTTAAAAAAAAAAGTGTCTCGCGATGTACATCCATGGCCAATAGGGATGGTCCCCCGGTTCGAGTCAAAAGTATGTTCGACTCGAACATCGGGGGGTTGCCGAATCCTGAACATTATGGGGTGCTTGTGGGAAATTTGAGCGGCCCATAATGCAGTGAAATTGTGGGGGAATGCCGTCCGCTGATTGGCCAAAGCATGCACATGACCTGCGTGCTTTGGCCAATCACAGCATGCTCTGCTGTGAGAGCCATGATTGGCCAAAGGCAGGGTGCCTTTGGCCAATCATTGCTCAGCGGGTCGGAGTCCAAGCCCACACTATATAAGGCCACTTACACAGAGGCCGAATATAGTGAAAACATTTGCGGAGATAGCAAAAGGTTAGGCAGTGGCATAGGAATATATATGTACAGTATGGTATATATAATACATTGTGTATTTATTTATTTCAGGTACTTGTATAGCGCTGTCGCTTTACATATATATTGTACTCAGTCCCTACCCTCAAGGAGCTTACAATCTATGGTCCCTAACTCACATTCATACATATACTAGGGCCAATTTAAACAGGATCTAATTTACCTACCTGTATGTCTTTGGAGTGTGGGGGGAAACTGGAATAACCCAGAGGAATCCCACACAGACACAGGGAGAGCATGCAAACTCCAGGCAGGTAGTGTTGTGGTTGGGATTTTAATCAGTGCCCCTTTTGCTCCCAGGAGAAAGTGCTATCCACTACACCACTGTGTAGACTATATACAGTGCATGCACGCTCGGATAAGGGTTTGGCATGGATTTTAAAAGGAACTCCGTACCAGGCCCTTCAGGTTTGGTATGGATTTTAAGGGGAACCCCATGCCAAATTTTAGGGAAAATGGCGTTGGGGTCCCCCAAAATGCAAACCAGACCCCAAAGCACCCTCCCCATGTTGAGGGAATGTGGCTTGATAAGGTTTGGAGGGGGCACACTCACTCGTCCCCACCCCCCCTGCCATGCCAGGGCTGCGTGCTCGGATAAGGGTCTGGTTTGGATTTTGGGGGGACCCCAACCCCTTTTTTTTATAAATTTGGCATGGGGTTTCCCTTAAAATCCATGGTATGGACTGGGGAGCACCTCCAATGCAATACTTTGTCTATATTGCAGGGAACCAGAAATACATTCCAGCTGTGACCGATTTTAAATGTCAATTTTTCCTTTACAAATGTCATTTTGCGGTGGCACTGTTCTAAACATCAGAGATCCATACTAAGGGGACCCCCCAAGCATGATATTTAACCACTTGCCGACCGCCCCCCACAGCGTGACAGCGGCAAAGTGGTTCGTTATCGCAAACCGCCGTCACTTGACGGCGGCTGCAATAACTAGCATTGTGAGTGCATGCTTGCATGCTCACTGTGTTCCGGGGGGGCCAAGGAGCGGGTAGGGCGGACTCAATGGTCCCCCCCCCCCCCACAGTGAAAGAAAGGAGGTCCGTGTATGTATACACAGATATCCGTTCTGACAGAGAACTGTATATGTAAGCCGAGATCACTCCCCTGCCAGCCCCCATACAGTTAGAACACACCTAGGGAACACAGTTAGCCATTAGAGCGCCCCCTCCAGGTTAACCCATTCACTGCCAATGGCAGTTCTACAGTAATTAGTGCATTTTGATAGCACTGATCGCTGTATAAATGCCAATGGTCCAAAAAAAGTGTCTAAATGGTCCGACATGTCCGCCACAATTTCGCAGTACCACTAAAAATCGCAGATCGCCGCCATTAATAGTAAAAAATAAAAAAAAAAGCAGAAATGAATTTTCATTATCCGTAAACATGGCAGCTTTTGCGCAAACCAATCAATAAATGCTGATTTCGATTTTTTAAAATCAAAAATATGAGGAAGAATATAAATCGGACAAAGCTGATGAAATAAAATGTTTTTCATATTTTTTTATTGGATTTGTATTTTAACCACTTGCCGATCGGCATCTGACGGTGGCAAAGTGGCTCTGTAAGGCGAAACGCCGTCATACGACAGCGGCCGCCAGATCGCGCACAGTGAGCGCGCGCGCCGCCGGAGGCCTCCGGAGTGAAGGTCCGTGTAAGTAAACACGGACCCCCGCTCTGTGTGAGGGGGAAGGGCTGTGATCACAGCCTTCCTGTACGTGAAGGCTGTGACCACTTCCCTTCCCCAGATAGTGCAGTCCCCCTACAGTTAGAACACGCCCAGGGAACATAGTTAACCCTTAGAGCGCCCCCTGCAGGTTAACCCCTTCACTGCCAATGGCATTTACACAGTAATCAGTGCATTTTTATAGCACTGATCGCTGTATAAATGCCAATGGTCCCAAAAAAGTGTCAAAATGTTCCGACATGTCCGCTGAAATATCGCAGTACCGCTAAAAATCGCAGATCGCCGCCATTATTAGTAAAAAATAAAAAAAAAATAAAAACCCCAAAAATGAATTCTCATCATCCGTAAACGCGACCACTTTTGCGCAAACCAATCAATAAACGCCGATTGTGATTTTTTTTTATCGCAAATATGATGACGAATATAAATCGGCCAAAAACGGTGAAAAAATTTTTTTTTATATTTTTTTTTTGGATTTGTATTTTAGCAAAAAGTAAGAAATTTGTTTTTTTTTTTTTGCAAAATTGTCGCTCTTCTTTTGTTTATAGCGGCGATCAGAAATGACGCAGCGGTGATCAAATACCACCAAAAGAAAGCTCTGTTTGTGGGAAAAAAAGGGCGCAAATTTCGTTTGGGTACAACGTCGCACGACCGCGCAATTGTCAGTTAAAGCGACACAGCGCCGAATCGCAAAAAGGGCTCCAGTCCTAAAGCTGGAAATCCTTCCGGTCCTTAAGTGGTTAACAAAAAGGAAGAAAAACTGGTTAGTTTGCAAAATTGTTGCTCTTTTTTTATTTATAGTGGTGATCAGAAATGACGCAGAGGAGATCAAATGCCACCAAAAGAAAGCTCTATTTGTGGGTAAAAAAGGACGCAAATTTTGTTTGGGTACAACGTCGCACGACCGCGCAATTGTCAGTTAAAGCAACGCTGTGCCGAATTCCAAAAGTGCTCTGGTCCTAAAGCGTGAAATCCTTCCAGGGCTGAAGTGGTTAAAGGAATATTTCGTGTTTTTTTTATTTTCACTTTAACCATTATTAAAACCACTGCTCCTGAAAAAAGACAACCGATTTATAAATGTTTTTTTCTATTCATACATGTCCCTTAGAGCTAAGGCGGTTAAAATTAGAGAGAGGGGGTGGTAACGTTTGCATACAAGCATTAAATGGAGGAATTCTGAAACCACAAGTTCAAGCCCAGATGGCATCAAGTGCTTAGAACATGTGATCTGAGAGGCATCTTCCCAGGCAAATAGAGTTTGCATGTGTGTAGATTTACTCCAGTTTGTGAGAGTTGAAGTTGTAATTGCCTTTAATTGGGAGAATTGGGGATTTGGGAGGTATAGTAAATCAAGGCCATAGGATAACATTGAGCTGCTTCTACAGGCAGAACACAAAACTCCTGTAGAAGCAGAGATTTTTAAGGCAGTGTGCATGGAGCCTAATACATGCTTTGTCTTAAGGATAACAACACTCACTTACCTTAACCACTTACCAACCGGAAGGTTTTCCAGCTTTAGGACCAGAGCACTTTTTGCGATTCGGCACTGCGTCGCTTTAACTGACAATTGCGCGGCCGTGCGACGTTGCACCCAAACAAAATTTGCGTCCTTTTTTTCCCCACAAATAGAGCTTTCTTTTGGTGGTATTTGATCGCCTCTGCGTCAAAAAACCCAAATTTCTTACTTTTTGCTAAAATTCACATCCAAAAAAAAATATAAAAAAAATTTTTTTTCACCGGTTTTGGCCGATTTATATTCTTACTCATATTTGTGATAAAAAAAAATCACAATTGGCATTTGATTGGTTTTCACAAAAGTGGCCGTGTTTACGGATGATGAGAATTCATTTCTGAGGTTTTTATTTTTTTTTATTTTTTACTAGTAATGGCGGCGATCTGCGATTTTTAGCAGTACTGCAATATTGCAGCGGACATGTCGGACATTTTTGACACTTTTTTTTGGACCAATGACATTTATTCAGCAATCAGAAATTTAAATGTCCACTGATTTACTGTATAAATGTCATTGGCAGTGAAGAGGTTAACCTGGGGGGGGAGCTAGGGGTTAAGTGTGTACCCTGGGTGTGTTCTTACTGTGGGGGGGTTCTGCTACCATGGGCATGAGAGATCTAACTGATCCCAGTGACAGGGATCAGTAGATCTCCCATGCCTGCACTGTCAGAATGGGGAACCGCCGTGTTTACATCGGCGGTTCTCCGTTCTTTGCCTGTGGCCGCTCATCGCGGCTCGCCTGCCGACATCGGGTCTGCCCGAGCCGCGGGCACACTCCTCAGCCCCCTCCTCAGCCCTCCGCCCCCTAGCGGCTGTTCGCTGATCGCCGTCTTTTTACGGCGATTCCCGCACAGCAACCCGACTGCTGCCGTGAAAACACGGCAGGCGGTCGGGAAGTGGTTAAAGCTGTTGTCTACCCCCTAAAGTCATTTTTACCTACAGGTAAGCCTATAATAAGCCTTACCTGTAGATAAAATGAATATCTCCTAAACCTGTATGGTTTAGGAGATATTCCACTTGCAATGCAGCCACTGACGTCACGGCGCATGTGCTGTGATGGCCCGGCGAAGGCCGGGTGCATATCACTGGACCCTGCCAGAAAGTCCGCCGGAAAGACGGGCTCCAGCGTGCATGCGCTGGAGTGACGTCTCGCGGCTCCGGCCACTCACAGCGCCGAAGCCGTGACCCAGAAGATGCCACACAGCGAAGATGTCAGCTCCGTCTGGAGGGACTGGGCAGCCCTGTAGGACCTTTGTTCTAAGGTGAGTATTTCATAATGAGCTAGTATGCGGTGCATACTAGCTCATTATGCCTTTGCCTTACAGGTTTTTTTTTTTCGCTTGGGTAGACAACCGCTTTAATGTGAGAGACTAGCATTGTCAGTCTAAATCAGAAACTATGTTAGAACGGCTGGACATCTGCCCCTCTTGATATATCCTGCAGTTCACAGAAGAAAACTGGACAGGGCCGATATCAGTGATAGAGATAACATTTTAGACTGTACAGTAACTTATGAGCTTACTGGATTAACGCAAAGATCAACATGTATTTCTTTACACAAGTATAATAAAATTATTTAGTTTAGTATATTTAATATAAGGGAGCAAATAAGTCCCCTTTTCACATTGATGGGCCAATCTGGTCCGCCTGTCAGTTTTTCAGGCGGACCCGATTGGACCATCCATTCCTCTCTATGGAGTGGCGGATGTTAGCGGATACGTGTTCGCTAACACCTGCCAACATCCAAATTGATCCTGTCCGCTAAAAACAGATGGATGGGGATCTGTTCCCCATCTGTCTGGCAGATCAGATGACAGTCGGATGGAAATGCACAGGCAGTCCATTTCCATCTCACAGTCCCATAGAGCACAGCGGGTTGTGTCCATGCTCGCTCTGCACCAAACTGTCATTCACCTGCTCAGCGGGGATTAGTGGAGTGATCCACTGCTGAGTGGGTGGATCTGCTGGCAGACTCCACCACTGTGAAAGGGGCCTACAAGAAGATAGATAGATAGATAGATAGATAGATAGATAGATAGATAGATAGATAGATAGACAGATAGATAGAATTGGCTACCATGCATAGTTCAAAAGCAATTGGTGAATAAACAATACATCTTTGTATAACTTAGTTTTTAATACAATTCCCCTGGATTGACTGCATTCAGGTTTACCAAAACAGGCAATCACAATGCATCTGGGAATGAGACCAACCTATTGTAAATGCATTCTCTGCAATGCAAACCTCCTATAGATCGACATCTCCTTTCATGTAGTTCTAGTCTTAAGGTACCGTTTGCATAGATGTTTAACCACAATGCAAATCCCAGTGGCAAGAATTGACAGCTGTGTGGGGATTGCAGCCTGTCATTTGCTCTGTGGCTGCAGCTGTACACAGCTGTTTGCACAGCCAGCAATAACGTGTGCCGATCGTGGCTTTACACACTTTGTGCACATCCAGTCGCAATCACTGCAGGTAATCGCAGTCACAAATTTCTGTGGCCACCAACAGCCTGTCATTGCAGCGTAGGGGCTCAGCGGACGCAGCTATCCGCATGCAGCTGTCAATCGCAGCTGCATGAACCAGTTGATTCTTTACGTCAGGGTTCACAGGGTCGCTAAACGCACCCGTGTGAATGGAGCCTAAAATGTGATGGAGTTGTACCATAGATGTAAAGAATTTCTTTCTGAAGGACCACATATGTGAAAAATTAGATGGCAGAAAAACTTGGATCTTGCAAAATCCCAGACTCAGAATTATGTGGTAGCAAAACATCAGGGTAATGACAGTTAGATACAGAGTGAAATGGTTTTATGTTTTCAAAACAAAAATAGGAAAAATGGGGTCCTAAGATTCTCTATGGACTATATTAGTCGGGAATGCTGTGTTGCCTCCCCAATTAAATGAAATTTGCAAGAAGGAGGGCCCATAGGGATTTGCCGCAACACAGAATTCCCCCAAATAAACAAAGTATACAAAAAAGTGTCAAAAAAGAATTGGTAATTTATTAGATCAGGGTTAAAACCGTCACATGACGAGTAATGTGGTTGCCATATACAAACTTAATAGTATACATATAAAAAAAATGAACCAAATGAAAACACAGGTAACAGTGTGGAAGCAAGCAAACCCTCAATTGGAGCAAATGGTCCTGGTGGTGAAGGTGCAACTTCCTCTCCTACATGTTTCGAAGTTATTTTAAGTTATGTAACAAACTTCTTCCTCAGGGAGAAAAGTCACTGTATAGCTTTGGTTCTAAAAACATAATACGAAA
>BLSH010268864.1:892513-910520 GCA_018402905.1 Glandirana rugosa
TCACCCTCGGTCCTACATCTTCGTCCAGTAGATGTTCCGGAGTCAGTACTCTCTCGGGATCCACCGACGTTACCTCCTTCCGTAAATGACCGGTAATGACTGAGGCCTTGTAGATGACCTGCTTCTACATCCTGGCTCCCACTGCTGGGGAAACCCCTTATGGAAGGGCCACATTCTCCAGAGCGTCCACTTGACCATTGGCTACGTGGACACCATAGTGCCGATAATTTTAGACACCGAAAGGTGCGCAGGTGGGAAGAAGACTGACCGAGATTCAGGTAACGATGCAAGTTAACGTTTGAGGTCTACGAATTGAGCCAGTCACCTGGCTGGATCCCAATCAAATTTCTCCTTTAGGTGAGAAATGTTTTAGGTCTTTATGACCATGAAGAGGGACAAGCGCATGCCCAGAAATCCTCCGCCTTCTGGGGCTGGCACAGCAGCACTTTGTGGCACCAGAGACCTTAGCTAATACAAGAGTATCTGTCTCTTTTACCTTAGGGTAAGGTAAATCCGGGAAAACAAACCTGAGCTGAGGAGGAAATCCGAAGGCCCATGCGTATCCTGAAACGACCATTTTAAAGTTCCAACATTCGAGACCCCAACTCGGCCCCTCGGAAACCTGAGGTCAGGTTCACTTAGCCGGCCTTAAGGAGACACCTAACCTCTCCGCCAGCTTATCCCAAAATCCTGACCAGGTCTGTAAACGCGTGCGACTCCCGCACACACTGAATATTGTCTTTTGGACCATGTAATCTTCCGGCCTAGCAGGCACCAGTCCTGAGGCAAAACGCAACTGTGGCCCAGGTTGTGGTGCTATTCAGTTCGTTGCAAACGATGAAGCTCCCTCAAGGGGATCTTCCACCACACCTGCTAGGGGCAGGATCCCAAAGCCCAGGCCAGAGCCATGGCGCTTACTTAGCCGTAGCTAGCCAGGACAAACCCACAATGTGTATGATGCCACAAGAAGCCTAATCCTGGAACCTACCACCAGCTCTGGCTCTTGAGCTACCAGGTTTCTGGTCGCTTCACCTGAATACTGCGTCCGCACTCTCTTCCACATTTTCAGTGCTATAAACATGGCCACTAGAGCCTAGGCCAACTTTCGGCCCAACCACCGCATCTTCCAGGGAAGAGCGACCGGCTTGCTTGCCTTAGCAAACTTCGACAAGTAGAGAGGCAGCCTTTAGATCCTTCACATCCTTATCCCTGGATGGATAGAGCTTGGCCTGCTCAGAAGGGAGGTATCTCTTGCAACCTGGCCCATCCAAAATGATGTCCTTTAGTCCCGTAGGAATAGGGAGAATAGAACACTCTCTCTGAGGCTACGTCTCTGCTATTGCGACCCCAAAGTCGCATGATTCAAAGCACGACTCTACAGCGCGACTAAGTGCAGCCCCTGAACCAACTTAGTCTTTCTGTCCGAGGAACTAAGCGAGGCATCATGAGGCTGGAATGAGCCTGTATCCTCCGGGGCTTCGTCGGCCACTGAGCCTGGCATAGTGGTGGTTTCGCTCCGTGTGTGGGATGTGCCCCATTCCTTTAGGGATTGCTGCACCACATGCTTTACCGGCGACTCCATCTGCTGGTTTTCTGTCTCTTTTTTCCCGACCGCCCGGGCGTAACAGAGGTCGCACAGAGACTTGCCCTCTGGGACTTGTGCCCGACATTCCCAGCAGGCTCTGTGACCAGAGCGGCTGTTGTGGCGGTGGGAGCGGTGTCTGGAGGAGGAATGGGAACGTCTCCTCTGAAGGCGGTCTCCAGCGAGGTAGTGCAGGAACCTTTCCAGAGTTGCTGCAACTTTAAGTCGCATAGACAAGTCGCACTGGAGGGAACAGAACCCGAGGCGCCCCCGCAAGGGCAAAGTGACTCTCTGCCTCACTGTCTGACTCACTTGGTGCCTTATCTGCGTCAAATTAACCTCAGAACCTGTGCAACCCACACGCGCCCGGGCCCAAAGGGACAAGGCGGCAACCCCAGCTGACATAGCGGTGAGTGCGGTGCCTAGAGAAGGATTCAGAGCTTCTGCTATGAAGGCTGGATCTTGACAGTGACTTATGATGACCAAATCTGGATGAAGAAAGTTGATGTTGTGACCGAAGGAGGTCTTACTGATCTCCTGCCCTGTATTGTGAATCTGACCTAGGACACAAAAAAAAGAAAACCAACAGTGTGCCCAGGCAAGGAAAGGGTTAAACACCCTCTCAAACTTGCTACACAAGGGCTGGCCACAAGGGGAGCAGTAATACATCTGGTGTGTGAACTGCACAGATAACCAAACTGCACAGGTGATACAATCACACCAAGACAGCACACAAGGTTGTATTGCAGAGCATATACCTGTGATGATTGCATACAGCATTGGAGACTGCTGCAAGCTGTCCACAGAGAAAAACCCAATATCAACAGTCCTGACCGTTGAACGAATTTCTCCCTCTGCAATGATGCCACTGCTGCCCACAGCACACCTGCGCTGAGTCTCTGGGTAGGAATAACCCAGGGACACTCGGCCATTTAGAGAGAGCGGCGGCTTGGAACGCAGGTGCGCTCCAGCCACCACAGGCTGAAAGACATTAAAGCCAGGAAAAGAAAACAGACAAACAGATAAATGCACAAACTGCTGCCATGGAGTATGCAATAGAAAGGTATACATCACCGCACACGGCATCCCCCACGATTACGCCTGGATACAGAGGACGTTGTTGCTGCATGGGCTCAGGGTGTTTATGGCCACCGCCTCTTAGCTAGGCTATTAGGCCGTACTGCTGCTTTGCCTACCAATGGCCAGGCTTGAGCTCATCATGACACCGCATCCAACACCCATCTCCACCCCGCTCATGGCTGGGGGTTCTCTGGAGATTACACATGATGCCACATCCATCACCCCTCTTCACCCCACTCACAGCTGGGGACTGCTAGGGATTTACATGGGACCGCATCCATCGCCCTTCTCCTCCCCGCTCATAGCTGGGGATGCTAGAGATTTTACATGGCACCTCAACCATCACCCCTCTTCACCCCACTCACTGCTGAGGACTGCCGGGGATTTACATGGGACTGCAGCTATCGCCCTTCTCTGAACCGCCAACGGCTGGGAATTGCTGGAGGCGCCACACATCCTCTGGATCACAACTTGCCGAACAACCAGGCCTCGATCGTGGACACCTTATCCAAGGTAAGACTTCAATCATTCTGGTCTTCAGGAGGAGGACAAAAAAGAACACGGCCCCTGGCTCTGAGCCTAAATTTATGGGAGTGGGGTCCTATAGGAGTGGAGAGGAGGCGGGGTTAACCCATACGTATGCTGCCAGTCTGTCAGGAAAATATTTTTTCATGTGCACAAAAAGTGTCAGAAAAGACTTGGTGGATTATGTGTGGCATAGGCCTCTAATGTTGGGGATAAAATGCCAGGACAGTTCACCCCCCCCCCCCAAATGACCCCATTTTGGAAAGTAGACACCCCAAGCTATTTAGTGAGAGGCATGTTGATTCCCTGGAATATTTTATTTTTTGCTGCAAGTGATTGAAAAATGACAAAAAAAAAATACACAAAGTTGTCACTGAAATTATATATTCCTCTCACATGCCATGGGTATATGTGGAAGTACATCCCAAAATACATTCTGCTGCTTCTCTGAGTACAGGGATACCCCATGTGTGAGACTTTTTCTGAGTCTATCGACGTACGGGACCCCAAAAACCAATCACCACCTTCAGCATTTCTAAGGGCGAAAATTTATGCATTCACCCCACACTACCTATCACAGTTGCGGAGGCCATGAAATGCCTAGATAGCAAAACCTCCACCCAAATGACCCCATTTTGGAAACTAGACACCCCAAGCTGTTTGCAGAGAGGCTTGTTGAGTCCATGGAATATTTTATATTTTGCCACACGTTTCGGGGAAATTACTTTTTTTTTTTTCACAAAGTCGTCACTAAATTATATATTGCTAACACATGCCATGGGTATATGTGAAATTACACCCCAAAATACATTCTGCTGCTTCTCCTGAGTACGGGGAAACCCCATGTGTGAGACTTTTTGGGAGCCTATCCGCATACAGAACTCCACAAACCAATCACCTCCTTCAGGCTTTCTAAGGGCATAAAATGGTGATTTTACTCTTCGGTACCTATCACGGTTTTGGAGGTCCTGAAATGCAGGGCCGTCTTTATTATTGATTGGACCCTGGGCAAACATTTTTTTGGGCTCCCCTCTAATGTAATGGGGATTTATACTGACCACCAATGTAATAGGAGCATTCACAGCAACCACCAATGTAAGGAGGATTTACACTGACCACCAATGTAAAGGATCAATTTGCTTACCTTTGCAGAACAGGATGTTGGTAGGCTTAATGATCACAGTTGTAGGCAGGACTTTCAAGCATGCCCGTTTACCTTCCTAGTGGGCAGCATTCAGCAGAAGTGATGGTGGATATGACCTCAGGGGGGCATGATATACATATGAATGCCCCCTTTATTTATGTATCAATGCTGCCGGTCCGAAGCTCTTTACATATTAATACCACAGCTATTTACATATCAATGCAGGTTATTTACATGTAAACACAGGGTCTGCAGGTGAGTCATCTGTACACAGCAATAGAGCAGAGCTGGGCAGCATTAGTAACAGAACTTCACACTGAAATATTGGGACAAAGGGGATAGTTGGCAAGTATGAGGCAGCTGCTTTGAGCCCCACAATGATGGGGCTTTTGCCCTGCCTTAAATACGGCCCTGCTGAAATGTCAAGGTAGCAGAAAAGCCCCCTAAATGACCCCATTTTGGAAAGTAGACACCCCAAGGCATTTGCTAAGAGGCATGGTGCATATTTTGCAGCTCTCATTTGTTATGGAAAATTAAGAAATAAACGGAAAATGTATTTTTTTTTTTCAAATTTCAAAACTTTGTGACCAAAAGGGAGACCTGCAAAATACTCAACGTGCCCCTCAGCACACAGCTTGGAGTGTCTACTTTCCAAAATGGAGTAATTTTGGGGGGTTTTGTGTTATTTGGGCATTCCATGGCCCCCGAAACTGTGATAGGGAGTGAGGAGTAAAATCACCCTTAGAAAGCATGAAGGCGGTCATTGGTTTTCGGGGTCCCGTACTTGGCTAGACTGCCAAAAAGTCTCACATATATGGTATCTACGTATTCAGAAGAAGGAGCAGAATGTATTTTGGGGTGTAATTTCACATATACCCATGGCATGTTCGCGCAACATATCATTTAGTGACAACTTTGTTAAAAAAAATTGTCATTTCCCTGAAATTTGTGGCAAAATATAAAATATTCCATGGACTCCACATGCCTCTCAGCAAATAGCTTGGGGTGTTTAGTTTCCAAAATGGGGTCATTTGGGGTTTTTTTTTTTTTTTTGCTATCTGGGCATTTCATTGCCTCCACAACTGTGATAGGTATTGTGGGGTGAAGGCATAACATTTTGCCCTTAGAAATCCTGAAGATGGTGATTGGTTTTCGGGGTCCCGTATGCGGATAGGCTCCCAAAAAGTCTCACACATGGGGTATCCCCATACTCAGGAGAAGCAGCAGAATGTATTTTGGGGTGTAATTCCACATATACCCATTGCATCTGTGAGCAATATATCATTTCAGTAACAACTTTGTGTATTTTTTGTCATTTTTTTCAATCACTTGTGACAAAAAAATAAAATATTCCATGGGCTCAACATGCCTCAACAAATTCCTTGGGGTGTGTACTTTCCAAAATGGGGTCATTTGGGGGGTTTTGTACTGCCCTTCCATTATAGCACCTCAGGAAATAAGATCGGCAGTCATAAAAATAAAAGCTGCGTAAATTCCAGAAAATGTATCCTAATTTGTAGACGCTAATTGACTTTTTTTTTTACCCGAGACATGTGGCTGAATGCATTTTGGCAGAAATTTATGACTAAAACTATATTTATTGTATTTTTCTAATAACAAAAAGTAGAAAATATAATTTTTTTTCAAAATTTTCATTCTTTTTTCGTTTATATCACAAAAAATAAGAAGCGCAGAGGTGAACAAATTCCACCAAAAGAAAGCTCTGTTTGTGGGGAAAAAAGGACACAAATTTAGTTTGGGTACAGTGCTGCATGAGTGTGAAATTACCAGCTAAAGCAGCACAGTGCCAAATTTTAAAAAGTGCTCTGGTCCTACAGTGGGAAATCCTTCCGGGGGTGAAGTGGTTATAATGATTATGATGCTTCTAACATTAAGAAGAACTCTTTTTCATTCTCTGCATGGCTGAATTAATGTTTAGTTGCTGGCAATGTTGCAGAAATCAGGGCATGTATTTTTTATGCACCAGTAACCAAGGCACAATAATTCCATGACATCTTTTTGTGACAAACCACTTGTTTTGTCCCTCTCCCCTTTGCAGAAGTTAACTCATTTATTTATGCTGCATACTGAACCCCACACCATCTCTTTCTCTATGACCTAATACATATGTTGTGGAGATGTCCAAAGCGATTCCAATATTGGAGAGGGGTTTTGAAAACTAGTAGTCTTATTTATTATCTAATATTACTTTTTAGCCACTAACTTGTATTTTCGAGTTTATAGTTGAGAAATATGGTGTAGCAAATATTCACATAACCATTACCAGATTTCTTCTCTTGGCATATAAACCCATAGCCCAAAAGTGTATCTTTTCCTCTCTGACAACAATGGAAATGTGTATATTCCCAAAATATCAATGCACTAGGACTAAAAAATCCATAAAACAGTAAAAATAAATCCCAGCTGCTGGATTACCTCTGCTGCTTAGCAGGAAGATATATACATTCAACAGCCAGCGCTTAGAAAATATCAATTGTCTTTAAAAGTTCATCACCATGTTCTCACAATAGTCTTCACCAAATAAAATGAGAGCCTCTTCATTCATGAATCAGAATAAATACATGCGTGAAAAATAAGATGCATCCTGTCTCTGTTTCTCTCTTCCTTCTATACCCGCTGGTGACTCTCCAAAACATGAAGAAAACATACAGCATGGGTAGGCAACCTGCGGCCCTCCAGATGTTGCAGAACTACAAGTCCCATCATGCCTCTGGGAGTAATTGTAACTGCCAGCCTTGCAATGCCTCATGGGAAATGTAGTTCCAGAACAGCTGGAGGGCCGAAGGTTGCCTACCCCTGACATACAGTATAGTGTAGTATGTCCAAACAAAAACACTGTAAAGCTAATAAATGTGCTTACATTGTGTGATTGAGTGTCATGCAGCACCAAAACTTGCATCCTCGTGTGACAACTCTTAGTCCTTATACAGTTGTGCTCATAAATTTACATACCCTGGCAGGATTTATGATTTCTTGGCCATTTTTCAGAGAATATGAATGATAACACAAAAACTTTTCTTTCACTCATTGATAATAAATGGTTTCAGCCAAACACTAACTCTTTTTAAATCATAATGACAACAGAAACTACGCAAATGACCCTGATCAAAAGTTTACATACCCCAGTTCTTAATACCGTGTATTGCCCCCTTTAACATCAATGACACCTTGAAGTCTTTTGTGGTTTCATGGATGAGGCTCTTTATCTTCTCAGATGGCAAAGCTGCCCATTCTTCTTGGCAAAAAGCCTCCAGTTCCTGGAAATTCTTGTGTTGTCTTGCATGAACTGCACGTTTGAGATCTCCCCAGAGTGTCTCAATGATATTGAGGTCAGGAGCCTGAGATGGCCACTCGATAGCCTTCACTTTATTCTGCTGTAAATGTAAATGTCAATGACGGGTCGACTTGGCCTTGTGTTTTGGATCATTGTCATGTTGGAATGTCCAAGTACTTCCCATGCACGGCTTCCTGGCTGATGAATGCAAATGTTCCTCCACTATTTTTGATAACATACTGCATTCATCTTGCCATCAATTTTGACCAAATTTCTTGTGCCCTTGTAGCCCACACATCCCCATAACATCAGCGATCCACCTCTGTGTTTCACAGGCCTTGTTGATTGGTCTCCAAATGCAGCATTTATGGTTGTGGCCAAAAAGCTCAATTTTGGTCTCATCACTACAAATGACTTTGTGCCAGAAGGTTTGAGGCTTGTCTGTCTCTGTGCTGTTTGGCGTATTGTAAGCGGGATACTTTGTGGCATTTGAGTAGTAATGGCTTTCTTCCACGTTTTCAGAGAGTCCTGTATTTCACCTGAAGTTATCTGTGGGTTTTTCTTTGCATCCCAAACTATTTTCCTGGCAGTTGTGGCTGAAATTTTAGTTGTGTAATGAACGCGGGTATCAGATCACTGCCCTCCTCACTAACTGGTGACAGAGGACCACTCAATCTCACACCGCCCTTGTCACTAATGTAACAATACCACTCTCAGCTGCTTCCAGCACAAAGATTTTCCAGCTTGCGGGACCACCGACTTTTTTATATCCTTTTTGATGGTACGGGTGAGGACATCCTGGCTGACTTTATGCATATCCTGCAATCAGCCAGCCAAGTTTATCGCCCATTCAATTTCCTAGTTGTGATCTTTTTTGATTGCCCAGTGTATGGTCGGTTCCTGCAGACTATTTTTATATATATATATATATATATATATATATATACACACACAGGTTTTATATTATTATTCTGATTACCTGCTGAACTGATTTTTCCTTTCACTGGGCGACCTTCCATACACATAGCATTAATATTTGTGTGGGATGTTTGTGCTTTTAACATATTAAGTAATTTATGATGGATACAAAACTTGGTATGTAGCACTTTCCCAAGGGATTTGGTGTAATTTCTCTATGTGCGTCTAATGTTTTATCCATTCAGTTATTTACATATGTGGTATGTTTTCCTTTTCTTGTCATTCGCTGTTGTTACATTGTATCTGGTTAATGATTTTACTTGTTAAATTTATACTAATTAATGTTTTTGTTTTCTCTTATTTGCATTACATATTTGTTTGTTGGTCTTTGACTTTTACAGTGGTTTCCCATGTAGTCCCTCCTTTTTTTTTTTTTTTTGCCACATTTTATATTCATTTGTCATTAGTGTTCATGGTTTGCACCATGTGTGGGGCTACATTGGTTGCTGATAGGTTACTCGCTGATTGATCAGTCCCCCCCCCTTTTTTTTTCCTCATCTGGGTGATAATTGTTCATGGTATATATCTATCGATCAGTGAGCTCTGTCTTTGCAATGAATAAGCACTGTTAAGTGTGAAACGCGTCTGCCTTTGACCTGGTTCATCCTGTACCATGCTATTTGATGCTTCAATAAACGAAGATATATTTTTTCGGACATCCTTTGAGGTACAGTCCTTCCTTATTCTAGACCACCCTCTAGGTGCCAGCCACCTGAGAGAGATTGTTACCGGGATAATTCAAGCAATTAACCCTTTCAGTGCAGCCAGAAGATGTGGATTTTAGCAATACCACTTATGATTTTAGAATAATCATCTGTAACACACGCTGTCACCACAGACAGTAATATTCAAATGATTTATCCTAAACAGTAGCTCTCTTCAAAGGCACAGGTTCGTTATAGCTTGCATTAAGAGCTTTAGGGACAAGTTTAACACTTTTCAGAATAAGGTTTAATAACGAAAAGGTCAAAATTGGTGCAGATGAAATATTTACAGAAAAATGGTGTTACAAAGCAATTAGAGACATAATATACAGCAGCAAAGAGATAAGATCGAATGGAAGGGGAAGAAAGTTACTTGAAATTAAATGTCCGTGATTGATCAGAGATTCGTTGATGAGTCCACAGGTTCTCGGATGTTCGTTCTTGGATGGTAAGTTGAGAACTGAGCACTGTCCGGTCTATTCCCTTTTTCTCTGGAAGCCAAGGGGTGGGGCCATATGCCCCTGACCACTCACATGGGTAAGGAGGGCCCGTGGGCTGTACGGGGGGGAAGGTGGAATAACCGCCCTCCGGGATATGCAATTTGCTGTATCAAAATCATATCTCGGGATATGATCACCGTGCAGGCCCAACGTTAAGGAATTCGAGCTCAGCATGAAAGTTGCATTTAAATAAGTCCAAACACAACAGAGTTGTCACTTTCCATTACCCTGGGGAGAGGAGAAATGATCAATGGTTTCCCGTGTGATCGGATTTATCGACGTTTGGATTCATTTTGTTCGGAATGAATTTCCGCATTCATACTTTTTATTAAGATGTCACGTTCCTATCTGGAGTTATGAAATATGAGTAAATTTCTACCTTTTAAAATTAAGAGTGTCTGGGAAGGTCATAGCTGCCGGAGGGGGTTTTATGACCCTTCATTTATCTCCAGGCATCCTGTGCTGTCTCTTAGTGGATCTGATTCATTTGTTTATGATCACCTCCAGACCTTTTGGGGCCTGTTACGATGACCCAGGAATTCCTAAGTTGACAGGAGGGGGGACGAGGAGTGAGGTGTTTGTCCTAAGCCAGAACCGTCATGGCGTATGTTTGACAAAATGGTTGCAAGTGTTCGTGTGTCCTGCACGTGATATCATTACATCTCCCCCTTAGGTGGTTACATGGGAGGGGACTGCAATTTCGATTCCTGCGGGCTCGGCTTGCCGTGACAGCCCATCAGCATTGCCATGAGTGCTGCCTTTCTTGTGCTAGATGGTGAAATCATATTGCTGAAAGATTAAGCTCCAACAAAGTAGCTTGCCATTCTCCCTAGCAACACGATGTAACCAGCTCAAGGGATTGTGATCGGTGATCACAGTGAAGTGCCTCCCATAAAGGTACGTTTGCAACTTTTGGAGAGCCCAAAAGATTGCAAGACACTCCTTTTCGATCATGGCGTATGCTACTTCCCTGGGAAGGAGCTTCCGGCTCAGGTAGAAGATGGGATGTTTCTCTCCAGCTTCATCCACTTGGCTCAGGACTGCACCCAACCCATAGGCAGAAGCATTAGTCTGCACTAGGAAATGGTGGGTGAAGTCTGGAGCCTGTAGTACAGGGGCACTGGCCTGCACCTCCGTCAGGGCTTGTCGTGCCCTCTCACATTCTGGTGTCCAAGACACCACTTTGGGTAGTTTCTTTTTGGTTAGGTCAGTCAAAGGTTTTGTCAGGCTAATATAGTTACCTACAAACTTCCTATAGTAGCTGTCTGTCCCCAAGAATGACATAACCTGCTTCTTGGTTTGAGGGGTGGGCCATGCCAGGATGGCCTCCACCTTCCCTGTTTCGGAGTGCCTTCTCCTACCTGGTGTCCCAAGTACTGGACATAAGTCATGCCGATATGACACTTACTGGGCTTAACAGTCAGATTGGCAGCTATCAGTTAGTCCAGAACCTGTGACAGGTGCACCGGGTGTTCCTCCCAGGTAGGGCTGAACATGGCAATATCGTCCTGGTAGGCCACGGCAAAGGTTTCCAGCCCTGCCAGGAAGTCATTCATGGCCCTCTGGAAGGCAGCTGGGGCATTCTTCATCCCAAACGGCATGACGGTAAATTCAAACAAACCAAATGGGGTGATGAAGGCCGACCTTTCCCGAGCTTCAGGGGCCAGAAGAATTTGCCAGGGCATGGAGTAGGCATCTGCAGTGGTGATAGCATTCAGCTTTCGGTAGTCCACACAGAACCTGGTCGTCTGATCCTTTTTGGGGACCAGGACCACTGGGGACGCCCAGGCACTGTGGGACTTCTGAATCACCCCCAGCTGCAGCATTTCCTCCACCTCCCTCATCATGTCAGCCAGCACCTCCAGAGAGATGCAATAGGCCGACTGTTTAATGGGGGGATGTGCACCAGTGTCCACCTGGTGGACAGCGAGGTCCGTCCACCCAGGTTTCCCCGTAAACCGGCTACCCCTACCAACACTTTCTTCAGCCCAGGCACCTGTGTGGGGGTAAGATTGGGGTTTATCAGGAGGTCGGAGTCTACCTCCCTGGTGTCAGCTAACAGGTCTTTGAGTGGATCAACCTCTTCAGGCTCCGGCCTGCTGCAGACCGGCATGACATGTTGGGCTTTGATCATATTCACATGAAAGACCTTCTGCCGTCTACTCCCTTCTCCCAACCTGACTAGGTAGTTGACATCATTCAGACACTGGGTGATGGTGTACGGGCCTTCCCATGCTGCTTGGAGTTTGTTTTGCCACAAGGGAAGCAGAACATACACCAGCTGACCAATGTTATATGTCCGCTCCCTAGCATTGCGATCATACCAGCATTTCTGCCTGGTCTGGGCCTGGGTCATGTTTTCCCGAACCATCCCCACCAACGTCTCCATTTTATCCCGGAATCTAAGGACGTAATCTACAACAGAGACATCTGAGTCAGCAATCTTGCCCTCCCAGGTCTCTTGGATTAGGTCCAGGGGTCCTCTTACCCTCTGTCCGTACAGCAGTTCAAATGGTGAAAAGCCTGTGCACTCCCGGGACACCTCTCTGTAAGCAAACAGCAGATATCGTTCCCAGTGCTTACCCTGGAACTCCACAAAGGTCCGCAACGTTTTTTTCAGAGTACCATTGAAACGATCGCACAAGCCATTCGTTTGTGGATGATAAGGACTGGCCATCATATGTGTCATCTGTATTTTCTGACAGAGAGCGTGCATCAAGTCAGACACAAACTGGGGGCCTTGATCACTAATGAGCTCGGCTGGGAATCCCACTCTTGTGAAGATTCCCAGCAGAGCATCAGCGACCTTGTCTGCACGGAGGGAGAAGAGAGCCACCGCCTCCGGATAACGCGTGGCATAGTCAACGACTGTCAGGATAAAACATTTGCCTGAACTGCTAGGCATGGCTAGAGGCCCAACAATATCCACTGCCACCCTCTTAAAAGGTTTGTCAATCACCGGCAAAGGTTTTAGCGGAGCCCTTTGTACATCTCTTACCTTACCAACCCGCTGGCAGGTAACACAGGACCGACAGTAATCAGCTATGTCCGTAAGTATGGTAGGCCAATAAAAGTTATGTATTAACCGCCCCCAGGTCTTAGTGATCCCCATGTGACCTGCTAGGGGAATCTCGTGAGCCACCTTTAGTAGCTGTCCCCAGAACTGACTGGGTACCACAAGCTGCCTGCTACCTAAATCAGCTTTGTTTGCCTCTGTAGCCAAACTCTCCCTGTACAGTTTTCCTTTGTCCCAGTAAACTTTTTGTTTGTCATTCTCTGCAGGGGGCTATCAGCTAGACTCCTGAGCTGTGCCAGTGTTTGGTCTATCTGCAGTGCTGCCTCGAAGGCGGAACCACAAGTCCCAGCAAGCATTCCTGTGGCAAACGAAGACAGCTGCTGAGGCTCAACAGAGGTGGAGTCCACTGGGTCAGAACAAGGAAAAGGTCCAGAGACCTCCTCCTGCTGTTCTGTGACCCCGGCCTGTACCTCTGCAGCCCTTGCAGCACTGCACGTGACCACCAGTATTGGTAATACATTATCATCATCATCAAAATTACATTTAACAGGTACAGGTGTAGCATCATTGGAACATACATCATTTACCTTTACAAGCAACGGGTCTCTTCTCCTTTCTTTGAATAAGGAGGACCTTGCACTTCCACTTCACCCTTCCCCTCCCCAGGTTGCCCAGCTATCAAACCAACATCTGCACACAGTACCTTGGGGGGTCCAAAGGCTTCCGAGGGGGTGTCCTCAGCAGGGGCATAATAGGAGACAAGGGTTCCTAAATCAGCACCCAGCAACACAGCAGTGAGGATCTCCTCAGAAACTCCCACCTCTTTCATCCAACTTCTAGCACCCCAATCAATGAATATATAGGCATGGGGTATGCAGGAATAGGTTCCCCCAACTCCGGTGAGGGTAAGGAACTTCTCTGGGATGATGTCTGTTTCTTCTATCACCCCCGGTCTGACCATAGTGACTTCAGCTCCGGTGTCCCAAAAACCTGTTACAGTCCAGTGGCCCACGATGACTTGCTACAAGTTGGCATTGGTTCCTGGAGGTTTCCCAGCAGAAGGGTTGCTGGCCGGTGGGTCAGATGTCTTCTGCTCAGGGCACTGTGTTTCGAAGATGGCCAGTCTTGAAACAGGAGTAACACCTGCGGTTGTCAGTCAGGGAGGGCTTGGCACCAGGAACTGCAGGTTTAGACCGCTGAGAAGCTTGGTTGGCGGGCAGAGGAGGGGTTGCCACGTGCGATTTTCCCCCTTTCCAGCCATTCGGTGGAGCCTTGCGATGGTCCGATACCCGAGTGCTGATGAAGGTATCTGCCAGTTCTTTAGCAGAACCGGGCTTTTCACAAACTGTCTGACGTCTGGAGGAGAGTTGTGCAAAAGCTGATCTTCAATCATGAGATCTTCCAGGGCCTCAAAAGAATTGGCTTTCGGACCCCTAGTCCACTATTGGAAGGTGGTACGTAAACTGCTTACCACATCCATATAAGAGCCCCCAGGCCCATTTATGGCGTTTTTTACTTTTTTTTTTTTTTACTAGTAATGGTGACGATCTGCAATTTTTATCGGGACTGCGATAATGCAGCGGACATGTCAGACATTTTTGACACTTTTTTGGGACCATTGACATTTATACAGTGATCAGAAATTTAAATAGCCACTGATTACTGTATAAATGTCATTGGCAGGGAAGGGGTTAACCTGCAGGGGGCAATCAAGGGGTTAACTGTGTTCCCTAAGCGTGTTCTAACTGTGTGGGGGCTGGGCTGCCAGGGGCATAAGAGATCTAACTGATACCGACGACAGGGATCAATAGATCTGTCATGCCGCGTGACACAGCGGGGAACTGCCATGTTTACATCAGCGATTCCCCACTTTTCTTCTCTAACAAGCGATTGCGGGTCGCTGGTGGACATCGAGTCCACCCGACCCACGGATCGCCGTTTATAGACCACAGTTTGCGCTATGCTGTATTCGGCAGCAGTAAATGTACACAAGCTGGTTGTTAAAAAAAAAACAAACAAACATTTGTAGCCATGTGCTCCCTTGGGAGTGCCTGATAGTTGTGGTTAACCTTATAGCTACCCTCAATTCCACCATATCTCACACATCCGAAGTCGCTGAACCGCCCCGGCTCTTGTTTTTGTTTGATTTATTGAAGGGATTTAACTTGGATGGGGAAAAGGGGTGACTGTGGGATGCCCAAAGAATTGGTAACAGGATCTCCTATATACACGACCGTATATACACTTTACTTCAGCACATCTCTTTTGCAGACTATTGGTCCTTAACTTCTCTCTAGCACATCACTTGCAGACTATTGCTCTTTCACTTCTCTCCAGCACATCACTTAGTTCCTGACCTGAAGGGAAATTTATCAGGCTCACATAACTCTTTTCTCTTCACTGCAGGTAGCACATGGTGAGGCCTGCAAACTGCCAGCAGAGCCCCCGGACCACCAGTTACAGGCCAGGGTCTTAGACCCCTTAAAGTGTAGCTTAGTACGATGGTGCTAGCCGGGCCTTTGATGGACTACAACTCCCAGCCCATGTCTCTCCCAGATCCCATCGACCTGCTTTCCTCACAGTGATACTCTTTCCCATGACTGGCTCCCAAGGCTTCCGCAGACTGTCCTTCTATTCTTCTCCCAGACTGTTCCAACCTTTCTCTTCCAGCTCCCAGGGTCTGTCACTCACCGACTCCAGTGGACCACTTTAAAGTCTTTAAGTAGCACCTCTGATACTCTCCTGTTCCCTTGTGCGACTCCAGGAATCACCTCCACTCCTGGCTGCATCTGAACCTCCATGCCTCAAGGTCACCACCCCCCCCCCCCAGACTGGGGGCTCCTTCCCGGGTAGAGGCCTCCACAGCACCTCTGCTACATCTTCAGACTTCTACCTCCAACAACTCTTCCCCCGTGCTGGCAGACGGCTGTATTTAAGGAGGTCTGCTCCCTGCCAATCCAGACTGTAGATTGGTCAGGGCTCCTTGTCATACTTCAGGAAGTCACACCTCCTCATTCATTCCCTCTTTCCAGAGGGAGGAAACTGAGGGGTGTTCCTTCCTTTTGTCTCCAGCTCCTCCCTGAGCCACTCCCCAGCTCAGATCAAAGCATCCAGGCCTGCACTTACAGTAGGCCTGACTAATTTTTGCCCCTCCTAGCAAAAACTCACTACAAAACGCACCTATCACTATGGGGGTGCTACACATGTTATACTTACCTCCTCTGTGCAGCTGGATTTGCACAAAGTAGCCTGGATCCTCCTCTTCTCGGGTCCCTCTTTGCTGCTCCTGGCCCCTCCCTCCTTCGAGTGCCCTCTCAGCCTGCAGTTCTTTATGAGGGCACCCAAGCCCTGGAACTCTGTGTATCCATTCAGACACGGATCCCCGACCTGGCCCCGCCCCCTCTCTCCCCTGATTGGCTGACCGGCATTGATTGACAGCCGCAGGAGCCAATTGTGCAGCTGCTATGTCTCAACCAATCAGGAGGAGTGTACTGGATGGCTGAGGGGATTGTGGACATCGCTGGAGAGAGATGGGGCTCAGGGTAAGTATTAGGGGGGTGTTGAGGAGGCTGCTACACATAGAAGGTTTTTTATCTTAATGCATATGCATTAAAATAAAAAAATCTTCTGCCTTTACTGCCCCTTTAAAGTGCAAACCATGTCCCCACAGAGATCCATCCACCTTGTGTCAGTCCATAACTTAATATACCTTACCAAACTCCAGTATTCATGCACTTCTAACGCAGTCCCTTCTCCCCCAAAACAATGTTTACCAAGATGTCCATGCAAGAGATTGATAAATGGCCATACGGTAATACACGTTAATGCACATTCCCCGTGTTTGGCATTAACCACTTACCAACTGGAAGGTTTTCCAGCTTTAGGACCAGAGCACTTTTTGCGATTCGGCACTGCGTCGCTTTAACTGACAATTGCGCGGTCGTGCGACGTTGTACCCAAACAAAATTTGCGTCTTTTTTTCCCCACAAATAGAGCTTTCTTCTGGTAGTATTTGATCACCTCTGTGTCATTTCTGATCGCTGTTATAAACAAAAAAAGAGCGACAATTTTGCAAAAAAAACGTTTTTTCTTACTTTTTGCTAAAATACAAATCCAAAAAAAACACAAAAAAAAACATTGGTTTTGGCCAATTTATATTCTTCCTCATATTTTTGGTAAAAAAATCACAGTCTGCATTTATTGATTGGTTTGCACAAAATTTGCCGCGATTACGGATGATGAAAATTAATTTCTGGGGTTTTTATTTTTTACGAGTAATGGCGGCGATCTGTGATTTTTAGCAGTACTGCGATATTGCAGCGGACATGTCGGCCATTTTTGACACTTTTTTGGGACCAATGACATTTATACACGTCCACACTGTCGCAGTAAATATACTGTAGGCAGTGTGGAAGTGGTTAAGGTAGCGGATAGCTTAAAGTGGATTTAAACCTGATTCATGAAATTTGAGCAGGGCACATCCATCTGTAGTGTTTTCTTATCTCTCTCCAAAGAACTGAGTCCAGCGAGCGACCATTTTGCAAAAAAACCCAAATTTCTTACTTTTTGCTAAAATTCAAATCCAAAAAAAAAATATAAAACATTTTTTTTCACCGGTTTTGGCCGATTTATATTCTTCCTCATATTTGTGATAAAAAAAATCACAATTGGTGTTTATTGATTGGTTTGCGCAAAAGTGGCCACGTTTACGGATGATGAGAATTAATTTCTGGGGTTTTTATTTTGTTTTTTATTTTTTACTAGTAATGGCAGCGATCTGCGATTTTTAGCGGTACTGCGATATTGCAGCGGAGATGTCGGACATTTTTGACACTTTTTTGGGACCAATGACATTTATTCAGTGATCAGAAATTTAAATGTCCACTGATTACTGTATAAATGTCATTGGCAGTGAAGGGGTTAACCTGGGGGGGAGAGCTAGGGGTTAACTGTGTTCCCTGGGTGTGTTCTTACTGTGGGGGGGTTGGGCTACCATGGGCATGAGAGATATAACTGATCCCAGTGACAGGGATCAGTAGATCTACCATGCCTGCACTAACAGAATGGGGAACCGCCGTGTTTACATCGGCGGTTCCCCGTTCTTTCCCTGTGGCTACTCATCGCAGCTCGCCGGCGGACATCGGGTCCGCCTGAGCCGCGGGCACACTCCTCAGGAGTGCGGC
>BLSH010268864.1:922536-933170 GCA_018402905.1 Glandirana rugosa
GGTAATCAAAAACCTTTTACACCCTTTTTTTACTTTTGCGTTAAAAAAAATGTGTTTCAATAGGTAAATATACTATAAAGGTTGTGTATCGTACATGTGTCGTTTTTACTGTGGGGTTTTATGTAAGACGATAAGGAAGACTCATACCGCTATGGTGTACACACTCTGAAAATGTATCGGACTGGTGTATGTCTCCGGGTTGTAACTTGATCATGGATGTCCGCAAGATGTTCATGTTTAATGTAGTTCAATGTTGGGCCTCTGTATGTGGTCAGGCTATGTAAAAGTCTCACACATGTGGTATCGCCATACTCAGAAGGAATAGCAGAATGTATTTTGGGGTGTCATTTTTGCTGTGTACATGCTATGTGTTGGAAATATCATATAAATGGATAACTTTGTGTAAAAAAAATTGCGTTTTCATTTTTTTCCCACATTTTCCAAAAACTAATGGAAAAACATGAACCGTTCAAAAGTCTCATTATGCCTCATAGATTATTAGTTGGGGTATTTGCTTTCCAGGATGGGGTCATTTTGTGGGCAATTCCATTGTCCTGCTCCAGGGCCTTCAAAAATGTGATAGGTCATCATGACATTAGATGTGTAATTTATGTCCCTAGAATACCTGATGGCACTCCCTGCATGTTGAGCCTCTGTATGTGGCCAGGCTGTGAAAAAGTCTCAGACATGTGATAGCTCCATACTCAGGAGGAGTAGCAGAATGTGTTTTGGGGTGTAATCTGTGGTATGCATATGCTCTGTGTGAGAAATAACCTGTTACAATGACAATTTTGTGTGGAAAAAAGGAAAAGAAAAAAAAATCTTAATTTTGCAAAGGATTGTGGAAAAAAATTACAACTTCAAAAAATTCACCATGCCTCTTACTAAATACCTTGGAATGTCTACTTTCCAAAAAGGGGTCATTTGTAGGGTATTTGTACTTTCCCGGCTTGTAAGGGCCGGTTCACACTGGAGCGGCGCGGAGCGGCGCGATGCGGCGCTCCAGGCGATCTCAGGCGGCTTTCGATGAGACTTCTATCATAGAAGTCAATGCAAGCCACCTGAGATCGCCCTGAAAATTGTGCAGGGACCATTTTTCTAAGGCGGAGCGAAGCGATTCGCTCCTATTAGAACGGTCCCATTTGCACAGCATTGAGGCGAATTGTCAGGCGACTCAAGTCGCCTGACAATTCGCCTAGATGTGAACGGGCTGCGAAGTCGCGCCGTGCCGCTCCGCGCTGCTCCAATGTGAACCGGCCCTTAGGGTCTCAAGAAATGAGATAGGCCGTCAGTATATCAGGTGTGATCAAATTTCAATGATTGGCACCATAGCTTGTGGACTCAAGAAACAAAGAAAAAGGCATTTTTTAAAAAAAATGTCAATCTTTTTTTATTTATAGCACAAAAAATAAAAAAATCCCTAGTGATTAAATACCACCAAAAGAAAGCTTTATTTGTGTGAAAAAAAGGACACAAATTTCATATGGGTACAGTGTTGCATGACATTTATTGTCATTCAAAGTGTGATAGCGCTGAAAGCTGAAAAATGACCTGGACAGGAAGGGGGTTTTCGTGCCCGGTACTGATGTGGTTAAGATAAGGGTTAGAACCTCTGTCAGGTTCAAATGCTGTTTGTGTTCCATTTGATTGGATTTTTCCTCAATTTCTGTTCTGTCTGAGATCTGTAACTTTTACAGGAAGTGGGTGCAAAATTGCAATATAGCCATATACTCATCACAGAGATTTTATGCCTTTCCTATTCTACTAGAAAAAAAATATTTTTAATGCTCTCTGTTTTCCCTTAATGTCCTCTTTTGTCTGACACCTGTCAAGTAGAGAGGAACCAATAGGAAATCTTTTCAAGGACATATCTCCTACCTTCACCTTCTCTAGTCTGGACCTTTAGTAACACAATGACCCTTCTAGCATACATACTATACCGTACTGTACGGCAAATTAAAAAAAGAGAATTATCGTAAGGGAGCTTGCATCCGATGTAAATTCAATGCAAGTGAACAAATGAAAGGCCATTCTTTTCACATCCAAGATAGCAATGCTACCATTATTAAAGCAACACTTTTACAATCTTAAAATATATACTGATTAAGCAGAACATTTAAATATGTGACAGAATGGTTCATTACACTTTACTTAATGATAGCATTAAAATGTTTTGCTTTGTGCCATACTCCCAGGACTCATAACTGTTTTTCAATCATACGTAATTCATTTTGTATTAAGAAAGATATAATTCCTGGAGATAAGCAGTATCAACAGTGAACAGATCTTTCCACTAGAGGACATCATTGTAGCATACTTTCTTGTCTTTTCTAGCTCAGTCTACTATAGCCTTCTGCATAAAGGTAATAAATATTGTGATATTCGTCCAACAACAGTGTTGATTTAAAGTTGCTTAAAACACTTCTTATTTTCCTAAGGTTTTGGCTTGTTGTCCAAGATCTGAAGAAGCAACCCTTGCAAGAAGTTCCAAAAAGAGTAGAAGAAATATGGCAAGAGTTTTTGGCCCCTGGAGCACAAAGTGCCATCAATTTAGATTCCCACAGTTTTGAGAAGACAAGCCAAAATGTGAAGGATGCAGGGAGGTACACATTTGAAGATGCCCAGGTTCGTAATTTTCAACATTATAGTAACTCCTATTCGAGTATGTGCACTTGTAATTTATATGAATCCCATACGAAAACGTTTTTGCCTGGCATGAATAATTGGAAGCCAATTGGGAAACAATTGTTTTCTATGTACCCTAGAGGTCACCTGTGTGTGAAAAAACGCAGAACACTGCAGATAGTGTGAAAGAGCCATAATGGTTTTGCTAAAGTGTGGAAGTGTAAAAGTGTACAGTATGTTACTCCAAAAATGGAGAAACATTATATGTGTGTTTATATATACAGTATATAGTTATTACATATAGTGATTAGTAAATCTATCATTCAAAGTTTGTATTTATTATTTCACTTTAAAAAAAACCTGAAGATCCTGTTCGTTTTTTAGGAAGGGGGCAGCCTTCTTTACATATCGACAGTTAAGAAGTTCCCCGTCTCTGAATTACATCACGCACAGTGGGCGGGCGGAGGATGAAATTATGCAACACAGCAAGTGATTTGACATTTAACAGGGGGCTGGAAGGATTATGTGACCCAGTGGGCTAGCAGGCGGATGCCCTTACATCACACGTGTAGCAGGGTAGAAACTTCCCCACCTGTGTGTATTGTCACCAACTATAGTTTTGACAAGGAGGCTCCAGCTGCCTCTGGAATGAAGCCCACACAGACAAGGAAATTACTTCCCCAGTGTGTGTTTTGTTAGCCCACATGCCTGCTGTGTATAAGCCCGCCCATCCACCAGCCTGCTGTAATATAATCCCACCTACCATCTGCCCACATGAGCCACAGATGGGGGAACTACCTACTGTGTATATGTAAATAAACCTTCCCCTTTACAAAATAGACAGGCCCTCTCACTGTAATAAAGGGGGCCTTAATGAGGCTGTGCCGTCAAATGACAACAAAAGATTTAAAAAAAGGTTAAAACTTTTTTTTTTAGGAATGTAAATGTGTTCTGTACCAATGTAATTATATTTGTAATATTACAATGGGGTTTAAATGCCTTGTGTTCACAAATAGCATAAGATGACATATGCTTGTGGTAACAATGATGTAGATAAGATACTATACTCTGCTGCTACTTTTTGTTTCAGTAAGTTATAGGTCCTATGACCTGCCATTGCAATAACATTGTGATCCTGAATTATTTCAAGCGAAACTCCACCCAAAAGGGTGTTGAATACCATTGTTATGGTAGCAGATAGCTACCATAACCCCGGTATCACTTTAAACAGCGGGTAGCCCGCTTCCAGATAAAAGTGGTCTTTGTGGCGGATTCACCGCAAGGTCACTTGTCACCCCTGCCACTTTCCTGTCGTCGGCGATCGGGTCCTCTTGCCTCAGAGTATGGATGTCGAGTGAGTGGAAGATGGCCCCCACTCGGCTCCATAGCATTGAAGGCCGGAAGCGACGTCAAACTCCACTTCCGCCCAGTGCTCTTAATGGAGAACATTTATTTATTTTCAAATGACATTTTTTTTTATTGCATTTTAGTGTAAATATGACATCTGAGGTCTTTTTGACCCCAGATCTCATATTTAAGAGGTCCTGTCATGCTTTTTTTCTATTACAAGGAATGCTTACATTCCTTGTAATAAGAATAAAACTGACCCATTTTTTTTAATGGATGGTGTAAAAATAAAAAATAAGAAAGAAAACATTTTACAGTGCCCCTTCCTACCGAGCTCGCACGTAGAAGCAATCGCATGCGGAAGTCGCGCCCGCATATTAAAATGGTCTTCAAACCACGCATGTGAGGTATCGCCGCAATCATTAGAGCGAGAGCAATAATTCTAGAACTAGACCTCCTCTGTTCCTCAAAACTGGTAACCTGTAGAAATTTTTAAACGTTGCTCGGCCCTGGTCTCCCTAAGATTGAGAGCCACTGCATTAGATGATGCTGTGCACATACCAAGTATATCGTCTGCAGCAGAAAGAACCACTACCTAGGTATTTTGTGAATTCCAGAATCACATAATCATTAGGTATTTTATGAAGAAAAAAAAGATTTTCTTAAAAAATAGGCATCTGCTGAATCCATTTTAATTGAGTGATCCATTCCTAATTTTTTATAATTTGTTTTTACAGAAATGAAGGGTGGCTATACTTTAGAAAAAATTGTAAAAATGCTTACAAAATATCTTTACTACCCCAGTAGTTTTGAACACCTGCACTAAATGTAGGCAGCTATACTTAAAGCCCAACTCTGTCCAAAAGGAGATATACTTGCCAGATTCTCCGCCCCTCCCCACAGCTAGACCTCTCCCCACAGCTTCTGCACCTCTGTGCTCTAGCGGTCTAGGGTCCTGATGTCATTAAGACCAGAGCTGGATCCATATCCCTGCAGCAGAAAGAACCACTACTTAGATATTTAGTGAATCCCAGAATCAGAGAACCATCAGGAATTTTATCAGGAAAAGAGAGATTTTCTTAAAAAATAGTCAACAGCTGAATCCACTCTTAATTGGGTGACCCATTTCTAATTTTTTCTAATATGTTTTTACCGAAGCTAAGGGTGGCTATACTTAACAAAAAAAAATGTAAAAATGCTTATAAAATATATTTGCCCTAATAGTTTTGATCACCTATACATAGGTGTGCGCAGCCTATTGCATTAGAGTGTGCACCCTAAAGCTCAAATACACTGAAGCATAGTAAAACATTTTTTGAGTGTGTTCACTGTGTTCATTAAGATAAGGAAGGGGCTGGAAAATGACATATTGAACCCACTCTCCATCCTGAAACATCCCCTACAGCAGCCGAGGGGGGAGAGGAGAGAATAGAAGAGGAGGGAAGCCAGCAGCACTGCATAGGGGTTACATGGGGGGAGGCCCAGGCAATAGGGGTAGTCAGCACTGGACAGAGGGATTAGGGTGTGCCCAGGCACACCTCCTGCGCATGCGTATGCACCTATACTAAATGTGGGCTGCTATGCTTTAAGCCCAACTCTGGGCAAGTAGAAAGTTATTCCTTACAGTGAGGCTGTGCCTGTACTGCAAAGGTTAATTATTTTATGTCCCGAGGAGCAAAAAGAGGAGATATACTTGCTTGATTCTCTGCTGCTCCCCGCAGCTAGACCAGTCCCTGCGGCTTCTGCATCCCCCCGCACTCTAGCGTTCTAGGGCCTTGACATCATGAAGACCAGAGCTGGATTCGTAGCCCTGCTATGGGACATGAGGATACCAAGGGACAGTTTACTGCCTGAACATGGGGGAGCACAGGGGATCAGATAAGTAAAACCATTTATTCTCTCTTTTTTATGCCTCCAGTTGGGCTTTAGAAAGCCAGAGCTGCTCAGGCTGCAGTTGTGTGCAATTGTTGTAATACCAAGTTCTTTCCCTTGCAGTTTGTGGGGTATTACAGGGATGCTCATTTGCAATTATTCTATTTTTACTAGATACTTTCAAAACAGAAAAACCTGGCTATAATAAAATATTTTAGCTTGATTATGTGTGTTCTGTTGCAGGAGCATATCTACAAGCTTATGAAGAGTGATAGTTATGCACGGTTTCTGCGCTCCAATGCCTACCAGGACTTGCTCTTGATGAAGAAGAAGGTAAAGTTGGGGTGGACATGCTTGCATCCTCCGCACATTACTGATTCTGGCCTGCTGCTTGCTAACAGTGTGGAAATGAGAACCGTGTCCCTTGTTTGTAAATTCATCTTCTTTGCACGAGGACTAAATGTCATCTCCCTGCCAATTGTTTTAACATAATACAGTTACTTATCCCATTGCATAGACTAGTGAACTTTACATTGTCTGTAATTTGATATATTTCATACTGTTAGATCTGTTAAGTCTTTGGGCCATGGTCAGATATGGAATTTTATAAAAGGCTGTTTTACTCCATGCGAAGCCATCTCAACTATTAGAAGGCATGATGTGTCATTTGTGGTGAACATAAGGCCTTTTCATTGACAGTCTTGTCTTTTGAAGTCACTTGAAACAAATGCTGGTATTAGTGCAGGATAGGATGTCTTTATGCTTATGCTGTAAAGCCTGGCAAAGCCTTTATGGCAGGCAGCTATGCACTGTGTGTTGTATGCATTCAGCTGGGTAGAGCCTATATGTATCAGATGTTATTGAATGCAGTTTGCTGCTTTCTTAATGTAGTCAAACTGCTTGATGCTTTAAAAATCAGTTTATATTATTGGAACCTGTTCTAACCTGTGATGAGTTGCAATGCATTTGCAAAATATCCTGCAGTTTTGTGTGTGCCGACCTGTACTTTCCATTCAAGTCAGTTGAATGGAAACCTTCACAGCCAAATCATTTTTTGAAAACAAATAGCAGCTTGTGTTAAGTTGCATATGACACTGCAAGAATTTTCAGTTGTAGCTGATTTAAATGAAAGCCATGTCTATCTACTACTGACAAGTCAAGTTGTTGAAGCTCAGAAACAAACATGCAGATACTTCAGGACCCCTTTTTATTGTGTACAGATTAGTTTGCCAATTAGCTATAGTAAACTGAGCCTACTGAAACCTCAGTGGGATTACATAAAAATTCAGGAAAAGGAGCTTGATTATTACTATTGGTGCTGAATGGTTTCCCAAAGCCATATGTCTTTAATCATACATGCTGCAGCTCCAGAGAGTTGTTTCTGCCATTTACAAGGGAGTAATCAGTTTTTGAGTAAATTTGAATCCCAGCTTTCATTGATTACTAGTCTGTTTTTTTCATGATCCCTGAGATCTAATTTCATTGACCACCAATATAGGCAGCAACTTCCTTTTTGGTTGTGCAAATACCTGTACATATTTTGAAGAGATGGATTGTGGATAGCATTAATTGCAGATCCTCTTCTTATGAGAATTATTTTATTGCAAATGTTAGACAGTGGCTATACCAAGTCAATAAAAGCATCATCCCTCATCATCAATCATTAAGGCTAAAAACAGATTTTCTGTTTTGTTTGTACTCAAGTGGTTGCATTATTTGCTGGCTTCTTGGTTATCTTGGTGATCTGACAGCTAGATATTCCTACTGTACTTTATGACTTTACTTCCTCATTTCCATATCAGTTCTATATAAATCCAAGGACAGGGGTCTCACTCCTCCTGTTGCATGCTCTGTAATGTAGTGCACAATACAGATGATTGAATAAATCCACTAATCTGGCAAGTTTTGGACACTTGATGAATCAGGTCAATGGGGCTTCTTTACTGTGAATCAAAATGTTCCAACTCCCTGGTTTACTGACATGCTGATCTACTCTTATAAGAACTATGCAACAGATTGCCCAGATTCATGAATTGCACAGTTTCCCACAGATCAGAGAAATGTGTATGTAAATATTAAAGAGAAACTTACAATTACTTGAAATTACAATTACTTGGAAAGGTTCAAAGTCAATCAATCTACTGATGTTTGGATTGATTCATTCATCTGTTGTGAAGACATTTGCGACCCCTTGTTAAAGCGGAGTTCCACCCAAAAGTGGAAGCTCCGCTTATTTGCCTCCTCCCCCCCCTCCGATACCACATTTGGCACCTTTCAGGGGGAAGGGGGGGGGGGCAGGTACCTGTTTTTGAGAGGTACCCGTCCCCACTTCCGAGAGATCTCGCCGCAGCGAGATCACTGGGAGGTTCGGCCCCCCTCCTCCTTCCCCCACTGCCGGGCCATTCTGAAAGCACAGCAGACTTTACTCATGCACAGTAGGGAACCGGCTGTGAAGCCGCAAGGCTTCACTGCTGGTTTCCCTTACAGACAATGACGGCGGCAGCACCCGATAGCCAATGAAAACATTGGCTGGAGTGTTGACATCGCTGGATTCCAATACAGGTAAGTGTCCTAATATTAAAAGTCAGCAGCTACAGTATGTGTAGCTGCTGACTTTTAATTTTTTGCTGGGGGGGAGCAGAACTCCACTTTGAGGCTGCTACAATTAGACACAGCTGGGATCTCATGTGAGGGCATCTTGTTGCTTGAGTTCTAAAGCGGTATAGAAAGTCATTGGGTTATTTAACTCACCAACAATATTGTTTTAAATTGTATGTATAAGCAAAAGTTAGGGAATTTTTTAAAGCATAGTCGTTTTTTTATGTTTGTTGTCTTTTGCCCCCACTGGGAGGATTCACCCTCTCTTTGTTCTGGAGACCATTAAACATTTAAACATTCTAGGATGTTTCTCCTTGGAACCTTAGTTGGATATAACCCCCAAACTTTATATCCACATATTACTGAAAGCAAGACTGTGTGTGCTATAGGGCCACGTTCTTATAAATCATATATTCAGCAAAACTAATTGGTAGTCATGGACTTTATGTGGACTATATAGAACAAACTGAGTATCATAAAAACAGTTCTTTATTGCATCTCATTAAAAATTACAACACGTTAAAATACTCTCTGCCTAGGGGTTCACATCTTGTAAAGATTCCAACATAATTCACATGTACAATCAATGCGTTTCAGGAAGCCTTCTTCAGGAGACAATGTGAAATGATCAATACACTGGAACCTGTGCTTAGAGAAGTATGGATGCTACCACTTCTGACTCCCCTTCTAAAATGCTAGCTACCTGGCTATAATTCTCATCTAATGAGTTCAGAACTTTCTGAGTCACTGATCCAGAACAAGTACACACAGACAGGAGTTCACACATTGCTATGACTTAATTCACAGCATTATTCTCCAAGATTAGTGACTGATGGGGTATTGAAAGTAGATTTAGCATGGCAGCCAGGCAACCAACACTTTTCACAAATGTCAGCACCCAATTATATCTCAGCATATATTTTCTTTACAGTCTTATTAATGCAAAGGGCTGGTGTTATGAACAGTGGTTACTGGGACAAATAGAGAGAGCGCATTTCGCTAATCAGGACAACGAAAACAAAGGTTTTATCACTTGACTGCTCTATCCAAAGCCACTTTCTAGTGTTAGTGTCAAAAGGTCCAACCCTTGTCACCAGTTTAATGTTATAAGTTTGCTTGTTGTGGCACAAGGGCTTAAAAAAGTCTTATGCCCAAAGCAGCTGGTCAGTAGACAAGGTGCGTTGTTTTATGAATTTGATTAAAGTGTAACTCCACTTTTGTTGAGAAAAAAAGCATTCCCCTCTGGGTGATCTATGTACATTGCAAGAATTTTAACAAACTTTTCAGATTCCTACCTTTTGTTATTCTGAAGAAATAACTGTTTGTGTCCATGTGCAGCGTGAATCGTCATGGTAGTGGTTTTATAATTATCAGTTAGCTGCTGCACCTGCAATTCTAATGAGGAAAGTGGCAGGATCTGCGCCCCTTTAGGGGTACATTCCCTTTGGGAGCATCTCACCAAAAATTACATTTTTGACTGACTTTTATCTTAGTGCAGACTTCTGGGAAAATCAGTGAGCCAATCACACAAGCAGGAAATGACATTTTCAAGGGGCGTTCTTTACACCATCTGTGTACAGAAGGCCTCCAGGTAACCATATTGCGTTGCATTTTACAGAAAATTACAGTGCTGCAGATTGAAATGGAAAAGTCATTTTTAATAAAATTAACAATTAATTACAATATGACTTGAGTCACAATTGTATACGCTATTTTATTTTTTCGTTATTTGCTAATTTTTTTCCCATGAAAGTGGAGTTACCCTTTAAGCTGTTCTTACCTTTATGTCTATTTGGTGACATGTGGTGATCTGCATGAATAGGAGTATCTTCTGCACAGGTCAATGTACCTTCACTGCTTGATATATATTGGTTAATTAATGCAACTGCTCTGTAAGATGGCATATATGCTTTTCTTCAATTGACATTATGGAATTTCAAAATAACTGTTTTTAAGGATAGGATTTTTATCATCTTTGCTTTGTTGATGTGTCTTTTACTAGAACAGTTTTCCCAAATTATTCAGGCATTTGGGATCAGTGCTTGATTTACAATTGACACAGCAGACACAGGATTTATTAGACAACTGGCTCGTACTACTTTATTTTGTGGTGTGGTAAGGACTACATAAAATGTCGTAGTCTGGTACATTTTTTTATTTACCAGGAATGCACTGAAAAATATTCTTCAGTT
>BLSH010268864.1:943529-953559 GCA_018402905.1 Glandirana rugosa
TTACTGGGACACAGGTAGTCACACCACTGTGACATGGGTGGTCACGACGAATAGTCACGGGTGGTCACGCCACTGTTGCACGGGTGGTCACGACGAATTGGGCACTGATAAGCAGCACTGGTGGGCACGTTGTCACCGCACTGGTGGGCACTGATAAGCAGCACTGGTGGGTACAGTGTCACCACACTGATGGACACAGGGTCATTGCACTGATAGGCACTGATAAGCAGCACTGGTGGGCACGGTGTCACCACACTGATGGGGACAGGATCACCGCACAAATTTCAACTGATAAGCAGCACTGGTGGGCATGGTGTCACCACACTGATGGGCACTGGTGGGCATGGTGTCACCGCACTGATGGGCACTGATAAGCAGCACTGGTGGGCACGGTGTCACTGCACTGATGGGCACTGATAAGCGACAATGGTGGGCACTGAGTGACTGCACTGATGGGCACTGTGTGACCGCACTGATGGACACTGAGTGACACAGTACACTTCCATATATCTGTAGGAGGGGTTTTCCACCATCCCTGCAAAGTTTCTTTTTAAGGCTTATTTTCAATGTGATGTGCATAATATGTGATGTTGCATATCACAGAGGCCGGTATTGTGGTAATATTGAAGTTCATTGAGATTACCATACATTAGAGGGTTCCACCATTATTGTGTTATTGATTAGTAAGTTAGCACTGCGCTTTTTTTTCCTCATGCGGATATTTACTTGTGCCCCCCATACTGATATAAAACACCCTGGTTCTCTTTCTGTGTTGCGGCTGGGGATGTTCTCATATACATCATACCAGCACTGATTGTTGTTATAACTATATCAAATCTGCAGCAGGAGGAGGAATATTTCTAATGATGAATTTTTTGAAAATCCCAGAGTTCTGCTTTAGTGAAATGAAGGATTCCAGAACATTCCAGTAAGAAGTATGAAACATGTAAACAATGAGGTTTGTTTACTAAAGGAACAGAGGATGTTTATTTTCAAAATTAATTTTCACTTAGGGCCCTTTCACACGGGCATTCTATTTAGGTCCACCTGTCCGTTGTTCAGGCGGCCCTGAAGGACACTCAATGCAGCCCTATGGAGTGGCAGATGTCAGCGGAGACATGTCCACTGACACCCATCGCTCTCCGATCCGATACTCTCCTTGAAAAACAGACGGATGGAAACCCTATTTTCCATCCCTCTGTAGAACTGGATCGGAGCGAACCGGATGACAACGATCCCCATAGAGCACAAAAAGCACGGAAAGCCCTTGTGAAAGGGCTCTAATATGAATGAGGCGGGACAAAGTCAAAATTCACTTTGCAGCGAATACCCAAAAAAAACTACAGGATTTTTACTTGCATGTGATTAGATTATTAAAGTCAGCACAGCTTCACCTAATTCACTAAGCTAAATCAATTTTCTTTTTGCAAAGAGAATTTAATTTAGCTTAGTGAATCAGGTAAGGTTGTGCTGACCTCAATCATCTCCCAATCATGTATAAGCATTAATCCTGTTTTTTTATAATTTCTTTGCACGATTCAGTATTTTATTTTTTTTTTCATTTTCATTTTTTTGTCATTCACAAAGTTAAGTGCTTGAGGTGATTGTAGCCGTATTAGTGCAATTGTGCCAGAGAAAATTGAGTACAGTACTGTCCGTGATACTTTTTTTATTTGCACGAACATAAAATTTTTCAGGACAAGCTTTCAGGGTATCTCCCCTTCTTCAAGGTCCAAGCAGTACTGAATAAAAACAGTTTTAGCCGAATGTTAAAACAAGAGAAAAAAAAAACTTCTGAGAGAAAGGAAAAACAAACAAATACAAATCAATGTATAAGGCCATGGTAATGAAACTAGCTGCAGAGATAGTGAGATAAGACAGGCAGAGTTATAGACTGGGAGGGAAGGGGGGTGACAGTCACAGAGGGGGTCGTAAAACTTTAGAATAATGAGTGAGAAAATCTATATCCAAGTTTAAGCCGTTATTTTTTGTGTCAAAAAGAAGAATCATTTTTAGTTCAATATTTGTTTGTTTTTCTTTTCTCCTTTCTCTAGGAGGTTTTTTCTTTTTCTTTTTTTTAACATTTGGCTAAAACTGTTTTTATTCTGTACAGTACACTTGGACCTTGAAGAAGGGGAGATACCCCGAAAGTTTGTCCTGAAAATTTTAATGTTAGTGCAAATAAAAAAAGCATCACGGACAGTACAAAGTTAAGTGAAAATTCCTTTACAAAGCCAAAATTCAATTTGCAAGGTGAAAATTACCTTTGAAAGTGGGCACCCCCTACTCCTGTAGTAAATTGGGGTGGGTGTCTGACTTTTTTTAAAGAAAGTAAAGAATTAGGGGTCTATTTAGAATTTTTTTCACACAAGATTGATGCAACTTTCACACAGGATTTACACATTGTCTAATTTGACTCACTTGGGAAATGTGTGAATTCTGGGTTTAAGTTGTTTAACACCTTCCCGACCGGCCTCTAGCAGATTGACAGCCGGGCAGGACTTTCCTCCTTCTGAATGGATGTCATCCTTTCAGAAGGCACCACTCACGTGGCAGCGCAGCAGCGCAATCTGTCACGAGCTGTGTCCACCAGACACAGCCAATGACTGATCAGTGTACCGACTCGCTGCCAGTACCATGTGACCAATGTGACCAATTACAGCAGATCACATGACCGTTGTAAACAATGGATGACTTCCTTTCATGCCATCCATTCTGTACAATTGTGTTGCTAGCTGTGATTGGTCAGTGTGATCACATCAGACATACACATACAGACAAGGCCAATCACAGCTTATCTGTACCATGTGATTAGCTCTGGCCAATCACAGCTAATCCCCACGAAACTAGCTGAATGAATCCGTTTCATTCGGTAAAATGCTTGCTTATAGCAATGAAATTCACTGCTATAAGCAATCATAGTGGGTAAAAAAAAAAAAAAAACCTGATCACTTCCCCAGAGTAGTGCAATGTTTTTTATGGTAACATTATATTGCTCTGATCACAGTGTGTTAAAAAAAATCGTAAAAAATAAAAAAAAGAAGACAGCATGTTGAAAAAAAAAATGTGATTTTTTTTTTTCATGTTCCAAAACCTGAAAAAAAAATTACAACTTCAAAAAACTCACCATGCCTCTTACTAAATACCTGGGACTGTCTACTTTCCAAGAAGGGGTAATTTGGGGGATATTTGTACTGTCCTGACATTTTAGAGCCTCAAGAAATGAGATAGGCTGCCAGTACATCAGGATTGATCAATTTTCAGAGATATACCGTAGTTCATGAACTTTCCTACGGACTAAATAATATACACTGAGTTGGGTTATTTTCACCAAAGAAATCTAGCAGAATACATCTTGGCCTAAATTTATGAAGAACGATTATTTATTTGCAAAATTTTATAACAGAAATACACAATTTTTTTCAAGATTTTTCGTCTTTTTTTCATTTATTTAGTAAATAATAAAAAACACAGTGGTGATTAAACACCATCAAAAGAAAGCTCTATTTGTGTGAACAAAATGATAAAAATTTAGTTTGGGTACAATGTTACATAACCGTGTAATTGTCATTCAAAGTGCGACAGTGCTGAAAGCTGAAAATTGGCCTGGGCAGAAAGGGGGTAAAAGTGCACCGTATTGAAGTGATTAAAACATTCTTAAACAGACACCTTTGTGTTAGAAAATGATCAAGTTTTGTTGTATCATCTTAAGCATTATCCCAATTTTATTGTAACATGGCTGTAGTTGGTGTATCTCTACACCTGCAGGTGTCAGCCTGAATCTCTGCAGCTGTTGAATGCCATATATATGTAAGGCATGCTGGCTTTTGTAGGTGAACAATGACTAAGAAGCCTATGTTGTATTATGTTTGTGTGAGGCTTCCAATAGAACAGATTTAACAAAGATTACCATGGCATAAATTGAAGAGTTTTCAGTTTTAGTAATGTAAGGTGGATTATGCAACTATACCTAACCATTCTGTAGCTTTGCCTTATTGCTAAGCATTACTGCATTAATCTTACCTGCTTTCAGCAATATCAGCATATATTAAACTCTGCCAGTCTGTGTGCATGTTTGTCAGCTGCTTGGATGTTAATTGTATTAGCTTCCATTCATAATGTTTGGTAAACTTGTGGCTGCCTTGCTGTGGTCCTCTTTGAGTCACGCATAGTGATAGTGTGCACACTTTTCCCATACTAATTTACAGGTTATATTATACACTGAGGTACAAATGCACTTTAAGGTAATAAATATTTAGGAACTTAGTTCTCCAATCCATATTTCTAAATATTTGTAATGTTTTTAGTATCATAAATGGAGGTTTGTTATAATTAATATATATTAAGTTTAAATATGCCAAGCCCAGCTTAAAATATTGCTGTGCAAAATTATTTGAATGATTAACATTACCAATGTAAGTTAAATGCTTAATTGCAAATATTGCTACATTACTAATTGTATTACTGTTAATTAACAGTTATAAAATCAATGTAATAATCAGTTCCTATGTCTAAAATGAAGGCTATAACCCTATTTCAAAGCCAGCTATAATTTGTTATTATTAATTTATTAATAATAATTATAAAGAAAATGCCACTTCATATATTATTGTCCCAGTATTCCCTTGATATCCAATAGATACACACAGGGACTGCTTTACTTACTTCACCTGAGCCAGTGTTAACTTTAAGCTTGGCTAAGTCTAGGGCTACACTGGTGATGAAATATCTTTGCTGCTGGGAGATTTAGGCCTCATACACACAGACGTTTTTTGGCTCTGGCGTTTTCTGGCGTTTTTTGCAGCTCTCCATGTTAGTCAATGGCCCCATAAAAACGCAGACATTTTTGAGCTGTAGATGGCGTCGGCGTTAGTGAGCTGAAACTAGAACCCACGGCCAGCGTTTTCTGAGGCTGTAACGTTTTAGCATTTTTTGACGCCGACGCCGCAAAACGCCAACTAACGCCAACTAATACTGTACCGGCGTTAACCAGCGTTTTTTGACGCCGACGTTTTAAGGTTGAAAAATAGCAGAGGGTTGATTTTTTTTAAAAAACGCCTATTGACGCCGACGCTCACTAACGCAGACGCATAACGCCGAAAAACAACGATTTTTTTTTTCCTTGAAGTCGGGCCCGACGGTTTGTTTATTTTTTTATAAACGTCTGTGTGTATGAGGCCTTAAAGGTGAACTACAAGCAGATATAAACAAAAAGGGTTTGGTGGGACTTTAGATGAAGCATGTGTGTAGCACATGCCACCATCCCTAATCATGAAGAACTGGAGAGTGGATTTTGGGACTTTATATGAGGCAAATGACAAAGTAAATTAAGTATAACTATTTTATTGTCCTGAACAGTAGCATAATGTGATAAATATTTATGAAAAAACAATCTCATATATGTAAAAACATACATTCCATATATGTAGAAGCACTCATGGACATTATACAGCATAAGCCTATTGGCCATCTTGTAAATAAATACTTCATGTAGCGGAATTGGTAGGTATGACAAAATTGTAAAACATACAGTAATCAAGTGTTAAAACGTGTAAAAAATGTGAAGAGTGGCGCTAAACTCAAAAAGCAACGATTTTATCTAAGCGTAAGTTAGATAAAAATTAAATAAATTAAATTGAAAAAAATATAGCATATGTGAATAATTTTAAAACAAATATGTTACAAATAGGCAAAAAATATGACGTGAATAGCAGTGAAAAAATTGTGAGAAAACTGATTGTCCATATATATAAGACAGTCTTGGCAGATTGAACCCAAAATTCTTCTTAAAGATGGAACAAGAGATCCGTATAATTGTGCTAGTGAAGGAAAATGTTCCAGGTGAAGTCAGTATATGGAAAAACAGTGCAGTCAAGCTGGGATCTGTAGAAATCTTATTTGATACTCCTTACAGAGTGGAGACTTACCGGAAAAAAGAAGTAATAACGCTTCTGTTTGGAATAGGTGTGGAATTCCCACTGTCGGGCTCCTGGGAGAGCGCGTCACACAATCCGCGGTTCCTCAAGGGTCACTTTGTACAGGGGACCGTCATCCGTTCCAATCGGTCTGCGTCCAAAATCCAGTGCAAAGAAATCCAGATCCAGGCTTTCCAGGGGGGGGATGAAGGAAGGGGAGGCCAGGGATGCCCCACAAAAGGTCCAGAGGCAGGTTCAAACCCGTCTAAAAAACAAAAGACTCGCCATAGTGTAAAAACCTCTATGATGAAGGGGTTGTTTTATTTATAAAGGGGTATAAAGGTTAAAATTCCATAAGCTTATAGAAACAAACAATAGGCAATGCAGCAATCCAGGGTCAGCAGCACCCGACGCGTTTCGTGTTAATACACATCGTCTGGGGGCTGCCGACCCCCTAGAGAGCTGTGCTTAAATGCTGTATCTCCCCTGATTGTAGGGACCGCACTTCCAGTCATGGCGGCCCGGCGTGTGTTCCAATGACTACTTCCGGTTTATGTGTGTGGCTTTAATCCGATACATTATAATATGGGACCCAAATGAAGGGCCTAATGTAAAAGGTGGATCCTCAAGATGTGTTGTGGGGAACATTTTAGAGTGTTCAAATCACAGTAAATGTTCGCTGTGCTTTCCACTGACGCATTTCCGGCGGAACGGACACAGGAAGTACATTACCAGGGAAGGTAAACAGCAGAGCCGCCCAATCTGAGACCATCATGGCTCGGAAATAGTGAGGTCCCAACTGAAGGAGGACATGTATTGAGTACACCATGTGGCGGATAACATTCAGAGCCACCTAGTGTACATATATTAACATATGCATAAAGTCCAAAGGTGATATATCGATATTACGACTAATTTATCGGACCCCGATATTAAAATTACAAGCCATGGCAATGTTGATAAAAAACTGATAAAAATGATTATCAACATTGCCATGGCTTGTAATTGTAATATCGGGGTCCGATAAATTAGTCGTAATATCGATATATCACCTTTGGACTTTATGCATATGTTAAGATATGTACACTAGGTGGCTCTGAATGTTATCCGCCACTTGGTGTACTCAATACATGTCCTCCTTCAGTTGGGACCTCACTTCCGCTATTTCCGAGCCATGATGGTCTCGGATTGGGCGGCTCTGCTGTTAACCTTCCCTGGTGATGTACTTCCTGTGTCCGTTCCGCCGGAAATGCGTCATTGGAACGCACGGCGCACATTTACTATGCCTTGAACACTCTAGATGTTCTCTGCTGTTAACCTTCCCTGGTGATGTACTTCCTGTGCCTGTTCCGCCAGAAGTGCGTCATTGGAACGCACAGTGAACATTTACTGTGCTTTTAACACTCTAAAATGTTCCCCACGACACATCTTGAGGATCCACCTTTTACATTAGGCCCTTCATTTGGGTCCCATATTATAATGTATCAGATTAAAGCCACACACATAAACCGGAAGTAGTCATTGGAACGCACGCCGGGCCGCCATGACCGGAACTGCGGTCACTACAATCAGGGGAGACACAGCATTTAAGCGCAGCTCTCTAGGGGGTCGGCAGCCCCCCGACGACGTGTATTAACACGAAACGCATTGAGCGCTGCTGACCCTGGATTGCTGCGTTGCCTATTGTTTGTTTCTATAAGCTTATGGAATTTTAACCTTTATACCCCTTTATAAATAAAACAACCCCCTCATCATAGAGGTTTTTACACTATGGCGAGTCTTTTGTTTTTTAGATGGGTTTGAACCTGCCTCTGGACCTTTTGTTGGGGCATCCCTGGCCTCCCCTTCCTTAACCCCCCCCTGGAAAGCCTGGATCTGGATTTCTTTGCACTGGATTTTGGATGCAGACCGATTGGAACGGATGACGGTCCCCTGTACAAAGTGACCCTTGAGGAACCGCGGATTGTGTGACGCGCTCTCCCAGGAGCCCGACAGTGGGAATTCCACACCTATTCCAAACAGAAGCATTATAACTTCTTTTTTCCGGTAAGCCTCCACTCTGTAAGGTGTTGGAGTATCAAATAAGATTTCTACAGATCCCAGCTTGACTGCACTGTTTTTTCATATACTGACTTCACCTGGAACATTTTCCTTCACTAGCACAATTATACGGATCTCTTGTTCCATCTTTAAGAAGAATTTTGGGTTCAATTTGCCTAGACTGTCTTATATATATGGACAATCAGTTTTCTCACAATTTTTTCACTGCTATTCACGTCATAGTTTTTGCCTATTTGTAACATATTTGTTTTAAAATTATTCACATATGCTATATTTTTTTCAATTTAATTTATTTAATTTTTATCTCACTTAGGCTTAGATAAAATCGTTGCTTTTTGAGTTTAGCGCCACAGTTCACATTTTTTACTTGTTTTTTACGATTAGTTTGGTCGTTGTGTGTGGTGGCTCACTCAGTCCTTTTACTCTATCCTTCAGCCTAGCGCGGTAATATTACCTTTTAAGTGTTAAAACGTAGCTGCATCCATAAAAGCTTGACGGTTTTCATGATTAAGATCACTCTTCAGGAGCGGATGCCTTAACATGTCTGAAAAGGGACATAAATAATAAATCTAGTATGAAACTGATGCAGCAAGAAGAAAGATAATGAAGGGGAGAGGACAATCCAATCCCAATGACTTACATAATGTTGGGAAAACACACAATATTGCTGTGCAAAATTATTTGAATGATTAACATTACCAATGTAAGTTAAATGCTTAATTGCAAATATTGCTACATCACTAATTGTATTACTGTTAATTAACAGTCATAAAATCAATGTAATAATCAGTTCCTATGTCCCCCATGTATTCAGCCAAGATAGAAAAAAAACACATCTATTTGTCTTTTCACTTGCTTAAGCCACATTCTTTACACTCACCTTGGTACTGTGGATTATAACTACACAAGCTATATTACACTAGATTTTTTTTACGAATTTTTACTCATTATTTATATATACTTTTGAAGCTACCCATACTATCATTCAGTACCTATGGAGAATTCCCCATTTGGGGATAATTTTTTCATGTGTGTTCATCGCTTGCACTGGTCTTGCCACCTCAGCTCCAGGGACAAACCAACTCAGCGGGCCATGTTTCACCATGACCATGGCGGCCATTTTGAATCCAACTTTTGTTTTTTCAATAGGAAGAGGGTCATGTGACACATCAAACTTATTGGGAATTTCACAAGAAAATGGTGTGCTTGGTTTTAACGTAACTTTATTCTTTCATGAGTTATTTACAAGTTTCTGACCACTTATAAAATGTGTTCAATGTGCTGCCCATTGTGTTGCATTGTCAATGCAACCCTCTTCTCCCACTCTTTACACACTGATATCAACACCGCAGGAGAAATGCTAGCACAGGCTTCCAGTATCCGTAGTTTCAGGTGCTGCACATCTCGTATCTTCACAGCATATGGTTTTTATGGTCAGTAAAAACCAATACCGGGTGAGCTGCTCCTTCCAGGAGGTACCGCCATTCCTCCAAAGCCGACTTGATGGCCAGCAATTCCCTATCACCGACCTCATAGTTCCAGCAAGATGGTGCACCACCACATTATGGGTGTCAGGTCCAAACATTCCTAGATGAACAGTTTCCTGGAAAGTGGATTGGTCGTCGTGGGCCAGTTGAATGGCCCCCAAGGTCTCCCAATCTGACCCCCTTAGACTTTTATCTTTGGGGTCAACTGAAGGCAATTGTCTATGCTGTGAAGATACGAGATGTGCAGCACCTGAAACTACGGATACTGGAAGCCTGTGCTAGCATTTCTCCTGCGGTGTTGCTATCAGTGTGTGAAGAGTGGGAGAAGAGGGTTGCATTGACAATCCAACACAATGGGCAGCACATTGAACACATTTTATAAGTGGTCAGAAACTTGTAAATAACTCATGAAAGAATAAAGTTACGTTAAAACCAAGCACCCCATTGTTTTTCTTGTTTAATTCCCAATGAGTTTGATGTGTCACATGACCCTCTTCCTATTGAAAAAACAAAAGTTGGATTCAAAATGGCCACCATGGTCACCGCCCATCTTGAAAAGTTTCCCCC
>BLSH010268864.1:960251-975685 GCA_018402905.1 Glandirana rugosa
AGAGGAAGAAAATAGGACCCCGGTGATAGGAAAGACGGGCCTTATGTCCCACGGTTGACGACGATCGGGAGTGGGAGGGTCAGTACAGAGGCGGCTTTTCTTGAAGTCTCCGGTAGCGATTTGACCCCTTTAAAGCCGTACTTCTTGCGCCGGACAGACTTCTTCTACCGCGGAGGGGATGGGGTCTGAGACGTCGCGGCCAGAGGTGTCTTTGACGGTCTCAAGACCTTCGATAGAGGAATACGGTCAGGTGGGAGTGCCGTGCTTAGCTCCTCCATTTTCACCTGTATAGAGACTATGCCGTCCTACAGGTGTTGGACTCCCTCCCTGTATTCCGGGCAGAAAGGATAGTGGCCCCAGGATAAAAGAAGGAGAACGATCGAGCGGAGCTCTCACTCTGCACACCCTACTCCATGCAGCTCCAGACCACGCCCCCTTCCCCATCAATTTTAAAGTTATTTTCTTTTCTGCTGTCATAACCTTGGTTTTCTTGATATTTAGCTGAAGTCCCATCTTTTAAATCTATTCTTTAGCTTTCTTTAGGAAACTTTTGAGTTCCTTTACAATCTTGAAACCTCTAGCATCTTCAAACCCTGTTTTTCTCATTTTATGTTCATCATACAGGTTAACTAAGTATGGTTAGTGTAATCAGCCTTATCTACATCTTTGCCATCTTGGACCAGGCTGCGTTTCCATTTTTTGTCATGACTGTGGCTTTTGAAACATTCTAAAGAGCCTTTCAAAAGGAATAATGAGATGAGTCTGCACTTGGCTGAGTGGTCTGTGTAGACTAGGGTGCAAGCCCAGTCGCAACTATAGTGATTCAAGTAACAAGGATCCGGATGGTTTTGAGAAAACACTGCTATAGTTTTGTTTTTTTTTGTTTTTTTTCCTTCCACTTCAGTAGAATGCCTCCCAGATAGTTTTCATCTCAACGTTCAAATATCTGTATTAGGCTCTCATCACATCATTGTGGAATATTACTTTCACCTTTATTTTATTTCTTGTTAATATACTAAACATTTTAAGAAAGCCGGGTTGTACATTACCCCTCTTACAACATTGTCTATATTTTTAGAGGACACTCTATCCTTCTCCTTCATTTCCCTTCCCCCCTCCTCTCCCCCCCCTCCTCTCGGGAGACTTTATTGTTCTTATTCTCCTATCACTCCATGATTGACCTGTATTCATTTGACTTTTTAAATTCTACCCACTTCCCCCATGTATTCTAATGGGTATCATCGCCCATGTGTATTGTTTCCTCCATGGTCCTTATCCACTCGATCCTTTCCGTCCACTCCTTCATTGTTGGAGCTTCTGGAGTCTTCCACAGTCTCTGTACCAAGCTCTTAGCTGCATTAAGAAGGAAGGGCACCAACGTCTTTTTATACTGTCTTATTGGACTTTTTGTAGCATGGAATAAACATTCCCATGGCTCTTCTTTAACTTGTATTCCTGTAATGGTCCTAATCTTCCCCACAATCTCATTCCAATACAATTTTTGGGCATTCCCACCACAAATGTGTGATAGTGCCCACTATCTCACATCCCCTTCAGCAGTTTGGCGCGTTTTCCCTACCCACCCTTCTCATCCTCTGTGGCACCAAGTACCACCTTGCCATCAGCTTATAGTTCACCTCATTTGTCCCCTGATCCCTCGCAGATGAGCTAATCAGATTAAGAATCTTTTTTTTCCCTGCATCTCCCTCTGGAATATTTCCTAGTTCTTCCTCCCACTTCGCAATGTAGGGTGGAATTCCTGGTTCCGCTTCATTTATCAAAATTTTATATATCTTTGACATACCGTGTTTTATGCATTGTGGTGAGCTTAATAATTTCTCTATCGGTCTCATTTCCCTTTTCCCCCTCAGTGGTTGTGGAAGTGTCTGTGTGAAGTGCTGAAGCTGTGTATATCTCCATCTATCTAATGGTTTTCTCCCCCATTCTTTTATAATCTCCTCATAAGTGAAAATTCTATTCCCCACCAAGATGTCCTGTAAAGTTAATTCCTCTTTCCTTGTCCACTGTTTGAAATAAGTCCCTTCATCTTTCCCTGGTTTAAAGAAATCTGTGTTTATTAGTGGCATTAACGGTGCGTTGTACTGTCAGTTGTTATTATATCCCACGTTTTCAGTGTGTGTTTTGTAATTATATTTGTGCTACCTACTAAATTCCTGTATGTTTTTGGGATCCAAATCATCTTCTCCAATTCCACCCCACTTTGCGTTCTCTCCATATCTACCCAGCATTTCCCTCCTTTACTGTGGGTCCATTCCGCTATTCTCGCCATTACTGCAGCCTGATAATACTTTTTAACCTGTTGAGATCTGCGCTATAGATGAAAGACGGCTACAGCGCGGATCTCACTCTCCGGGAGGACGTCTATTGATGTCCGCCCCTTTCCACGGCCCCGGCGCGCATTCACAGGCGGCGGCGCGCGGGCGCGGCCGCCGCACGCTTCGTGGGCGTGCCCGCGGGTCGGGCGGGCTCGATGTCCGCTCGAGACCCGCGATCGCCTGCGGAGCTGCAGAACGGGGAACCACCGATGTAAACACGACGGTTCCCCGTTCTGTGAGAGGGGGACAAGCAGATCTACTGATCCCTGTCACTGGGATCAGTTAGATCTGTTATGTCCCTGCCAACCCATCCCCCCCACAGTTAGAACACACCCAGGGAACACTGTTAACCCCTTCACTGCCCCCTGCAGATTAACCCCTTCACTGCCAGTGACATTTACACAGTAATCAGTGGACATTTAAATTTCTGATCGCTGTGTAAATGTCATTGGTCCCAAAAAAGTGTCAAAAATGTCCGACATGTCCGCCCCAATATCAAAGTCCCGATAAAAATCGCAGATCGCCGCCATTACCAGTAAAAAAAAAATAATAATAAAAACGCCATAAATCAATTCCCATAGTTTGTAGATGCGATAACTTTTGCGTAAACCAAATCAATAAACGCCGATTGAGATTTTTTTTACCAAAAATATGTAGAAGAATATAAATCGGCCAAACCCAATGAATAATTTTTTTTATATATTTTATTTTTGGATATTTATTAGAGCAAAAAGTAAAAAATATTGTTCTTTTTTCAAAATCGTCGCTTTTTGTTTGTTTATAGCGCAAAAAATAAAAACCGCAGAGGTGATCAAATAGCACCAAAAGAAAGCTCTATTTGTGTGGAAAAAATGAGATCAATTTTGTTTGGGTACAACGTCGCACGACCGCACAATTGTCATTCAAAATGCGACAGCGCTGAAAGTCGAAAATTGGTCTGGGCAGGAGGGGGGTTTAAGTGCCCAGTAAGGAAGTGGTTAAAGTCTGGTGCCGCTAACCCTCCTGCCTCTCTACTCTTCACCAATACTGTATAGGAGACCCTGGGGTGTTTATTTGCCCAAATATATTTTAGAGTTATTGTTTTAAGTTTTTTTAAAGAAGTCTCCCGGAACTGGTATTGGGATCATTTGGAAGAGATATGTCAATCTCGGGAGTATATACATCTTTACTGCCATTATTCTACCTGTCCATTAAATTTTTTTCCTTTTCAGGCTATTCAGATGTCTTTTAATTTTGTTTAATAACGGCAGGTAATTTATCTCGTATAGCTTTCTCCCTGACAGAGTCAACTTAACTCCCAAATCCCAATTCCTTCCAGCACCAGTCGACTCTGTCGAAGGCCTTTTTGGCGTCTATCGACATGAGCACGGCTGGGTCTTCGCTTCCCATTTGTATGGTCATTAACGTTCTAAGGCAATTATCCCGACTCTCTCTTCCCGTAACGAATCCCGATTGGTCCTCATGGATCCATCCTGGGAGAATCCATTTTAGTCTTTCCGCCAATATTTTTGAAAAAATTTTTATGTCTGTGTTTATTAATGATATCGGTCTATAGCTCTCTGGTTGCACCGGGTATTTGTCTTCTTTTAATATGAGAGTTATATAAGCCATCAATGATTCTTCCCTCATTTTCTCTCCCTCCGCCAATTTGTTAAAATAATCCCATAATTTAGGGATCAGGATCTTTTGAAATTTTTTATAATACAGAGTCGTGTACCCATCTGGTCCCAGGCTCTTCCCTAAGGCCATGTTGTTTATTGCTTTACTTATTTCCTCCTTTGATATTGGTTTGACCTGCCTTTCTAATACTTGTATTTCTTTATATAACATATCTATTCTCTTCAATCTTTCTCTCTTCTTTTCTGTTCCTACCTTTATCAAGATCCCTCTAATATAGGCCTTATGCATCTCCCACAAGAGAGATCGCGATATATCTGGCTCATCATTGATGTCAAAAAAACTTTCCTTTTTTTTTCCTTTTCCACGATCTCAGCTATCTTTGGGTCCTGAATCAATGACTCATTTAACTTCCATAATTTTTCTCCCTGTACCTCCCCTCCTATCTCCAGTCTGATCCACCCCGGGGCATGGTCCGAGACTGTGATAGCTCCAATTTTAGCTTCCCTCATCATAGGTAGCACCCGATGCTCTATTAGCACATGGTCCAATCTTGAATATGATCCATGTACCAGCAAAGTAATATGTGTACTCTCGTTTCTCCGGGTTGCACACCCTCCATCCATCTACCAACTGATGTTCCCTCAGAAGTTTTCTAATTATATTTTGTCTGCGAGTGCTCCCTTGTCTCCAGTGTTGCATCTATATGTGGCTCCATACACAGATTCAGGCCCCCAGCTATCACCAGATATCCTCCTTTAAAGTCCGCCAGTCTCCCCAGGGTCCTTCTCAGGAAGAGCTCAGGGTCTTTATTGGGAGCGTATGTTTGCACAGGTTTCCCCTAACAAACAGATACCTCCCATCCGGATCTATTAATTGATCCTTTACCGTAAACCTTACATCTCTGCTAAACCCTATGGCCACCCCCTTTGCCCTTCCCGAGAATGAGTCCCCATAAAACCAGCTGGGAAACTGAGCTGTTCTTAGGCTAATACCAGAGGAATGGGCTATATGGGTCTCTTGTAGACATATCACCTGCCCTCCCAGGTACTGTAGTTCTTTATTTACTTTATATCTTTTCTCGGGTGTATTTAACCCCCTGATATTGTATGTTAATACTTTTATGGTCTCCATGGGTTCCGCATGGGGTTTTCATCTCGCTCTTCTAAGAAACACAGGTCAATCCGGCAGTTGCTACCTCTTTTTAATCCCTTCCCTGCCCCTCTTCCCTGCCCCCTTGTTCGAACTGGCATCTCCGTTCTATTCCTTGTGTGGATCTCCGAGTGCTGCACCACTCGTATTCCCTTACCCACAGCTCTTGGAGAAGTTACCCGGGCACCCCCTCCCACCACCCCATTATTAGTTCTATCACCACGTTCGCCCTACTGAGCTTCTATTAACTCCTGCATCTACATGGGTAGTAGGGTGATCTAACCCCCCACTCCCCTCTACTCTTCTCCTCCCTCTCCTCGTCTCCCCCCCCTTTCGAGTCCATCTTCTTCCGTCCAATCCTCCTGTTCCACTGGGAGCTCTTTCATCCCATCCTGGTAACGGTGGAGATTGGATCTCCAGTCTCTCACAGAACTCTTTCAAGTCCTCGGGGAACCTCAATATTGCTGTTCGCCCGTTTCTCCTCCCTTTTAAACACGCTGGGAACCCCTGTCAGTGGTTTAAGGGTTTTCCTCCGTGCCAATGTCTCTAGGGAGAGATCCGAGTATATCTGAAGTTCTGTTACCTCATACATTATTTTATCCATCTTCCGGGTTTTCCCTATGATTCTTGCTTTCTCCTCTGCGTAATGAAATCTCACTATTACATCCCGGGGGACTTCATTTCCTCTAGGTTGGAATCTATTGATCCTGTTAGCTCTGTCTATCTTTGTCTCCTCCGTTACGTCCTTACCCAGTATTGGATTAAAGAGCTTCTTCAGCACCTCCGCTAATACCTCGTCGTTATATTTTTCTGGCAGACCCCTTATACGTAAATTCTTCCGGCGGCTCCTATTCTCTTGGTCCTCCATTTTGTATGCTATATCTCTATTTACCCTCTGTAGTTCCTTCACTTCCTTGTCCAGTTCTTCCAGCCTCAGATCGTATACATCTAGCATTTCCTCCATTTCTTCCACTCTTTGTAAGACATGGCCTATATCCCCTCTAACTGCTGCTATGTCTGCTTTCACAGGCACTTCCACCTTCGCCAGTGTCTCCGTTAGCATTTCTCTTATTTGGGAAGCACTGACCTGGGTCTCTCCCACCTTCTCTGCCTTCTCTGTGGTCATCTGGCCTATCCCTCCTTTTTTCTTCTGTACGCTGATTTGGATTTTCTGGACTTTTGAAGTTTGGGTCTTACTACTTCCAGGGGGTGTACCAACCGTGTTACCTTGTTTAAGTGTTGATATTCCAGGTCCCCCCGTGGGCCCTCCTACTTCACTTTCCCCTGTAGGGCTTCTCTGGGATTCCTGCATGCTTGTTTCTGCTGCCATGTAATGCTGGATCCCCACCGGGCTACTCGCAGGTTGCACGCTTTTATTGGGGCCACTTTTATTTGTTTTACCCTTCATTTCTATATCCTGCAATTATCTGCAAGAACACCAGGGGACTTTGTTTATCCCAGATATCCGCTGTACACTTTCTTCTCCCCACCTTTAATACTCTGTGGTCCAAGATAACAGTGCACCCCAGGGTTCTTTGATCTAACGTTTTTCAGACCACAAAAGGAGGGATAGAAAAGAATACTGGGGAAAAAGTGCATACAGAGGGGGTCCTTCAATATGGCATATTATATCTTCTCACTTTCAGAGTGTAAGATAAAACACAGTTCAATCACAATTCAATCAATGGACATTCAGAGATAGTTTTTTACAGCTACCACTCTGCCGTCCTGTTGTTCGTCCTCCTTTCGGGTCTCTCTTTACTTTTGTGCCTCTATTCTAGACTTCTCATAGAGGGGGAGTCTTAATGCTGCATACAGGGTGTGTCTCCCTCTCCTCACAGCTCTCCCTTTGATCTTCCGGATCGCTCGGCGCTGTGTCTGCCGGCGGGTGTAAGCTGTTATGGTGGTTGCTCTAAAAGGGTCCTGCTGTCATTGCGCCCCCCATCCTCCGTTTCCTCTGCTCTCCTCCGCCGAGTGTCACACAGCCCTGTACCGCTCTCTGTCCGGCGCTCCTCCGCTTCCTATCTATTGCTGGTCGCCTCTCTCACCGGCGACTCAGCCCGAGGCGCGCTCGTGCTCAGTCAGGTGCGGTGGGGGTGGAGGCGGTGCCCGGGCGACGTCAGCACATGTCTACTCTCCTCCCACCCCCCCTTAACACTGCTATAGTGTTAACCTCTTCTCTCCCCTGTCTGTATATCTGTGTGTATTCTACATGCGGTATTACAATAGGTTAATTTCTGGATCTTCAATAGGGTGTGCAGCCACCCGGATCTTTGTTACTTGTACATCGAGTAGTTCTCTTTTAATGTAACGTTTTAGTCTGTGTTAAATAACCTTTAGCATAATCTTGCTGGGGTGTGATATGAGGAAAATTGTTTGAGCATTTGTGCAGTCTTTCATATCTCCTTTCTTTGGTATTGAAATATAAACCAATTTCTTCCATTATTTTGGCCATTTAGTGGTTTTCCAAACTTGTTGGCATAAGTTCATTAGGATTTTCATTGATATTTCTTCAGTTGCTTGCAGGGATTCTGATGGCAACGTTATCAATTCCTGTGGCCTTCCATTTTATCAGTGTTCTTCGCACCAAGTGGACTGAGAAAAAGTACTAGTTAGTTATCATAAAAAGTGTCAAGGTTATTTATGGCTTGTCTACTAAAGGTTTTGTAATTATCTCTTCCATTCTTTAGAAAATATGGTTGGACCACCTGGGTTAGAAACCCAGTTGCCATCATCCCTAAATATAAATGTAGATCAAAGTTGTACCGCCTAGTACCCTGGACTTTTAAGGCAACAATCGAAAAATTATGTAAAAGTTGATTTTTTTATTACAATATCCTTAAAATCAAGGTGTGAATATCACCATTAGGAATTGTTATAAACAGAAGTAAAAAGCAATTTTCATGTGGAATCTCATGGATACAGAGAGTTGCTTCTCAAACATCCGATGCATTTCAGGAACTTTCCTTTCATCAGGGACAGTAATGCAGAGAAGTGTGTTCTAAAACATACTAAAAATCTATAAGAATTCTGTCATTTACATTGGCATTGAAAAAGGAGGATATCCTGTGATGATATAAATACCTGAGGACACCATAGACAAAGTATACCACATGAAAAGCAGGAACAACCATAAACCAACTGTACCGATGTTAAAGCTCCCTCAGGTGGAAAAGAGGGAGTCATACACACACAGCTGTGCCCCAACCGTCTCACACTGGATTCCCAATTGGATCAATCCAAATCGTCTGGAGAGAATAATAGAAATTATTCTCTCTTACTTAGAGGTAAGTGCTGTAACTGTGATTTTCCACACTATATGCTGGTTATTACCAGTTGGTCCTTTGAATCATCCAGTTCACACTCTGTCTCATTATTGTACCTGAGTATGCAGCCTTTACAAGCTATTGTGACCACACTTGTCCTTTCCATTACTGTCCTGATGAAAGGAAAGTTCCTGAAACGCATCAGTCATTTGAGAAGCATCTCTCTGTATCCATGAAATTCCACATGAAAAATGCTTTTTACTTCTGTTTGTAAAAATTCCTAATCATGATGTTCACACCTTGATTTTAATGATATTGTGAAAAAAAATCAACTTTTACATAATTTTTCGATTGTTGCCTTAAATGTCCCATGTACTAGGAATCACAACTTTGTTCTACTCTTCCATCCTTTGGTTTATCAATTAATTCCATCACTGATGATTTTCCCATAGACAATCTGGAGCACATGCACTTTGATTTCATGGGTATTCTGAAAGGTGATCTTTGTTTTCAACTTTTCTTTCCATCTCCAATGTCTGCACAAATGCATTTGTGATATTTGTCCTTATCTGTCTTGGCATCTCTCCATAATTCATGATTCTGTTTTTTTTTTTTTATATCTTTCTTGACTGTAGCTTTTCTTCAGTTTTCACTGTATCTTCTGTCTTCCACTTCAATTTCTTTGCCTTTTGTTTTTCCCTGTTTTATCCCTCGTGGTATCTTTTAATTTAAAGGGGAAAAGGATTGATGCTACTCCCAACCAGCCCAGGTGAATAAACAATGAAGAGTGGCCTCAGCCTACATGTTTCCACCAAACCATACATGCTGATGCATTTCACCTTGCCCGTGGGTGGGGCGAAATGCATCAGGGTGTTTGGTTTGGTGAAGACATGTAGACTGAGGCCGCTCTCCATTGCTTATTCACCTGGGCTGGTTGGGAGTAGCAGCAATCCTTTCCTACATTTACTAACCCCCTGGATTGGTATCAGGACAGGCCTGCACCCAATGTTCTGGGACACAGGGATATGCTTTCACCTCTACTTTGAGCAGCGCCATAAGGAATCTTTCAATTTAATCCACAGCTCTTCAGGTTCTCGGTCAATTATGTCCAACATCTGAAATATGTTCTTAATAGTGCAGTGGTTCTCAACTCCAGTCCTCGGGACCCACTAACAGGCCAGGTTTGCAGGATAACTGAAATGCATCACAGGTGATATAATTTGCTGCTTATTGATTGCAGTATTCTAGTCTGCATCTCCCCAAGGTAATACTTAAAATCTGGCCTGTTGGTGGGTCCTTAGGACAGGAGTTGAGAACCACTGTAATAGTGGATATGTTCTCCAGATAGGATCTTGGAAGATGGATCATTAAAAAAATGTTTTTGATTTTTTTTTGTAAATACAAAAAAAGAGTGTTGCACTGCTAAACCGATATTATATAATACTAAAAAATGGTTAAAACAATATGTGCATAAATTAAAAAAAAGGAACTGATATATGCACCACACTATGTGAACTAATGGTATAATATATATAGCCTCATTTTGAACAAAAAAGTATATTCAAAATCACCTATTGGATACAATAATAGTGATAGTGATAATAGTGATAAAGTACACACAAGATAGTAATGTATAAAACAATATATATGAATCTCTTCTTAAAACATCCACTATTAAGAAACTGTGACTTCTTCCGTGCTCATAAAGGATTTCCACCAACCCAGTTATAGATGTGCTCATGAGTAAAACACATGTTTCACCACTGTTCTATCTGGACTCTTACCTCCAATTATGCATAGAAGAGGGCAGTGCATGTGTGAAATGAGCATCTAGCCCACAATCATGGGTTGCATTTGTCTATTTGCAACCCAGTTATAAAAGTAAAGACTGGACGTGTTTTCTTACATCGCAAATAAGGTTAAAGTTTTTACTCTCTTTTTATTACTATAGGCGACACAATTGAATAGCGGACTGGGACTTTTAAGGACAGCATGTGTTTTCAATAAAAATATATATATTTTATTAATCAATTTAAAATATAATAATAGTACTGTTACATAGAAAATGTCTTGCAACAGAAAACCATAAAATATGAATAAATCATGATCAGTGTTCTGTGTCTTTTATCTGGTTTTGTACTGCAAGAAATTTTCTATGTAACAGTACTATTATTATATTTTAAATTGATTATTAAAATATATTTTTATTGAAAACACATGCTGTGCCTTAAAAGTCCTAGTCCGCTATTCAATTGTGTCGCCTATGTTTAACCTGTATGGGGATGTGGCACCTAAATTTATGAATATTTACCATTTGGAATTTACTCTTTTTAATAATAGATTTTCTTTTTATTCAATTAGTTGCTATACAGCAGCACATTTAAAGCACAGTTAGCAGGCCCATGTGGATATGTGTACACAAACTAGTGGGACAGAAACATGGAGATAGTCATTTAAAGCTATAGGTAGCAAATCCACTTTTCACCTAATTGGTTATTTTGTTGAACCCTTGGTTGCATAATACCAGCGGACTGCAAAAACCGGGAGATAGCGCAGAATACTGACACTCTGGGCATGACTCACAATATTCTTTGACATCTGCACGTAACCCAGGCAAAAAGAATCTCTGGATAATTCTCTCTTTAGTTTTCTCTATACCCAGATATCCACCCGTTATATGACCATGGGCCGAATCTAATACCATCCGGCGATAGGGTTTGGGAACCACTAATTGCTCTACCTCCTCATCCCCTTGCTTTATCACTTGATACAACAAGTTATTTTTAAGAGCCATGTAGGGAAAAGACACCCCTACATTGGGTTCAACAGGTTCGCCATCAATCATTTTAATGTTTTCTCTGGCTCTAATGAGTGCGGAGTCTCTTAATTGTTCCGTACAAAAATCATCTTTTCTGACTTCTAAGTCAGGCACCACATTCTCTCCACTATTAGAGTCAGAGATAATTCCTTGTTCATTATCCTCAAGCAGGGGACTGGAATCTAGCTCCTACTGCTCCCCAGTCATTACAAAAAAATATAAAGGATCTACCTCTCCGTTGGACACACAAACAGTTTCCCTTTCAATTTTGCAATCAAAAGGGTCCGGAATGAGTTCCAGTGTTTCTTCAGCAGGGGGAGCTCTGTCCTCCTGAATCCTTTTGTTTCCCCATAAGCTCCAAAAGTGTGGAAAATCTCTTCCCACTAGGACCTCATGAAGAAGTGAGGGTACCACTCCCACTGAATGTGTCACAGTGCCCCAAGGGGTATCAAACTCAACCACAGCAGTCTGGTAGTCACGTGTGTCACCATGTATGCAAATAACCCCAATAGTGCTAGTGTGAAACTTTGCAGGATTTGCAAAATCACCTTTGACTAATGTCACAACCCTACCAGAATCTAGCAGAGTGGTCAGTGGCTTTCCATCAACTATAATCATACACATTTGTTTTTCCATGTGTCCCTGGCATGATGCAGTACATACGACCTGTGCAAAAAGAGACATGTGTTTTTTTCAAATAAGCATGATCACATTGCATTGGTTCATCATTTAGGGAACAGTTTGCAGCAATATGACCTAACGCATGGCAGCGATAACATTTTATGTGTTCTGTACCCAGTCCTCTAAAGGGCCTCAGAGACATTCCTGACCTATTTGGCTAGTCTCCAGGTCCTGAGCCCATAGTCTCATTATCTGTAGCAACAGTCTTGTAATTTTTCCCCACGCCCTTGAATCCTGGATCAGTCTTACCGGATCCTCCGGGCGATTTTTCACCCCTACAGACACTGGAGTGGGGCACGGATGGGTTCATCAAGTCCTCGGCCACAGTATATCTCTCCACCAGGTCCACCAGCTGGTCTGCCATCTTAGGGTCCCCATGGCTGACCCACTTTCTCAAAGTGGCAGGGAGCGCACATAAATAACGGTACATGACCACACGCTCCACAAGCTTAGGGCCTGGCAAAGTCTCTGGCTGCAGCCACTTCTTGGTGAGGTGTATTAAGTCAAACATTTGGTAGCAGGGTGGCTTGTCAGTACTGTATGACCACCAATGCACCCGTTGAGCCCGGACTGCAATGGTGACAATCGTGCGTGCAATCAGTGTCTCATAATCCTGGGCAGCATCTGGTTCAATGTCATAATAGGCCTTTTGGGGTTCTCCTGTCAGAAAGAGCATTCGCAGTCCTGCCCATTGCGCTTTTTACCATCCTTCTCGAACAGCGACTATTTCAAAAGTTGCTAGTTAAGCTTCCACACCATATGCAGGTGTCATCTTCTGCAGGTAATAGCTGGCACTCACCATTTTCTCTTCCACTGCAGACCCCTTCTTTAACTCCACCAGGGCCTCTGCAAACCGGTGATTCGTCTCCTGCTGGGCTGCAATGGCCTGGTGATTCACCTCCAGCTGCTGGCGATTTGCCTCCCGCTGGGCTGCCACAGCCACTGTGACTTGGCAGTTGGTTTCCTGCTAGGCTGCTATGGCCTGGTGATTCACCTCCTGCTGCTAGCGATTTGCCTTCTGCTGCACTGCTGTGGCCTGTGCGACCTGGCAATTTGTTTCCTGTTGCTGGCTGTTGGTTTCCTGCTGGGTTGCAGTGGCCTGCAGCAGGACTTTTATCACATCCTTCATCTTTCCACTTGTCTAGGAAGTTGCCTGCTGAAAATCCACCATGTGTGGGGGGGTTAGCTCCATGGGGATCACCTTCCTTGGGAAAAAGGTAGTCCAAACGACAGGTTTCCTTACTAACTGAACTAAAGCTTCTCCCAGTCACCCACAAAACAATAATCATGCAAACCTTTTGTTTCGGTCTTAAAGCAAATTTCAATTCATCAGCTCTCTCCGGCTTGATGGCTCCTGAGTACCAGGCCAGAGCAAATCTTTGCTCTAATCCTGCTTATTTATACCACCTGCTGGTGGACACAAGTGTACCAAAAAATCTGGTCCGGAACCAACCCTGCCAAGGTGGCTGATAAAACCCGGACTTGACTCCACCCTAGTTTCCTGCAAATGAACAGATGCGAGGTGAATCATAAAGTCCAGAGATATCCTCACCTTTCATAATGTCACAATGTACTCAGAAGAGTTTAGAAGTTCCCAGTGGAGTGGAAGAGGTTTTACAGAGGTGTGCCACCAGTTATAAAATTAATATATAATTAAGGCAATTTTTTTTAGTTTTAGTTTTGGGTAGAGTGGAGAGGAGTTAGAACACTTTTTTTATTGCTTTTATTTTTTATTGCTGTCTGTGCCCCCATTAGGTAGATTCACTCTCTCTCTGTCCTTTTTACCATTATCATTGAAAGTGGAAGTAAAAGAAAACCCCAAATTTTGGGTTGTCCCCAGAAAAGTAATAGAGGGGATCTCTTCCAATGGGAACCCTAGTTCTAGTGACCTGGGGGTTCCCAAGGAATTCCCTTAATTTACAGGTATTTCCTCTCACGTCCTGTTGTAGCTATGGGACAGGAAGTGAAGGTAAATCTCTGCAATGGGACACAGATGGTGAAAAAAAAAGCTGTCAGGGTTTGCCTATAGCTCTACTTTAATGAAAAGGATTGCTGATAGACTAAAGGAATTCACACCTATACAGCAACAAATTTTACTGTAGTCTACAAAAATTACAGCCACCAGTTTTCATTGCCTCCTTATGATTGTGGAATTTCTTTGAACATTATTAGTACTCTTTGTTAAAAGGAAATTATAATACTTTTGGGCAGAGCTTTTTTTTTTTAGGCGAAACTACATTCTGTCATCTCCATCTCTGGCCCTTTACACTCCGCTCACTACTGCCATTTGTAAATACTTTTGTGTTTACAAGTGACAGCTTGTCTCCCAGCAGCTACCACACATCTGATCTCTTGAGTGGCTGCCACTGAGTGCAGGGCGGGAACAAGAATGATGTATGTGCCTTGAGCGTACTTCCCAACTTTCTGAGATGGGAATGAGAGACATCTAATAGCAGGGGCGTAACTACAGGGGTTGCAGGGGTTGCAATTGCAACCGGACCCTGTGCTCCAGGGGGTCCGTGTGCCTGCCTTGTACACCTGGATAGGGGGGATGGCGGGGACGGCATTTAGAGGAACCATTCTCCTCCATTTTCCTCCTAATGGAGGAGATTGGTTCCTCTATATGCTGCCACCGCCACCCCTCCTATCCAGTTTACTTGTCTTCTGCTGTTCCCAGGGTCGCTGTGTGCTTCCCTGGTCCACCCACAGAGCTGCTGTCTTCCCCCCTCCTCTCTCTTGCTAGCTGCTGTAGAAATGTGTCATGATGGAGAGATGGGAACAGGTCGGTCAATTTGTCATTTACCGGCTCCTTCCTTTTCTGAATGGACAGAGTCAGTGATTGGTACCAATTGGTTCATTCATAACTGAAGCATAGTAAACTGTTTTTGCTATACTTCCATTTCTGAATGAATGGGAGGCTCGGTGCACAGCTATTCTTTTATTTGGTGGGACCGTAATAAAGGGACCCCCAATGGGAGTAAAGGGCCCCAGGATCAGTGGGAAGAGGGATCACCGGGGCCCTGAAGGTTCTAGTTACGCCTCTGTCTAATAGTGTTATGTGATCCTGGTGTAGGGATCACTATCCTGCGCTTATGGATTGGTAGTGTGTATACCTGACTAAGGGTGTGAAAATAAAGGTAACTGAATTTCCTCAGTGTGAGTAGTATTATAGAAAATTGCTGCTCTATGAAAAGGTGTCTGGTGCCTTTTGAGTTATATATGAGTATGCACTAGCACTTTATAGATATAAGATCCAATAGAAAGAGCGCTCATACACATACGCATATATAATAAGAGACATCTATTAGCAAAAGTATGTAGGCATAGGACACACACCCCTGCCATGCCCCTTAAAGGAGAATTGTACAAAAAAAAGATTGGTCAAACCCACTTTTTTACCACTACTATTCCTACTTATATTGGCGTTTGGAATTTACAAATGCAGAAATGTAGATAGTGGATGAAAGGTTTAGCACTGTAAAACATGTAATGATAGATAAGTAGTGCATTTTTATATACAACTATATTGATCAGACCAAAACGATGGACAAATGAGGAGGAAAG
>BLSH010268864.1:991002-1003944 GCA_018402905.1 Glandirana rugosa
AAATCAGATTTTTAAAGAAGTCAACGGTTGGGAGGAGAATGACACAAGGCACCTAAAACCCTCCAGGAAATGGTTTAGGCATGAAAATGGGTCACTGTGAAAGAAAGAAACCTATGAAGAAATGGGAATTTTCCAGTCTAAATCAGATTTTTTTTTTTCCGTCCCTCAGTTGCATCAACAAATTTTGCTTGAGCAGCTTTCCGATGACCCTGAGTTGCCAAGTATTTTCTTTTTCATTTGTGTGTTTTAGTTTGAGATTTGGTTTCCCCTCAACACAGTAAGAGGAGGGTTGGCAACTGAAGAAATTTTTAGACTAAATCAGCAATAACTGGAGACGAGTCCGAAATCGATGTGAAAATTTCCATCTCTGTTCTCCACAGCATCTCAGCAGCAATGGATATTTTCACCACCAAGAAAACTACCTTTGCATCAGTTTAAAGAAAACGCAAGAAACTGATTATTCTTAAAACATTAACGAGTCTGTTTCTCCTGCGTCCTGGACTGCAGGCATCTGACTTATTTTATGTGTGTGTGTCCCTGTCGAAGAGACTATTGAAAACATTTGCTCTGCATAGTCTTATCCTTCCAAGCGCATGATGCTGCTCCAAAGATAGCATTACAAGTCAAGGTTAAACACAAGGTTGTTGAAGAAAAAATTATAGCATTTCATGTTGATTTCTCTTGAATTTTTTTTTAATTTTTCCTTTTTGCCACTGCATGCATTTCAAGTAAAATCTGCACATTTGTTCACAGTATATGTCATTTTCTCTTCCCCTTAGTTCATCTGCGGTGATCAGACACAAGCTAGTATGCTTGTGACTGGGGGGGAGGGGGAGGGGGGGTCAGCAGAAGATTTAGACTTTCTAAAGAATCATTTCAACTTTGTATCTCACAGTTCAGCAAATAATATGCTGAGATATATTCATGGTAACAAAAAAAGAAATCATAATCACTTTAGTTAGTAGGAGTGCAAGAAATTTCCAAGAGTAGTTGAATATTACAGAAAATACTTAGTATAATCTCAATGAAAAGATACAACTAGACCTGATCAATTTGTCACTTGTTGAAAAAAACAGCTATAGTTTTTTTTTTTTTTTTGAAAGATTGCATTGTCATCATTATATGCCAATGGTATTGTGGGCTGCTGTAACAATCTGGGTTCCTTCAAAAAAAAAATGACAGTAGTAAAAATACTATCTGAAAGCAAATGATCTTGAAGTTAATACACATGTAGTATTCTTGTGCATATTGTTATAAATGATGTTGTTTCAAAGTCAAGAACTGGAATAGTTTAATGCACAAAAAAGGAACAACTAGTTGTGTTCCAGTGTACAGTGCGCTGTACCACCATGTGCTTTGGACATCAAAGTTATGTTGAAAGCCTTCAAGGGAGTATTAATTTATTAGGAAAAACAAACCATAGACACTGAATAGTAATGAGTTAATCAACTTGGACGTGCAAAATCATCATGACACAGATGTCCTTATTTGCAGCTTATGAAGTCCTTATTTGTACAGTACAGATAACATATTTCTGATGATGATATGGCATACTGCCTTATGGGCACAAATAAGAATTTGTAAAGTCCAGATTACAGCTTTTATTTTACGATAAAATACAGCATTCACTTAAACTGTTATTCAGTGCAAAGGATCCCATTACTAGTTTACATAATGCTGGTGATCCACAGTGGATCACAGATTCAGATTTACATGATCACTGATGGGGTGAATTATTAAGATTCTTCAATGCCTCCTCCTATCTATCCAATAATACAAGAATACATATTGGTCCATTTACTCTCTAACTAAGAGTGTAATCAAATAGATCCACTCACTGCTAGTTCTAAACACTGTTTGGGCCAAATTGGGGGCAAATATTCACTCAGTTGCATTGTGTTAACGCATGTTATTCGCGTTGGTGCCCTGTGGTGGCGGTGCCAATCATTATGAATGGCAGCCCTACGCACCTAAGTTGCAGGGTGCCAAACAAAAGTTAACACACTGTTTCTTTGTGGTGCACTGCATTTCTACAAAAGTGCATGCACCATTTTTAGTGCATTAGAAAGTCCATTCAAATGAATGGATTGCAATGCATGTTAATGCACCACAAAGATGTAAATGGACCCTTAGTGTTGTACAAACAGTTAAACAAACCTGTTCATGCTGGAATGTGGATTCTGTTGTGATCCTCGTTGCATTGGCATGGATAAAATTGTCAGACTTGGGATCTTCAGGAGGAACTGTCAAGTTCAGTGGGCATTTCTTAGGAATAATAGTTATAAGGATATCCATGAGATTATAGTGGGGCCAGGAGTGACTTATGTGTACATAGGCATGCTGGCATATTAGCAGGGCTGTAGTTAGACATCATGCTTTTGTAAGATGTCAGAATTTCTTTGATGCAATCTTTCTCATATCCTCCCTTTAACTTTAAGGCTGCAGTTACAGCACATTTTGTCCAGCAGATCCATCTTATATCTGATGTAATCTCTCTCTTCTAAAATTTTCTTCCCCTGTGTTGCCTCACTCCCTCTCAGCACAATGACTGAAGCTGTACTCTGTGGTCTCTCCCCTCTGTCACTGTGTGACAGTCACTCCTCCAGAGTTCAGGGTAATTTTTGTGTCTGCGCACCCCTTCTCCTTGTCCTTTAACTGCCTTTAGTTGCTGATAAACCTCAAATCTCCTGTCTCACTGCAGCTCTTTTTTTAGCCACACTTCACAGCTCTCCCAAAAACTTTATTGGCTAACACTGATTTCTTATAGTTTCTTGTCTGGAGATGTAAAGACCTTGTTAATCCTCTTTACTGGTGTCTGGGCAACAATAATAAGAGGAAGTTTGTTTGGGTGAATAACAGGCAGGCTGTCTGTACTCTCAAGAAAACTGACCTTCTACTCCAAAACATCTAGCAGACACCAGGTCTTGATTTGCTGGTTCTGCCTTGCCTCTGTCAGGGCCACGCACTTAAGGTGGAAGCTAATTAATTATTTAAAAAACAGGTAGACAGGTAGATTTTTTTATTACAGAAGAAACTCAGCATGTGTCCTCTGTTATTAATGTTTCTCCATGCCTGTCGGAGTTTTTTTTTCCTGAGTGTCAACTGAGCCATGGTTGTCACCCTAGGCTGCTCACCTGATATGGACTTCAAATGTGTCCACATCTCTTCAACAATTGGTAGCTTATAAATATTCTGAGGTGCAGGTCACAGGAAGTGACAAAGACACTGCATTTATGGCAAGATCATCAGGTATTTTCTTTAAAATGTTCCCAGTTTAAAAAAAAAAGAAAATTAATGAAGCCACCACATCGAAGGGCTGTAAGTTGCACTATATTACATTTTGTTTTGGGTTTAGTTATCCTTTAACAGCTCCCTTGTATAAGATTTCTTACCTTCCACAAGATTCTAGGCCCTTCTGTCTCTACAACCTTTCAGCCCTGCCCATAGACTAACCAATCTGACCAAATCTACATATCTGCATTACCCAAGCTGTAAAGCTATTTTAAATAAATAAAACAAATTGAGCTCTTCCTATTTTCTCCGTTACATATAGGATAAAAGCATGTCCAAGTGCTTGGCTAAAAAGAGAATGTTCAGTGGTAAAATCTTGTCCTGATGTCTAAACTCCATGTGCTGCTTCTGTCTAGCTTTTACCCACTACTCTGTGTAAGCAATAGCAGGATGAGATTTTATTATAGCTGAAGAAGTGGGTTGTATAGTTTCTTCCATTTTGCAACCAAGGGTGAACATGTATGAGCTGTTATCCCTGCTTTGCTCTATTTCTTGATCGTGGTTCTGTTGAGCAAACAAAAATGAAATCAAGCAAAATATTTAAAAAGGTGAAATCATCCCCTGTGAAAACTCTAAAGCCCTGTACACACGGGACGACGATCGCACGTACGACCGTGTCGAATCGTACGTTGGCTGTTGTATGTAGCATACTGATGTGCACCCGACGGTCGTACATACAACTTGCGGCCGGCCGAACGTGATGACGCGAACGAGCGTATAAAGAGGAAGTGCTGGTATCGTAGCGTCACCCTTTGGGCTCCTTCATCTAATTTCGTGTTAGTTGAAGTGGACTTGGCGCATGCGGGTTTAGCACAATACAACTTGTTGTACCCAACTGCTCTACACGCGATACAACGGTCGTATGCGAGCTTGTTGGTAGGACCAAGTTTTGCAGTCTGCTCATACAACTCCCATGTACGACCGTCGTATGTTCAACTGTTGAAATCGCGCGTACGAACGATCGATTTTGCATACAACGGTCGTGAGTACGACGTGTTGAATGCGATCGTCGTCCCGTGTGTACGGGGCATTACTGTTCGAACAGTTGCAAGGAAAGCATCAACATAACTGAATTCTCTTTAAGACACAGAACATTAAGTAAACAATAGATGCAGATTCCATTATGTTTTTACATCATGCTCATTTGTTCAAATATCCTCTTTGCCCTGAAGGTGAACAGCCCATGAAGTCTTCACAAAGAAAAAATATTTAATCTCAAGGCTTTTTACTTACAACATATTTGTTGAAATGAAAACATGTAAAGCAGTGGGACAACACAGGTATAAATTAGAAATCATCCCTGTGATTACTGGAATCGCTGTATGCAGATATAGGTTTTACAATGAAAGAAAAATAAATCAAATTCAAAATAAAATAAAAACAAATTGAAATACAGTATGCCATAAAAAAACAGTTCAGTTGTATTACTTTTACAGTAATTTCACTGTATACATACATGTGCACTTCTGATATTCATTATGTATAGCTGCATACACAGCACTAAAGTGTGATAGCGTTTTATGATTCTTCAAAAACACATTTAAATTTACAAGTAAGATCACTATTAAAGTATATCTAGAGGAAAACATTTTTTAGGGAGATTCCCTCTACTTTCTGTCCTGTAGACTCAACATGAAGTGAGACGATATCTTTCAAATGTGAGGGAAATTCCCTCTTAAAGCGGAGTTCCACCAAAAAGTGGAACTTCTACTTTAAGTGCTGGTGACCCCCTGACATGCCACAATTGGCATGTCATTTTTTTGGGGGGGGTTACCTAGTTTTCAGAGGTACCCAGCTCCCACTTCCACCCCTGGCGCCGCGGCACTGAGCAGAAGTTCTCCTCTCCCCTCCCTCCCTCCCTGCAATCTTCTGGAACACATCACAGGTCCCAGAAGATTGCCCGGCCATTCAGATCTTTACAGCCGGGCGCCCACACTTGCAATGCTGGCGCTGCGGAGAGGAGGGGGAGAGGAGCAAGGCTTCAGGCGGCCGCATTGCTGGACCGTGGGACAGGTAAGTGTCTGTTTACTTTTTGTAGCTGCTGACTTTTAAATAGGTGGCACTCCGCTTTAAAGCAGAGTTCCAGCTTTATTTTTGTTTTTATTTTTAAAAAAAGACACCCGTGATGTTCTTAGTACTAACTTTCAAAAAAGGTGATTATATGCAAATGCGCTGTAGTATTGCAGTATTTTAGTATAAAACTAACCTTCATATTCGATTGGCAGCACGTTCCCATCTTAATTGTGGGCATGTAAAGCCCACTAGTATATTCTTCTGAGATAAGGTTTAAAAATGGAGCTTATCACCGCCTTGCATCGCATTATTTCCTGTTTGGAAATAACGCAATGCTAACAGGCGGCGATGCCCACTGACTCCTGGGAATGATGACACACATCTCCCAGGAGCCAAAGCACTGCAGGATATGACATACCTCACCGCCACGGCCGAAACAGGAAGAAAAGAGATTACCCCATGGAAACCGGGTAACTAAAGCTAGAAAAAAAAAATAGCAACGGCCAATGATGTTTTAACTTGCTGTATTGAAGCAGATGATGCAAAGATGCAAATGTGGGTGGAACTCCGCTTTAAACAGTCAAGAATATGATCACCTCGGGTTGGGCTTTTTACTAACTGTTTTAGAGAAACCCCATTCAGTGCTTCCATTACATCCCTGCTCCTGCTTGTAATAGCAGTTTGAGAATTCCAGTTAATGTCAGGCATGTTGAAGTCACCCATAATCAAAACCTCTCCCTTCATTGCCATTTGGGTTATCTCATCAATCAACAAGTTATCATAATCCTCAGTCTGTCCTGGAGGTCTGTATACTTCTCCAATTCTAACTGAAGATCCCTCCCTGGTTGGAAGGCAGACCCATAGGGTTTCAAGTATTTCATTTATTTTTTGAATTAATGTTAGTTTTATGCCATTTTTTACATATATGGCAACTCCACTTCCCCTCTTCCCTATTCTGTCATTCTTGTATAGTGTGTACCCTGGTATAGTTATTTCCCAGTCATTTGAATCCTTGAACCATGTCTGTAATTGCAACAAGGTCCAAGTTGTCCCTAGACATAAGAGCTGTCAGCTCACAAAGCTTGTTGCCTAAACTACGAGCATTAGTGCGCATGACATGACAAACACTACTATCAACTCTGCTTTATTATTATTATCAACTGAAGTGACCACCCCATCAGCCCAGTCCTTAGCAACACAAACCCTCACATTTGTTTCAACCTGCTGGGGACAGAAATTCTCCTCAACAATTGCATCTCTGCCCCCATTTCTCAGTTTAAATGCATGACCAAAAAATTCCTAAATTCCATGCCAAGAAGCTTGGTGCCCTTGTGTGAGGGATGCAGGCCATCTCTCTTGTAAAGCTCAATGTCAGACCACCGGATAGCATCATGACAAACATAACCAAAACCTTCAGCTTTGCACCAATTATTTAACCAAACATTGAACTCTGCTATACGAAGTACTTTTTCGTGTTGTCCATTATGCACAGGTAAGACCTCTGAAAATGTAACAGTACACCCTAACTGTTGAAGATCCTGGCTCAAATTCTGAAAATCCTACTGCACAGAACGGACATCATTCTGGGACAAATCATTTGTGCCAAGGTGCACAACAACATCAACATTGCACTCTTCGCTACCTTTTTTGAATATTTTTACAATGTGCCTTTTATATCTATCTCCTAACAGTAGCACCAGGCAAACACCTAACTTCCTTTGACACTTCCACATGATTTCCTAAAGCAACAACTCTTACAATTTGAACCACCAATGAGAAGATGACTTCTCCTTTTAGAGGCCTTATCCACAACACTCACCTGATCTTAAGCTGGGTATTATAATAGTAGAATTTTGAGTTAGTCAGGCCACTAGCATTTTTTGAAATTTCTTAAAACAATTTATACTTATGTAAGGATATATTCACAGACACTTCCCTTCTGTTTTTTTACTGTGTGTACTGCATCTCTCAACGCGATTAATTCTGTAGTTCGGTATCAATGCCTGTTAAGGTAACTGTTAGCTCTACCTATTAAGAGGAAATGTTGGACCGATCTTCAATCCTTGAAAATCAATGATGTTGGAATATCCTGGCTACCACCATACCAGTAAATATATGTAGTTGATCCCTTCGAGGTAAGTCTTTTATCTAGTGGGTTATAAAATGTGATCTTGATTGACATCTGAAAAACAATATTGGCAAGCAGAACGAACCTGGGACCAAAGTATAACTCTGCCCAACTGTGTTTTTTTTTTTTTTTTTTTTTTTTTAATTTCAGGCCAGAGTAGTTAGGTTCACAAATACTCTAGCTTTTACTGGCCAGGTTACAATATTGCTTAGTGACTATAACAAATAACTTTGCGCTTAGGAAAATAAATACAAAACCTATAACACTGCAGCTGCTGTACACAGAGTGAAAATCACCTGAATGTGAACAAGGAAGGATATAGTTACAGCGCTCGCAGAAGTGTATAACAATAATAATTAATAACAAAAATTCAAAGTAAATTATAACACTATAAGTGCAAGAAAAGTTCATGTGCAAATAGATCCAATAAAAGTGCTCTTGTGCTTGAAAGTGCTTGAAAAAAATCCAAAGTGCTGTGTGCTTTAAACGAGTGATGTGGGGTATCGCCCCCTAAGCGTCCCTACTCACCAAATGCCAATGACCACCAGCTTTTCAGTCTGGAGGTTTAACAGGTTTTTGAGAATCAATATTCCCCTGTGGCAAGCCAGGGGTTCACACGTAATCCAACACAACTCATCATGAATCCAAATATAAGGGAGAAGAGGAAACCAATATTGTGAAGTACTGTAAATATCTTTGTTTATTGCCCTAAAATTGATGTACTTACAGGAGTGTGAGATAAAAACAGCATCAGAGAACAATCGGTGTGAACGCCGCTGACCAACTTGCGTTCCACAGTAACCGGAAGTGATGTCTGCGGGACTTGTGACCGGAAATACATCAATTTGGTGCACTATTAAAAAATTGGATCTATTTGCACATGAACTTTTCTTGCACTTATAGTGTTATAATTTACTTTGAATTTTTGTAATTAATTATTATTGGTATATACTTCTGCGAGCGCTGTAACTATACAATATTGCTTAGTTACTGTTAACAATGCCATATCACGGTGGTCTCCCTTTGTTTGCCTTTATTCAGCCCTTGGGGCACAATGTCTCCCACTTATATGAGACACTATTCTGCCAACTGACATCAACAATGGGGCACCATTTCTACCATTGGTACCAACAATGGGGAACAATTACTCCCATTGACATCAACATTGGGTACCATTTCTCCCATTGACACCAACATTGGGCATCTTTCCTCCGAATGATTCCAATAATGGGACACTATTCCTTCACCTAATACCAAATGTAATGTTTACTCCCTCTGATGCCAGGAAAATTTCCACTCCTGCTGGCCACAGTCCGACCCCCCTAAAGTCTGAAGGACAAAAATTGTCTCTTTGTTTAGAAGGTTTGGAGACCCCTGCCATATCAGGACCCAGGATACAATATATTCTTAAGAGGACTAAATAAGTCTTAGGAGCCTATGAACTAACCAGACCACTGATGCTTTTAGCCACTTCAATCCAGCTGTGCATATGTCAAATCTGCCTTATAGCCAAACCAGGCCTATTGGTTGCTGTAAAGTTCAACACAAGCTAAATCAGGTAGACCCAGACCAATTAGAAACACAATTTTACTATACTGACATTCTAATATTCCGGTGTCTAGAATAGTTTTTACATTTGTTCCACACTGCTAGACTGTTGGAAAAGGTAATGCAAGAGGAGAAACACACAAAGGAGTATTAAAATAGAATTCCCCTCTAAAATCCAAAAAATAAATAATAACCCAAATATGACAAAAGGCGAGAAAGTGAAAAAGCTAGATTTCCTTATAACTCTGTTAATTTTCTGCTTTTATCCCATCCTATTTTTTCTACTCGATTTCTATTTGACATACGATTTAAATGGGTTTTAAGGACTCCAGGATTTTCACCTTTAATGCATTCTATGCACGGCTTTTCCTCTACTTGCGTCTGCAGATGCTAGTAGAGGAGAGCCGATCCGCAGCTCTCCTGACGGGGGGGGGTCTACGCTAATTGTTTATCAGTGCAGCCCCCACTAGGATCGCCATACAGGACCACCAGGGAGCCCACCCAGGACCTCCAGGGGTGCCTACCCAGGACCACCAGGGAAGCCCACCCAGGACCACCAGGTATAGCAAACAATTGCCAATAGGGATGGCACGCAGTGCCCATCTGTGATGCCCACCAGTGCTTCCCTAGCAGTGCTGCCTAACAGTGCTGCCCATCAGTGCCCACCAGTGCCACCTATCAGTGCCCAGTGCCGCCTATCAGTGCCACCTATGAGTGCCCATCCATGCCGCCTATAAGTCCCCATTAGTGCCACTTATCAGTGCCCATCACTGCTGCTTATCATTACCGCCTATTAGTGCTGCATATAAGTGCTGCATCAGTGCCAATCAGTGCCACCTCATTAGTGTCAATCAGTACTGCCTCATCAGTGCCAGTCAGTGTAGCCTCATCAGTGCCCATTAGTGAACAAGGAAACATACTAAAAAACAAAACAGAAGGAAGGCGCACGCACCTAGTGCATTACCATAAAAATTTAATTGAAATATAAAAAATGTTAAAAATGAATACTCACAAAATGGCATCACAAAGCCATAACAAGATGATGCAATAGATTGCAAAAAAAATGCACAAAGTGGGGTATCAGCTGACGCGTTTTGGGGCGCACCCCCTTCCTCAGAGTTGTGCTGATCTGGACTGCCAGACCAAGTGGTATATATATATATATATATATAAAATGCCCAGGAGAGACTGATAGTTCAATCACTTTGTAAATTGGCCAATTGCCAATCTTTCAATTAGCCAATTAATTTGGGTGGGTACACAGAAACACAAAAAAAAATAAAAATATTAAAACATTTTTATTAAAAATGTATTAAAAAGCATTCATTATCATATATGTAATAATGTATTATTCCAAATATAGCTTACCAAAAAACATATACAATAAACAGGAATATTAAGGAATAATAACTCACCCAGGTGTGTGACCATCCTCCACTCTGGGGTAAATCATTTGTATGGGGACAGAGGAAGTGTGGGGGTCGGAAGTGCCAGGACCGATCCCGTCCGGGCAGTGTGACTGTGCAAAACTCCATATCATGGAGTAAGAAGTCCCTCCTCTCAGTCTCCCTCAGTGAGCGTCCTTTGAATGGGACCATCCAGAGGGAGTATGCCCCAACAGCCGCCGTAGCGGCGTGGAGAATGCTCCAAGGGCATTGCAGGTGACGTCATATCCAACGGAAATTGTGTCCCCTGCATGATGCCTATGCACCCAAAACAAAAAACACATAGAAACAAGGGGATTGAACAAACTGGCCATCGGTCTGGGAGTACCAAGGAGCAAATGACAAATCAAACGGACATATAACACATATATAAAACAAAAAATATATATATATATAAAAATATGTATAATGAATCAAACAAAGCCACTGATGAGTGGCTGGTCAATAATTCCGGTTGCCTGTTACCCTGAAGGTCCTCTAGCGCTGGAAGGACTCTTTTTTCTTCTGTAGAACAAGAAAACTTTCTTATTTACAAAGTTTTGTAACAGAAACAAAGAAAAACTTTTTTTTTCAAAATTTTTGGTCTTTTTTTTTATTTGTAGTGCAAAAAATAAAAACCCAAGAGGTGATCAAATACCACCAAAAGAAATCTCTATTTGTGGGAAAAAAATGATAAAAATGTTGTTTGGGTACAGCGTTGCAATTGTCATTCAAAATGCGACAGTGCTAAAAGCTGAAAATTGGTCTGGGCGGGAAGGGGGGTAAGTGCCTGGTATTGAAGTGGTTAAAGTCCCCATATTTCTATATGCTACCTTCATATATGGCTTGTAGTGTTACACCTTTCCTCCTATGCTTTGCTATGTTGTAGATAAAATAGGACTTAGGTCATATTGAAGATAATTTAGAGCAGAGTTCCAGCTTGTTTTTGTTTTTTTTTTCAAAAAAACATCCCGTGATGGCCTCAAATAGTCCTATACATAACCAATTTATTAATAAATGTAGGTTTTTTAATTTGTTTTCTTTGTAATAAACTCACTCTGCTCTTCTCAACTAGTGTGCTCCTATCTTCACTGTGGACATCTGAAGCCCACTCGTTGTTTCTTCTGGTATATGGCCCTGCTGGCTACCCAGCTTGCACCTCCTGATCTTGTGCGCATATTGTACAAAGCGCTGTGTGGCGATGCTACATTGACTGCTGGGATTGATGACACTCATATCCCTGTAGACATGATGTACCTCATGACCACCACCACATGAGGTACAGCAGAAGCAGCAATTTTGGATTAAAAATAAGGTACTTACTTTGAAGGAAAAAATATGGTACAAAGAGACATTTTAAAGGGATCACGGACGTGGAGGTGCAACGTTTAAAAAGAGGGTGGAACTCTGCTTTAAGAATATAATAGGTTCCGTTTTTGTATCAGTGTACCTAAAATGAAACACAACAAAAAAGCCCTATCCTATGTGTCAGTGTGAGCAAAAAATAGCACCATGTGTCAGTGGGCGTAAGTTAGTCCCATAATTGGTGTCAGTGAGATTTAAAAAAAAAAACAAGATTGGTGTCAGTGGAAGTAAAGTAAGCCTGATGGTTGGTGTTAGTGGGATGAAATAAACCCTGTCTTTGGTGTCAGTGCAAGCAAAATATACCACTCTGCTTGACACTGCCACCACAGTCAGCACACCACTACAGCTCTTCACAATGATCTGGACCCTGTGGGACAGCTTGCAGCATTCGGGCACTGAGGCAATTTGTTAACTGTGGCATGTGGAAGATGTGGGTACATTGTCGCATGTAGTATATATACAGAGGAGAGCCGCTCCAGGTGAGAGTAATAACTCCAGAGCACTGTGTGCATGTCTGGTTCGTGAGCCGATGTGTATGAAGTCCAAATAAGCAATGTTGACAGCACCACAGAAGAGTCTGGAGAACGATCATTTATTGTAGAAAATCAGCATAAAGTAACAGTTACAGCACCAGTGATAGATTGACGCGTTTCACAGGCAATTACACCCGCTTAGTCATAATCTAAGAATCAAATGGCAACGTGGATATATATACACACTTATGTGCTGCCCACACACCAGTATACCGTTAGCCTAATGATTACTCAATGCATACTGGTGTTGAAGAAACCACCTAATTAGCGTGAGATAGAGAAAGGAACAACATAAAAATGAAAATACAGATGACAGATACAATTCGTCTTTTGTATGGTATAATATCATTGAAAAAGAAAAATATAAAAAAATATATACAGTAAAACAAAACAAGAACAAATGTGCTTTTATATAAATGAATTATATGTAAAAATTCATATCCTTTCTTTGTCCCGGAGGGAAAGACGGGGAGAAGGGAAGAAAAGGGGGGGGGGAATACAAGGAAAACCTGTATACATGCCATAGCTCCAAAAAATCTAGAAATTAGATATAATCTCAGAAGAATCACAGACATGATATCCACAGAAAAATACATATACACTTGCAATCAGAAATATTCAACCCCCCCACCTCAATAGA
>BLSH010268864.1:1100386-1115432 GCA_018402905.1 Glandirana rugosa
ACACCTCATAAAAACAAGACCATAACAAAAGAACCTGTACCTTCTAGTACGACTTCACTCACTTTCGTGAATACGTTAACTCCTGATAAATAACAACAATTATTTGGAAAGACAAGACAAATGGACTTTTCGTTCTTTAAAGTAGAATCTAAAAAAAAAACAATATCATAAAAAGATTAAAACATCACCTGAATTCGGAGAACAACCAATCAGATACTCTGTGACGACACGTTTGTCGCTCATAGTCCGTGACGACTGGTTATCACTTAGTTTCATGTGACAACATTATATTTGATGACACTCAATAATTGGTCAGCAGTGCCTGATACTCGCTGTTTGCACAGCAGTGTCTCATAGACTAACCAACAAGAGGCTTAAGTCCACTACAAAATTAGAAAAATACTATAACAAAAAAAAAATCTAAGATGAAATTTCTTGCTTTTCAGGTAAACAGAACAGAAAGGTTTATTAACAACAATAAATAGTCCTCAATTGCATAAGTGCTTTCACTCACTTCAGCATGATCTTCCATGTCCAAGAAAACAATACCAGAACAAAAATACTCCACAACTCTTGCACTGGCTCATCTTTTTCTTGTTTTCTTAGTTTAAATACTGAAATAAATTAGGTGTCTTTTTTTCCCCTAAATTTTCTTTTTTTTTCTTTACCATAGGCTTACATGAAAATGTGGTAAACAGCACCTTAGCTAAAAAAAAAAAAAATCTATATAAAAAAACTGCAACCCCAAAATCTTCAGCAGAAGCCACTTTCTTATATTGCACAAGCAAGGCATTGGGCTCAAGGACTGGCTGTCGGCCAATAGGCTATTTTTCTTTTTTTTTGTCATCAGCGCCGACAAAATTGTGTGGAAGTAGACGATCATCATAGGGCATGGTGAGCTGTGGGGAAAAAAATAAAAAAAAGCATAAATAATTATTGCATGCAGAATGAAAAAAAAAAAAAAACATAGTCCACAGTCTGTGATATGTGAGTTAAATAAGAGGCAAATGAGTTCATGAAAATCTAAAAATATTAAATTATTATAGTGGCCAGGCTGTGAGCATTCACATTCATATTCTTGACAAACATTAAATAAGCTTTTGAACAAGCCCTTGCTGACCCCTGCAACTTCAGGCACTGTTTAGCAATGTATTCCCACAATTTAAATCTGACGCATAGAGGTTGGGTCTAAAAGTAGTCTTCCTGTGCAATCTTCTTTTGAGGTTTTTATAAGGTTGGAATCGCACCTTGGCATTTTTACTGATGCATTTTTAACACTCTTTCATGTGCAATGTAAAGTGAATTACAATTCATGTCAAAACACACGGCAACCCACGCAGACAGCTGTTTTGATGCATTTCATTGAATTCAGTGGAAAACTCAGCATGCATCAAAAAATTAAGGGTGTAAATAACCTTAACCACCTGAGCACTAGCCTTTATATATCCTTTTATTACTAAGCCATTTTTTCAGTTTGCTCATAGTTTGACTGAAAAATGATTCATGCAGCACTGTACCGACATTCATTTTATGCACATTTTTGAGATGGGTAGAACTTTCTTTTGGTGGTATTTAATAACCACTGGACTTTCTTTTTACTGAATAAAAAGAAAAAAAAAAGAACATTTTTTGTTTTACTGTTCATTTATTTATCTACCTTTTAAAAATGATCCCCAGTCATTGGTTATCAGTGGTACTTTAACCCCCCCACCTTAACAAAAACTAAACAAAAAAAAAAACAATCATTTGGTATCACTTTAAGACTAGCCACCTTCACCTTGGATCTGACAATTGTCCTTTTCAGCTTTTTACAAACATTCTGCCCATTTGCATGGTAGGAAGGCAAGTTTCACCCTTGCGAATGGGGGGGGGGTATATTTGTAAACACTACTAATGTTTATACTTGTAATGGCTGTGATTGGTTCATTCTTGTACATCAAGACTGTCATCTCAGTTGTCAAATGACAAATCAGATCACAGCCATTCTCAGACACACTGGCCGCTCTAGTGTGCTTTCTGAAGTACTGCTTATAAACAGCAGTCCAGAAATACATGTCCACTCGCCATCTTTTTACAATACAGGCGGTCCCCTAGTTGCAAACATTTGACTTACAAATGACTCCTACTTACAAATGGAGGGAGACAACAGGAAGTGAGAGGAAATCTACCCATAGGAAGGGAAATTCACTCCTGTAAGAGTTATTATGGGAAAAAGGTGTCTCCACTGATGCTTTATCACCAAGGTTTGTTTCCACAACAACCTGAAATTTTCAAAATCCAATTATCATTGGGACAGGAAGTGAGGTGAAATCTTCTGAAGAGAAACATAGACAGAAAAACAAACATTACAGGGGTGTTACCCCTTCCCTATGCTATCCAAAATGCTTAAAAATATATTTTTTGGCTGAAGCTACACTTAAAAAATTTACTTGTTCCGACTTACAAACAAATTCAACTTAAGAACAAACCTACAGACCCTATCTTGTTTGTAACCCGGGGACCGCCTGTACTGTTGTATGTAGATGGTTAAAGAGTGGCGCTGACAAGTCATCGCTGAGAAAGGAGGGCATGGTGAACTGAGCTGAGCTTTCTTCTGTAAACTTTGATAATTTCTCCACAGAATCTGCAACTACAAGTCAGAGCATTTTTTAAAGCTTATTTACTGCTTATTAGGAGCATACAAGGCCAAGTATGTCAATTCCATAAAATGTTTATTACTAAAAAAAAATGAAGTCTTTATTGAACACAGTGAGGAAAGTGACAACAATATACCACATATTCATTATGAGTGACATATACATTGGGTGTATAATGGTGTTCGCTATTGCCTTTCATCAGTGGTATATTGTCTGCAAGCCCTTCATGCAATACTGGTTGTTCTCTTTTTAGCCCACAATTAATAAAACTCAGATGAAGGGGAACATTAAAGTAGAACTTTAATTTTGGATAGAGCAGAGGTTTATAACCCCTGTCCCATTATGGAGATTTCCCTTCACTTCCTGTCCCATAGCCAAACAGGAAGTGAGAGGAAATCTCTGCAAATGAAGGGAATTCCTTGGGGACCCCCAGGTCACCAGGACTAGGGTCCCCATTGGAAGAAATCCCCTGTATTACTGTTATGGGGACAACCCAAAATTTGGGATTTTCTTTAACTTTCAATGATAATGGCAAATAGGGCGAATCTCATTGACGGGGCACAGGCAGCAATAAAAACTGACAGGGGTTCTAATCCATCTCCACTACATCCAAAGCTAAAAAAGTTTTGCCTTTAGTTATATTTCAATGTCTACTGAGCACCTGTTTATAAAGCACTGTAAATAGATAAGCAGTAATTGTAGCATCGTCAAAAATGTTTGTCGTTTTGATAAGAATTGGGTTTTCTTAAATCTACATGTTTATTGATTGACTTGTAATTCAGTGATTGGCTGTTTTTAAAGTCTGTGTATAACCAAAACTTCATTCTATAAAAAATTTGAAAAACAATCTTAAAACCTTGTCAGTTTTTTTTTTTTTTTTGTCTACGTTATGTTAGAGATTTTTCCTTCAGTTCTCTTCTGGCGATGCAACATGTAGTGAGAAGAAATCTCTACAGTAAGAATAATTCAATTCTTCACATGTTGTCTCTGAAACAATTGCCCCAATGAAAGATTTGCACGCACCTCCTGTTTTGGGTGACCGCCATAAAGTTTTGGACTTCCAATCACTTTGTCTGTTTTAATAGTCACCAAGACAAACAAATGTGAATCTATCTAGAGGAGTCACAAACCGCAATAAAAGCTTGGTGGATGTACTAACCCTTCATCGCTTTTATCCAAAACCCTAAACAATTTTGTCTATACTTGAAGGCATATTTGCTTCTTGTACCTTAGTGGCAGAGAATCTGTGAAAATATCTCCTGCTGAATTGGAGACAAAGTGCAGATGTCACTTTTTTGACATTGTGTCGGTTCCGGTTTTTTCCTGCTGCAGGATAACGAACCCATGTCAGGTGACGTATGTTCATGCACATCCTTTTACCTTTTATCCATTATGTTTTAGGTCTAAGAAAATGGCAAATAATGCAGGCCTTTTGATATTTTATTTTCCATGACCTAGATGGAAAGACTCAAGCTGCCCATACATTATACAATTTTTTTGTTCAATTTCCTTTAGCTTTACCTTCAATGTCGTGCAAGGGCTTGCCTGATTGCATTCAAATTGAAAGTGTTTAGGTTTGACCTCATATTATATGGTTTTGGTAAATCTAAAGGAAAATTGTAGTAGAAAATTGTATAATGTATAGCCATCTAAACACGGAGATCCCATTCAGATCCTTGTCAAAAATTGACAGGTGGATCTGATCGGAATACCCATGTGGTGAAAGAGTTCTTTTTCGTGTGTCTATTTGTTTATATATAAACCTGACCAAAAAATGACAGTTTAAAGTGGTTCTAAGGGCAGAAGGTTTTTTGCCTTAATGAATTCTATGCATTAAGGTAAAAAACCTTCTGGGTGCAGCCTCCCTCCCAGCCCCCCTTATACTTACCTGAGCCCCATCTCAATCCAGCGATGTGCATGAGAGCACCGGTGTCTCTCTCCTCATTGGCTCACACAGCAGCAGGAACCATTGGTTCCTGCTGCTATCAATCAGAGCCAGCGATCCAATGAGGAGAGAGCAGAGGGCGGGCCAAGCCGCACTGTGTGTGTGTGTGTGTGTGTGTGTGTGTGTGTGTGAATAGACAATGTCTATTCACAGGAGCTCAGCTTGGGAATGAGCCTGCTTGAGCGCACCCATAGCAAGAGGCTTGCTGTTTGCTATTGGGGGCACTCTGCAGGGGGAGAAGCCAGGACCAATGGTGGGGGACCCAAAAAGAAGATGATCAGGGCTGTTTGTGCAAAACCCTTGCACAGAGCAGGGAAGTGTAACATGTTTGTTATTAAAAAAAAAATCACAACCTTTAAAATCACTTTAATGTTGCTTAGACAAGTACATATCATTGATTTATTCCCACAAAGCAATATGAGTTTTTTTTTTATCAAACTATATGAGTAAATCCATTCCAGCCAAGTTATTCTGTCCTCTGGGGAAGCTTTCAAACCCTTGTTTGTATTGTTTTTTTTTTTTTTTTTGTGTTTTTTTTTTTTTTTTTAGCACTGCATCCCTGATGGGGAGATTTTTCCCTTGCACCGTGCTCAAAGAAATAAAGACAGATTTTATATAGATTCTAACCCTTTTCCATAGCCTCTGGTGCAGTATGAAAACTTTACCCCTAAAGCAGTGCTGGAAGTAAACCAGCAACACATACTTTAACTTGACTTTGTTCACGTAAAACTGAAATTTTGGTGTTTTATTCACCTAGCCACCTGTAAGTGTGGACTAGTAGATGCAGACATATATTTTGTCAATGGAAATGTCTTACAAGAAACCTGGTTTAAAAATTTGGTTTTCACTTTAACTGACAATTGCGCAGTCGTGCGACGTTGTACCCAAACAAAATTGACGTCCTTTTTACCCCACAAATAGAGCTTTCTTTTGGTGGTATTTGATCACATCAAATTTCTTCCTCAGGTTAGGCCGATATATATTCTTCTACATATTTTTGGTAAATAAATTTGCAATAGGCGTATATTGATTGGGTTGCGCAAAAGTTATCGCGTCTACAAACTATGGGAATAGATTTGGCATTTTTATTATATATATATATTTTTTTTAACTAGTAATGGCGGCGATCTGCGATTTTTATCGGGACTGCAACATTGCGGTGGACAAATCGGACACTTTTTTGGGACCAATGACATTTATACAGCGATCAGAGCTTTAAATAGCCACTGATTACTGTATAAATGTCACTGGCAGAGAAGGGGTTAAACTGCAGGGGGCGATCAAGGGGTTAACTGTGTTCCCTATGTGTGTTCTAACTGTATGTGGGCTGGGCTGGCAGGGACATGACAGATCTCTCTGTTCCCGATCACTGGGAACAGTAGATCACACTCGTGTCCCCTGACAGGACGCGGATCCGTCGTGTTTATTTAGACAGATCCCCGTTCTGCCTCTGTAGTAAGCAACTGCGGGTCACTGGTGGACATAGAGTCCACCCGACCCATGGGCACGCTCACGCAGCATGCAGTGGGCATGAGAGTGTGCCGCCGCCACGCTCCTGCCCACAACTGCGTCTGGGCGAGCCACCATACAGCTACAGGGATTCGCACGGGAGAGCTGACCTGCCGCCGTATAATGACGCCGGCTGGTCGGCAAGCGGTTAAAGAAAATGCTCGCTGCCTTGTCTTCATGTTGATCTGACTTCTGTACTTTCAAGTCACTGATCCAGAACAAGAATGCATATCAGAATTTCTGCACTTGTTTGCTGCATGTTGGGTTTGGGGTGGTGTGATTTCTTTATGTGGAAGTAAACTCCCTTGCGTGGTTTTTACCTATAGGTAAGCCTATAATAAGGCTTACCTATAGGTACAGTAAATATCTCCTAAACCTGCACCGTTAAGGAGATACTTAGTCGTGCCGTTAACAGCGCCTCCTGCGCACATACGCAAGAGTGATGTAATCTCCGGCTCGATCATTCATATCGCTGAAGCCCACGAACCTGGAAGAAAGACCAGGTCAAGATGGAAGTGCACTTGGTGGTGACAGAGCGCAAATTTCCGTTCTGAAAAACAAGATGTCATTTTACCTGCTACATTTGCCATTATAATCAATTGAAGTACATCAAAAAACATGTCAACCCTTGATGTAACATGGATGGCATGGAGTGTGCTTATCAACGTGTTAACAGATGGCATTGCATGCCTAGGCACAATGACATGAGTTTTGATGCATTCCCATTATATTCAATGGCAAACACATTATGCAAAATGCACCAAAACACAAATGTTTGAACTGGCCCTACAGAGCTAATTGTAGTGGTAGACTCCAATTCCATTTTTGCATTTGGGTAGCACGAAGTGGTTGTTAGGGAACCTTGATGGGGGCTCCCCTCATTTTTATACCTCTTTATGGGCTGTAGGTGTCATATCAAGTAGTGTTATCAGCTGCAGCAGTATTTATACAGCCTGAAGTGTTACTAAAGGCAAAACTGTTTTTTGTTGATTTTGTATAGATTAAGAGGGTTCTAAATCCTGACATATTTTTTTTTTGCCATTTCTGTCCCATTAGGGACATTTCCCTTCACTTCCTGTATTATAGCCAAAACAGGAAGTGAGGGGTAATTCCTCTAAAGAAAGGGAATCCGGGTGTGTTGCTAGATGTGTGTTTTCCTTTTGGAAGCTTTCTCCTCTATTCGTGTTCTGTGTCAAACCATAAATTGGGATTTTCCTTTATTTTTACTTTCAATAATAATGGTAAACGGGGACGCAGACTGCAATAAAAACTGAGAGGTGTTCTAATCCCTCTCTACCCTATCCAAAATGGAAAAAAATGTTTTGCCTTTAGTTAGGCTTGAAGGGGACCGTTTCTCTTCTCCTGAGCCTGGCCCACCAGGCATGCAGTGTGGAATGCATAACAAGCAAGCATGTACCCCTAAAATGTTAGAGACACCGCTACTTTGCCAATGCAGAGTAACAGTGAGGACTAAAGGACCCCCCAATACTGACCCTGCCTGCACTCCCTTGCTGCTCCTTAGTCTATTGTCTCCTTAGTCTGTTGCAGCCGCACTGAAATTTGAAATGTGCGTGATTAGGGGGAATGTCGATGCCAATCTCTTGTTCATTTGACAGCGCTAGGTTGAGCACTATCACAAGGAGGTAGGTCACATGCTCCCCCATACCCAAAAGTGTCACCAGTTGCAATGGAGGAAGGATCAGTGAGGGATAAAAACAGTAGTGGTAAAAACCATTGAAAAAGTGAAGAACTGCTCTTCCATTACATGAGGCAGTCATGACTGATGCCTTCAAATTCTTGAGGACCACTCTCAAAACACCAGCCAGGTTATGAGAGGCTCTGTGATCGTCTGCACGTTTTGAATAGTGTGATAAAACTGTGTTGGTGCCTTTTTTTTTTTTTTGGATAACTTAATTTTAACCACTTCCTGACCAGAGCACTTTTTTGCGATACGGCACTGCATTGATTTAACTGACAATTGCGCGGTCGTGCGACGACGTACCCAAACAAACTTGACGTCCTTTTTTCCCCCACAAATAGAGCTATCTTTTGGTGGTATCTGATTACCTATGCGGTTTATATTTTTTGCACTATAAACAAAAAAAGAGCGACAATTTAAAAAACAAACAAAAGAACAATATTTTTTTACTTTTTGATATAATAAACATCCAAAAAAATATATATATAAAAAATTATTCATCAGTTTAGGCCGATATATATACTTCTACATATTTTTGGTAAAAAAAAATCGCAATCGGCGTATATTGATTGGTTTGTACGAAAGTTATCGCGTCTACAAACTATGGAAATTGATTTATGGCGTTTTTATTATTTTTCACTAGTAATGGCAGCGATCTGCGATTTTTATCGGGACTGGGATATTGCAGATCGGACACTTTTTTGGGACCAGTAACATTTATACAGCGATCAGATCTAAAAATAGTCACTGATTACTGTATAAATGTCACTGGCAGGGAAGGGGTTAACACTAAGGGGGCGATCAATTGGTTAAATGTGTTCCCTCGTGTTCTAACTGTATGGGGACTGGGCTGGCAGGGGCATAACAGGTCTCACTGATCCCAATTACAAGGATCAGTAGATCTGTCATGTCCCCCCTCACAGAACGGGGAACCTCCATGTTTACATTGGTGGTTCCCCGTTCTGCCTCTCTATTAGACGATCGCTGGTCACCGGGGGACATCGAGCCGGCAGCGGCTGTGAGTGCGCGCGGGGGAGCGCGCAAAGGGGAGGATGTCCATGGATGCCCTCCCGGCAATTCAGGTCTGCAGTGTAGCCACCTTTTGGCTATAGCGCGGATCTGTAGTGGTTAAATATTCTAACCTTGTTCATGAACTTATTTATAACTGTTCTAATAATATTCTAAAGAATTTTCAATTGTCCTGTCCAGCACTGCAACTCTTCTTTCAAAATTTAGAAGAGATGTTTTTTTTTTTTTTTTTTTTCAGGGAATAGACACATTTTTAGATTTTATAATGCTTTCATTTATTGATGAATCTGGTGGTGGGGGGAGCATATTATTTGTATTCAACTAATGAGTTCCAAACAATTAGATTAAGTTAGTATAAACTTGCACATAATTAAATGTATTCAATTGAAACTGTCAATTCAGCAATCTCTAAAGCTGGATACACACTGGGTTGCTTGAAAAAAAACCTGTCCGCTCCAGTCTGAGCCACTGTACTAAGCATGCAGAATTAGTCCAGCGATCTCTCACGCTGAGCTGTTGTGTTCTGACAGGGGGACGTTCTGACAAGGGACGGGGACATTCTGACAAGGGGCGGGGACTCCCCCACCCCCAGAACACTCCGATCAGTGCTGTCTGCTATTGGCTGAGAGTGCTAATCGGGAGTCGGTCGGTTCCTGGTTTTCCAGCATGCAGGCCGAATGGCAGACCGTCATACTCGCGTGCAGAATGCCGGTCATTTTTTTATTTATTTTTTTTCTTTAACCAACAAATGTCTCCTGACATTCTGCCCTTGTGGGGCTTAATTGTGGGGTCTTTCTGAATGCAGCACCTGTGAAAATGTCCCCTATATCTGTGTGGCAGACGATAAAATATGTAAAATATTTCCAAAAGGGCACATTCACACCAATTGTTGCGCAGTAATGCATGTTACATGTGGTGGTGTGCTGTAAATGTCACTCCATTGTGCCTCCAAAACACACATGCATTTAATGTCCTGAACAGTAGCTAAAATGTAAAGATTGCTCTGGTCCCCAGGTGGTATCTCGATGGGAAAGTTGAATTGGTTAATGTGGCAAGACAGGGAAATCTGTTAAATACACAGTTCATATATGTTTACTGCTTTACCTATCAGGGTAAAACGGAAGGGTGGGGGTGTCTGTCTATGTGAGAAGTAATCTCAAAGCGAGTGTGAATGAGGACCTAGTTGATGGAGAGTGTGATGAGTCTGAAGCATTATGGGTAGATCTGCATATGGGTGTGCACACTACATAGGTTATCATTGGAGTTTGTTATAGACCGCCCAGTGTTAAAGAGGAGGTGGCGACTCTGCTCCTTGCACAGATGGAAAGAGCTGCAAGGGCTGGGACAGTGATAATGGGGGATTTTAACTATCCGGAAATTAACTGGAGTAATGGCACTGCTGGGACAGCTTAAGGGCAAAAATTTTTAAACCTATTACAGGACAATTTTATGGTCCAGTTTATTGAGGCCCCAACTAGGAATGACGCTTTGCTGGACCTGGTAATCTCAAACCATGCAGAGCTTATTACCAATATTCATATAAAAGAACATCTGGGTAACAGTGACCATAACATGATTTCATTTAATGTAAGCTGCAAGCAACAAACACATACGGGAAAGATAAAAACTCTTAATTTTAAGAGAGGAAATTTTACAAGGATGAGGGCTGCTCTCCAGGACTTAGACTGGGAGGGAATATTGGCATTGATTAACACAGAACAGAAATGGGAATTTTTAAAAAAAAACTGTACGCAAACTCGCTTTAAAGTATATTCCCATGGGCAATAAGTTTAAAAGGCTAAAAATAAGACCTATGTGGCTCACGGCCAAAGTTAAACAAGTTGTAAATGACAAGAAAAGAGCATTTAAAAAATATAAAAATGAGGGAACACTATCATCTTTTAAAATGTTACAAAGAATATAACAGAATATGTAAAAAGGAAATCAAGGACACAAAAATTCAAAACAAATGACAGATTTCAAAAGATAGCAAGACAAACCCCAAAAAATTCTTCAAATATATTAATAGTAAAAAGGTCAGGTCTGAGCATGTAGGCCCTTTACAAAATAATCTAGAGTGCGTGACTGGGGACAAAGAGAAGGCAAACTTTTTAAATACATTCTTCAGCTCTGTGTATACAAAGGAGCATGGGGGGAGCTCATGTCCACGATGGGGGTGGTAGTGACCCAGCCACAAATGATCCACAATGGCTCAAAAGTGAAATGGTCCAGAAGTATTTAGACAGAATAAAGGTAGATAAAGCACCTGGTCCAGATAGCATTCATCCACGGATCCTAAAGGAATTGAGCTCTGTAAATTTCAAAGCCATTGTATCTAAATTTTAGGGACTCCTTAATGACTGGAATAGTACCACTGGATTGGCGTAGGGCCAATGTGGTGCCCATATTTAAAAAGGGATCAAAGTCTTTACAGAGTAACTATAGATCTGTTAGTTTAACTTCTATAGTTGGGAAGATACTGGAGAGTTTAATAAAAGACCACATAGATGAGTTCTTGTTGGAAAAAAATGTTTTAAGCAACAGACAGAATGGATTCATGAAAGACAGAAGTTGTCAAACAAACCTGATTTCTTTTTATGAGGCGGTAAGTAAAACCTTGGACAGAGGGGTGACTGCGGACGTGGTATAATTGGATTTTGCCAAAGCATTTGAGACCGTTCCCCACACACGGCTAATGTGTAAGGTAAAGTCTACAGGCTTGGAAAGATCAGTTTGTAAATTGATAGAAAACTGGCTAAAATACCGAATTCGGAGAGTAGTGTTAATGATTCTTACTCTGAATGGTCTAAGGTTATCAGTGGTGAACCCCAAGGTTCAGTGTTGGGACCCTAACTTTTCAATATATTTATAAATATATAGGGTCTGGGATTAAAAGTACCATTTCAGTGTTTGCAGATGACCCAAAGCTATGCAGTGGAATAACGTCCTTACAGGATGTCTCCAACTTACAAGCCGACCTCAATGCACTGTCTAATTGGGCGACTATGGCAAATTAGGTTTAATATTGACAAATGTAAAGTTATGCATTTGGGGGCTAAGAATATGCATGCATCGTACATACTGGGGGGGGGGGGGGTACAACTGGGGGAATCCATTGTGGAGAAGGATCTGGGGGTTTTGGTAGATCCTAAGCTTAATAATGGCATGCAATGCCAAGCTGCGGTTTCCAAAGCAAGCAAAATCCTTTCTTGTATTGAGAGGTATGGACTCCAGAGATAGAGACATCATTTTGCCCCTGTACAAATCATTAGTAAGCCCTCATCTGGAATATGCAGTTCAGTTTTGGGCACCAGTTCTCAAAAAGGATATCGGGGAACTGGAGAAAGGGCAACCAAACTAATAGGCATGGAGGAGCTCAGCTATGAGGAAAGATTAGAGTAGCTGAATGTATTCTCTCTTGAGAAGAGGAGATTAAGGGGGGATTTGATCAACCTGTACAAATACATAAGTGGTCCATATAGTGTACTTCGTGTGGAGTTATTTACTTTAAGGTCATCACCAAGGACAAGGGGGAACTCTTTACGTCTAGGGGAAAAAAGATTTCATCTCCAAATATGGAAAGGTTTCTTCACAGGTAGAGCTGTGAAAATGTGGAATAGACTCCCCCCAGAGGTAGTTTTGGCCAGCACGGTAGATTGCTTTAAAAAAGGCCTGGATTGTTTCCTTAATGCAAATAATATAACTGGGCACTATTCTGCTGCGTTAGGTTAGTAAAGGAGGGTTATAAACCCTTTCAGTTTTTTTTGTTGCCACCTATGTGGCATTGAGGATATTTCCCTTCACTTCCTGTCCCATAGCCAAAACAGGATGTGAACGGAAATCCCTGCATATTAAATGAATCTCTTGGGACCCCCCAGGTCACCAGAACTAGTGTCCCCACAGTAAGATTTCCCGATTGTTACTTTTCTGGGGAAAACCCAAAATGTTAGATTTTCTTTTACTCTCACTTTCACTGCTGCTGGAGTCCACAGTAAGTTTCTGATGTGAAGAAGAAACTGTGTGATTGATGGGCTCTGTGATTGGCCCCTGGAGGGAGGGCCCTGAGGTAGGGCCAGCTGCCTGTGATAGGGGGGAGACTGACTTGAATGGGGTACCTCTGGCTTGATGGTGGCCCTCTGTTGTAAAAGGGTCTCTGATATGATGGGGGACCTCTGATGTGAATTAAATTTCATCAAGGGGTTGTCCTAGGCTAAGGTTTTCCATTGATAAGTAACATTTATGTTTTTTACATATTAGACTGGGATGCCTCAAAAGTTTGCATACTTTTAACCTCTTCAGATCCGCGCTATAGCAGATAGCAGCGGATCTCCTTTTCCGGGGCGCTGTCAATTGACATTCGTCCCTTTGTGCGCTTCCCGCACGCCCTCGCAGCCACCGGCGGCCTGCTCTCGTGCCCACCACACGCTGTGTGAGCATGTCCGCGGGTCGGGCGGAGTAGATGTCCACCCGAGACCCGCGATCATCGAACAGAGAGCCAGAACGGGGAACCGCCGATGTAAATGGCGGTTTCCCGTTCTGTGAGGGGGGACATGACAGATCTACTGATCCCTGTAATCGGGATCAGTTAGATCTGTTATGTCCCTGCCAGCCCAGCCCCCACACAGTTAGAACACATACAGGGAACACAGTTAACCCCTTGATCGTTAGTGTTAACCCCTTCCCTGCCAGTGAAATTTATAGAGTAATCAGTGGCTATTTAAATATCTGATTGCTGTATAAATGTCATTGGATCCAAAAAAGTGTCAAAAATGTCCGACATGTCTGCTGCAATGTCGCAGTCCCAATAAAAATCCCAGATCGCCACCATTACTAGTAAAAAATAAATAAAAATGCCATTAATCCATTCCCATAGTTTGTAGATGCTATAAATTTTGCGCAACCCAATCAATATACGCCTATTACAATTTTTTTTTTAACCAACAATCTGTAGAAAAATACATATTGGCCAAAACTGATGAATATTTTTTTTTTGGGATATTTATTATAGCAAAAAGTAAAAAATACTGTTTTTTTTTCAAAATTGTCACACTTTTTTTGTTTACAGCGCAAAAAATAAAAACCGCAGAGGTGATCAAATACCACCAAAAGAAAGCTCTAATTGTGGGGAAAAAAAGGACGTCAATTTTGTTTGGGTACAACTTTGCACGACCACTCAATTGTCATTCAAAGAGCGTCATCGCGCAAAACTGAAAATTGGCCTGGGCAGGAGGGGGGTTTACGTGCCAAGTAAGCAAGTGGTTAAAGAGTGAATAATTGAGAAATGTTTGACAAATGCTGTGCTATAGAAGTTATGCTGCAACGATTTTCCATGCATATAACATGCAAGATCAAATGGTCCCTGATTTGTTAAATTAGAAGCCAACAACTGGTAAGTCCGCTTGCGCCTCTAACAGAATTTGATATATTTAATTTCTGCATAGGTACATTTATTATCAATGCAGACCTGGACGAGGCATAGGCTTGACAGATCCAGCCTACTATAGAACTATCCTTGGTAAGGTCAAACAAATATTGTGCTTGAGCTAAGCTTGTGGGTCATAGGCTTACATGTTAACATGTTGGCAATCATTATTTTCCCAACCTTATTAATCCAGAAGGTTTTACCCCCTATATGACCCAGTAATTTTTTTTTTCTATTCTATTCCTTTTCTTTTCACACAAATTGAGCTTCCTTTTGGTGGTTTCACAACTGTTTTTTCCCTATATAAACAAAAATTAAAATGTCTATTATAAAACATCCAATAAAATTTAATTTCTTTAAAAATGTAGGCCAAATGTATTCTTCTACATGTGTTTGGTAAAAAAAAATCCCAATCAGTGTATATTGGTTTGTGTGAAAGTTATTGCATCTACAAACTATAGTACAGTGAGGGAAAAAAGTATTTGATCTCCTGCTGATTTTGCCCACTGACAAAGAAATGATCAGTCTATAATTTTAATGGTAGGTTTATTTTAACAGTGAGAGACAGAGTAACAAAAATATCCAGAAAAGCACATTTCAAAATAGTTACAAATGATTTGCATTTTAATGAGTGAAATAAGTATTTGATCCCCTATCAATCAGCAAAATTTCTGGCTTACAGGTGTCTTCTATACAGGTAATGAGCTGAGATTAGGAGCACTCTCTTAACCACCTCAATACTGGGCACTTTCACCCCCTTCCTGCCCAGGCCATTTTTTTAGCTTTCAGCACTGTCACACTTTGAA
>BLSH010268864.1:1122787-1134637 GCA_018402905.1 Glandirana rugosa
TGACCTACAAAATTAAAAAGGGTTCGAACAAATTTTACTTTTGACACCGTTAAAAAGGGATGAAACGTTATTCTTCTTAAAGGTCATAATCGTTGGGAGTCGACCGAATTCCCGGTGAACACTAACTGTTGACTTAAAGGTCTTATGGCCATGGATGTAAAATGTTGTTTTTATCTTCCGTCGTTTTGTGACCTTCAGATGAATTTAAGACAGACACTGGGGTTAATGGAGTGACTCTCTTCTGAACACTAGTTACCACCAAAGATGTTGATCTAACACGTGGGTAACACACCTTGGTTAAGCCAGCTGAGGGTTGCTAATACTGGAAATTCTTCTTATTGCAAAGTAGGGAAAAATTGCCACAGTTTTCATTTTAAACAAGCTTGGGAAAAATTAAAACATCCAGTTATGCTTTGTAAATGCAGAAGAAATACCGGGAGTAGGGCAAAATTAAATGACAAAAATTAACAGGGTTGGAAGTAACTGGAAGGAGATGGGTTGATCCAGATAACTTTCTTTAGCAGTCTCCCCGGTCCGCAGCAGTAGGGGAGTTTTTGGCTTGGACAGAGGAAGGCTCCTCCCAGTCATCCTCGTCAAAGCCACGAAACGTAGAAGTGTCGCTTTCTGAAGTGGAACCGAATAAGTCCTCTGCGTTGTTCATCTCCTCCTTCCTGCCTTCTCTTCCCAAATGAGCTGACATGTATGATGAATATATCAGCACAAAGGTTAAGTAACATACATTCAAATATCAATGCATATTAACTAGCACAGCCACACCAAGACAAAATCAAATGCAAAAAAAGGCATTCATATTCAAAGGTTAAAATGAATCAACCATATATACAGATTGGCAGCAAAAGGGTTATTAAATAAATTTACTTTGAAAGAAAGCCAAGCAACACTGCTTTAGATATTGGATTGTTTGTAAACTGCTCATGGATGATTAAGTTACCATTGGATGTATTAACATGGAGGTATTTCCTTAACTATAAGCAAACAGTGCTAAAATAGGGAACAAAAGACACTATCCAGCCTATGTATTTGCATCAGCTTAACAGCAAATGGTAACCAAACACACCAAAGCTTAGAGGCATACATACAGCAATATTCTTGTTGAAAGTTGTCCACTGTTACTTATAGATGCATGGCCGCTGTACAAGTAGTACTATGATTTTGCAAAAATGTCACACTCAGACATTCCATATACTGTAGCATTTACATTAGTATAAACTGTGTGCCAACTCTTTGCAAGCTCTATCAGTTGCATTCACTCCAGTTCAATTTCACTAGAACGATTTTACCAAAACAAAAAACCTTTCCGAGTGAAATAAGGTTATGTGGATTCCACTGTTTTTGCACATACATTTTGTCTCTATTTTGGTAAAAAATCCCACCCACTTTTCTGAACAGATGGTTTTAATCCACACATCACAGAATTAGGTTTTCCATCTTAATTTTGGAATGTGTAAATAAATGTAGTGATATAAACTGGGTTTATGGGTATAGAAGAATGCATTCTAGATCATTATTCCTCTTGCATAATGAATTACATTGGGCCTTCCCCTTGTCAGACTTGAGAACTATTTGCACATTTGTTCTGCATTACCATATTCCGCTTAGATATCCTTTTTTTCACAATAGTAATGGATATAAAGAAAAAAAAAAGTGGGCCAAATATTTAACGTGTGGGATCTGTGGACATAAAGCTGACTGCACATTTATTTATTTTTTTTGTCAATTCAGAATTTATACTCCAGAGATACTATTTAACCACTATAATAGGATGACTGAAAATAATAAACTTTTGTTCCATAGGAACACTGTGCATAGCCAGTGAGCTCCAGTTTACCAACATAACTATTTTAACTAGATCAGGCTGTTACAATGGATATTTTAATATAATGTCAGGGATATATGTTTAGATGTAGTTGGTCATTTGAGGGGATCTCATGATTGGATTGTAAAAATATTTTGTGTAAACAAATGTACAAAAAGATGTTGCCAAAATAGATGCAGCAAATGATCCCTAAATTATCAAATTATTTGCTTTAATTAACATCTTGGCAATGCATTATTAAATAGAACACATACGAGGTGTGATAATTTAATTTCCAGAATGCCCACAATCTAGCACTATGGTGGAGAGTCATACAGCCATGCGTACTTCAGCGTGTTCTGACATGTTCTAACTTGCACTGGGCAGGGTCACAGTTGACACACAGTTTTTACAGAGTAGTAAAGGAATAACACGTGTGTGTATTGCACTGTTGGTGAAAAATGAGTGACCGGAATCTAGAGCAGCGGATTAACAACATTTTGGAGGAAAACTGGCAAAAGTGTGAGTGAAACTTTAACTTATGCTGAACATTCCATGACGAAATAAAGTGTTTTTGAACGCCATAAGCGGTTAAAGTGTTACTAAACCAGTGATATGAAAATAGTTAATCTGTCCCCCCCCCCCGGCTTGTAAATCTTCTTTTTACATTCAAATACTGCCACTATATACCTATACTTTTTGGATGATGTGTATACCACGGGTACATGATAACCTGCAGAGTTTCTCCAGTGCTGAGTGGTCAGGTAGGAGATTTCCACTGTAGCCTGTATACACGCCCACATGTGTGATGTCAAGATCATGTGACCTGGCTATCTCTGAGAACAAGGAAATGTTCTCTCCAGCATAAAAAGAAACAACTGAGCATGTGCAGTTTGGCTACCCTGCTTGTGTTAGCTGGTCTTCCCCAGATAGACAGTGCAGGGAGGGGGAAATCTATACATAAAGGATAAAACCGCTTTCTACACAATACAGAGGATTAACCCCTTAAGTTCCACAGTGAGTATAAAAAGCATGCTATGCTGTATATACAGACCGATTTTACTGTTGTGGGTTTAGTAACACTTTAAAGAAGGGCGGGACGATTTCCACGATGATGCAAGAAGTGGGCAGCCAAAAAGGACAGATGCAAGTGTAGACAGAGTTCATAGAACATGGTACAACTATCAACCAGCATTGTTACTTGGAAATTCTGAAAATCTGTTTGGAGGAAAAGACTGAATCTCTGGCCTGATAATTGCATTCTCCACCATGACAATGCTCATGCACATGATGCGTTAAGTGTTTGCGAGTTCCTGGCCCAGAAATTCATTCTGAAACTTGAACCACTACCTTATTCCTCTGACTTTGCAGCCTGTAACTTCTGGCTGCTTCCAAAATTAAAAAATGCCTTAAAAGGATGCAGACTTAATCACACTCCAGACATACAGCATGCCGCGACAATGATACTGCACAGCTTTTTGGAAAACTAATTTCAGGATTGTTTCTAGCACAGTCATCTAGAAAGGTGCATCGCTTCTTGAAGGAACTACTTTGAAGGTGATAACGGGCAGTAGTGTATAAGTAAGCAAACATTTTTTATTTTACGGTCCATTCTCGGAATTTAAATTGTCACACCTCGTACATTCCATTTTGTTTGGGGGGGGGGGGGGGTGGTAAATAAGTGCATGTACATTTCAGTTAACACTGGGCTCTGCCCTTGTGTATGCTGTGTTTTTTTTTTTTTTCTGTAGTTTTTGGTACATATTGTTGATGTTATTGATCAGATTCACTATAGACACTAACCTAACATGGGGGAAAAAATTATATTTTAGCTTTGGCCCTCTGGGAAACCTAGGTCTGCAGGTCTCTGTAACATTTGCTTTGCATCTCTAAAGACTTATAGCAGCCTAGCCAAACAACTTTTGATTTCTTTTGAACATTTAATGCATTCACTTGTCTTCAAGTGCAGGCACAATTCCATGCATTGCAAATCTTTTGGAAGAGACTCAGAGCAGTAAGAGGAATGACCTACCAGAGCGTCCACAGTCGGCACAGGATACAAGCTCTTCAGGTTGTCCGCTCTTCTTGTTCATGGTTGAGTCTCCAAGGCAGAAGTCACAGTAGTTGTTTGAAAGTATAGCACCATCTGATCCTTTCCGAGCTAGAAAAGGTACATTTATGATGAATACCATCTATACCCTTAAGACTATAACCATATTTGTTTTTGCAGATGCATTAACAATTGAATTCATTGGAAATGCATACCAACATGCATTGTAATATGTGATTAAAACATGCATTGACACACTTTATCGCTCACACATGAAACACTGTATCAACAGGTACAATTGATAAGTATGTATAGTTAAATGTCTATACACAATCATTTTGCCAATTAGATTTCGGGCCTGTGTCATTGGGCTTGTTTTGCTCAATTTGAGATGCTTTTGAGATTTAGAATTCACTGACAGGTCTGCAGTTGACTTACTTCTGACCCGCAGTTGACCTGCTTCAGGTGGGTTTTGCATTTGTACAGACTTGTCTAGGAATGCAAAACTTGTCTGTTGCAAACAAGAGCCTATTTTGGCAATAACATGGCATGGGCAGATTTCTGCCAGTCACAGGCTGTGTCAGCCCCCCCTCCCCCCCGCCTGGGTTTTAGAATAAGAGGGAGATGAAGCCTCCATCAATATACATGTAATATCCCACCCCCATTGTTTGTAGCTGGTTAGTGGGCATGTAGGAGGGCGGGGAGTGTCATTTACCACTGTTTATACACCCACATGTGTGACACTATTGTCAGATGGGTTGCTTAGATGTGATAGGGAGGAAATGCTCAGCATAGAAACTCAGTGAAAACTGAGCTTGCACATTAGTTGCCAACACTGCTCTACCAAATCCCCTAATGCACTGGGGACATGGACAGAAGATGGAGATAGAGAACAGTAGAATTAAACAGATTTTTTGCAGAATACAGAAAACGAATCTCATAGTGACTGAGTTGAGTATGAACAGCATGTAATACAGAATTTACTGATAGTTTATCAGTTTGGGTTTGACACTTTAATATCTGCTACAGGTCAATGGTGAAATAAGAGTGGCATTGGTAGCATATTGGTTACCTTTGCCCATGTTAAACAATCACATATTTACTGCTACAATTAAGAACTGCATTATTGGTTTAATTTGTCCTGCTGGGAATAGTGTATTTTTTTTTTGTATTTTTATCTTTGAATGGTTTATATGGAATGTAGATTTTGTTGGCTGTAAGAATCAGCCCTGAGATACGTCTCAATGTATTATGCATTTCAAGCCAGGCTTCCTGTGGCTTGCATGGTGTCCAATTTGTGCCTAGAAGGAGTCATGCTGATTTCCTTCTTCGCATGATAGGCCCCCAGCATGCACTAGTCTGGCATGTTGTCATGGTAACCGGCACCCGTGGATGCTGCCACCTGTCATTACTTTGTCTGTTGTGTAAACCATTCCAGGCAGCCATTCTGAATCTGCTGATAAAACTCAACCTTCAGTAAAAGATCAGCGGCAGCACACACACAGTGTAATCTTTCATAACATATTATGAATTAAGTGTCCAAAGCAAGGAGAGATTTTTTTTAGCTGGGCAATGTGCTTGGGTCTGTTTTTAACCTTTCCTGGGCAGTAGACTGCACATGATTGTTTATACTTTAATCAAGAAATTGATGCCTTACTTTGAGGCTTCATGCACACAGGACTTTAAAAAAAGTCCAAAAAACTTCAGTAGCTTATCGATGATTTTTTCAGCTTTTACCAGTGTTATATTACCGTAGTTTATTACGTTTTTAAAGGGCCAGCTTTTTGTTTTTTTTTCCCAATTGATCTAAAACATTCAAAAACGTTGGGAATCAATGTTTTTGAGCCTTTGAACAGTTTTACAGCTGAAAAATGTCTATCAGAACCCTCTGGTCTTGGGTTTTTTTTACAGCTCAAAAACGTCACTGCTAAAAACAGTTGATAACAGCCTATGTGTGCATGAACACATAGGATAACATGATGGAGGGTTTATTGACTGTAGAAAAAAACGTCTGCAGCTAAAAACAGCTGCTGTAAAACAGTCAAAAAACGACCTGTGTGCATGAGGCCTGACTGTTCATTTCAGCACAAAAGTGACCTACCCAGACAGACACTTTTTGGTATACCCATATTTTACCTTCTTTTTGTCTCCATTTATTATCTGATTTGCCAAAATGCCATATTATGTATTAGTGGACTGTTTATTTATTGCAGCATTCATTTTAAGAACTATCTAAGACACCGCAAAAGCAATCAGATCTAAACCTGTCCTGCAAAATGACAGCAGGAGAATGAAAGTCTATATCTTTGTTGCTTTGAGGCTACAAAACTGTTATATGCAGTTCTTCCATGAAATACCTATTATAATGTTGCTTACACTGATGGTGAACACTGTAGATCAGCTAGTAAAATATACAATTCTTAACTGTCAGAGCAGCATAAACTCTGTCCCGTGCATTCTTGTTTTTATAATGCAAGCATTTCTTGCCCCTTATTCTCTACCTGACTTTGTATTTATGTCATTGGTTTTTTTAAACAAGTTATACCTGGTATTATAGGAAAGATACAAGACAGCTAAGCATGGGTCAACCTTCCACAGCTATGCTGTAATTTAAAGTTTGTTTGTTTTTTTTGTTACACATAAGAGGTGTATTTACCAGCATAAATGTAACCCGACTTCATACATCCGATGGGAAAATTTTAAATAAGCATTCTTGAAAACGAAAAATATTGTGATCCTAGGAAGGGCCATGCTGTTATCTGTGCATGTCACCTGCCATTGTAGTAATCAAGCCAGACTTCTCCAGAAGCTGTATTCATGTAAGGAGGCTTCTCATGAAACAGTTCTTTAATCAAATAGAACAGTAAGACTGCAGCTAGGAAATCTTGCCTATGACAGAGGGTCAATGTAATTACCTTTCTCGCTTTCCTTTTTATTACAAGGTAGGAATATATTGATACTTGCAGTAGTCTCATTGAATTTCTCATTATTTGAAACAGATGTCCAAAAACTTTAGTGCTGTATTTTGATGACAGCCAGGACAGTAGATCATTTTTTGACCAGAGGACTCAAAGAAAACAAAAATTGTGTGTCGTGTGCATATATTATCTCAGGACACCTGGGTTTGCATGTGCTTGTTCTATGATAGTGACTTGTTAAAAGGTAACTCCACTTTCATGGGGAAAAAAATATAGCAAAAAAAAAATATATATATATATTTATAGCATATACAATTGCGACACTAGTCGTATTGTAATTGAATGTTATTAAAAATTGCCTTTCCTGGTGCTAATCATGGCAGCCTATAAATGGGTCAGCTCCACCCCTCTGACCCCACAGGATAACCCCCTGCTTAACCGCTTCAGCCTCGGAAGGATTTCCCACTGTAGGACCAGAGCACTTTTTGCGATTTGGCACTGCGTCGATTTAACTGGCAATTGCACGGTTGTGCGACGTTGTACCCAAACAAAATTTGGGTCCTTTCTTTCCCACAAATAGAGCTTTCTTTTGGTGTTATTTGATCACCTCTGCGTCATTTCTGATCACCACTAAAAACAAAAAAAGACCAAATATTTAGCAAACAAAACACCAATATTTCTTTTTGCTAAAATACAAATCCAAAAAAAAAAAAATACAAATTTATTCATCGGTTTTAGCCAATTTATATTCTTCCTCATATTTTTTGGTAAAAAAATTAGCAATCTGCGTTTATTGATTGGTTTGCGCAAAAGTTGCCGCGTTTATAAACCCATGGGAATTCATTTCTGGCGTTTTCTACCTATCTACTGATAGTTGTCAGTTATAATCATCAAAATTAAAAGAAATAAACATATGAAATATATCAGTTTGTGTAATATGAAAGAATATAATATACAAGTTTCACTTTTTGAATGGAATTCGAGAAATAAATCAACTTTTTGATGATATTCTAATTGTATGACCAGCACCTGTAGATGGGTAACTTTTGATATAGTGTTGCCAAATGACTTGGTTAGTATCTGGTTTATCAGGGATTTAATTTTTTTACAGTCATAAGTGAGGTCAAGAGGTCCTTGTGCAGTAAGACTGTATATGGTTACCTCCTTGTCTTTTTTCCTGCCAGTTTCTGCAAAGCCGTTTGCTTATATTGCGAAGCCATGAGCATAAACTCTTTCTGATAACCAGTCATTGCTAAGGTGGTAAGGGGCACCGTTCAGGTAAGAGTTTTTCTTTCAGGTGTATGAGAAATTAACTATGGGCTTTTACCATTTAGTCCCTCCAGTTGGCAGGCATCAAGCACTGCCTTAAACTGATCTTGTTACACTCATGTCTTGGCAAGCAAAAGCCCTGTATGAATCTTGACAACACATATAAGGTTGTCACATTTATTGAACATGTGGGCAATACACTCTTGGGCTACGTTTCCACTGGTGTGACTCCAAAGTCGAATCAAAGTAGTGCAGTCACCTTTTCAAAGTCGCTGATTTTCAAAGTCGCATAGATGGGAACAGGTGCCATTGAGATCAATGGACTGTGACTTGTCATGCAATTTTGTGTCCAAATTCGCATGACATGTCGTACTAGAAGGAACGAGGCCTAAAGGGGGGTGGTTTTTCACTCACACTGTGGGAGAATCAACTCTCTCCAGACTCTTCCAAGAGAGGATACACATGAATGTGATGGTATGAATCCTGTTGTTTGAAGCAGATAAGGATGGCAACACTTAACAGGCTGTCACATTCATTTAAGCACATGGTCAATACACTCTAAAGGAGTGTTTCCACTTGCTCTGTAAAGGGGTTACCTGGAAGACGATGAACAGTCTCCAAGCCTTTCCAGGCGAACAATCCTATTCAGACTCTTCCTAATAGAGATTAAGGATGAGCATGACTACAAGAATACTGCTTTGTTCAAGCAACCAAGCAATACACTCTCTAAAGGAGTGGTTCCACTTACTGTGTGGGCAAATCAACTCTTTCAAGACTCTTCCAAGTGAAGATGCAGTCAGAATAGGAAGGCGTGAATCCTGTTGGTTCAAGCAGCCAAAGACAAGATGACGACGTCTAACAGGTTTTGTCACATTCAGTAAACAAGGTCAATACACTCTAAAGGAGTTGTTTTCACTCACCCTGTGAAGGGACCGGGTCCAGGAAATTGGCACATTGGCCTTGTTACTGGGGTACTGAGCGTCCTTATGGAGGAGGCACTGCACTGCGGCTTAATAGTCATTGAACAAGCTCAGTGTTTTTGCTTGCCTTCTTTTTCTGCAGAAAACCAAATGCAAAAACCCAAATGAAGACCAGTGCTACTAAAGAAGGTAGGGGACAGTGCCCATGTGCTTCCCAGGAAAAGCAGCCCTATTCATGCTTTGCCAAGATGTGCATGAACACGACTTTATGAATCCTGCTTTGCTCAGGGAGCTGGGTATTAAAATGATGCTAAAAACAATTCATTAAGCATGAGGTCAAGACACTCTAAAAGAGCTGTTGGACTCACCTTGTGCAAGAGTCATCTATTCTGGCAAGGTCCAGTTTTCCTTCCGAAGCCAGTAACTGGACTCCAGAGCTTTCTTAGGCCAACCAACCTTCTTCAGACTTTTCCAAAGATGAATATATGTAGAAGGATGACCTCTGTCTGCTTTTTAGTTCCTCCTTTCTAAGGCTGGTGAGATGCCTTTAGACGGAAAAGCAGTAAAAGTAATTTGAAGACCTTCTGAATCATCGGGCGAGGGCCTTGGAGATGCTACAGAGCTTTGACTGGTTGATCATCTTCAGCAATAGCCGGTTAGTTCCCTCACAGAGGTTATAGTATTTGGGTGTCTCAATCGACAGTAGCGGGGAAGGTGTTCCTTCCACAGAAGAAGATACCCTATTGGTGTTGATGGTCTGTGCTCTGAAGACAAGTCATTTGATATCAGGAAAACATTGTATGAGGGTATTGATGAATGCAGCAGTCACCACAGTGGCCTGGGCTCCATGGCATCTCAAACACCTAAAGTTTGCTTTACTCCAGCAGTGGGTCAAGCTCACTGTCAGAACCAGGTTGCTCAAGGAAGATGGAAGGGAGCGATTCCTCGTTCTAGAGTTGATGGCAGCACAAAAGGCATTACTGACCTTTGCACCACTGCTTCAGGGCCATTGTGAGGATTCAGACAGACAACAGTAGCATATGTGTCGAATCAGAGAGGAATAAGCAGCCTTGGGCAGATTGCAGCACTTATCTTTTGGTTGCCAGAGTGCAATCTGTTGTCCCTGTCAGTCTCTTACCTTCCCGGGTGGAGAATACGTGAGCAGACGCTTTTTGAGCACACGATTTCTGGATCTAAACAAATGTATGTTTCCTACAACTGTTTCCCCACGAGGGGCATCCCGCAAGTGGATTTAATAGCATCGCCTGTCAGTGCTCAGCTGCCAGTGGGGTTCTCCTGGTTCTTCCATCCGAGAGCCAGGGGTCAGGATGCTCTGTCCCAGCGCTGGATTTTCTGGTCTGTATACGTTTTTCCTCAAACTTCTCTAGTCCTGAACATGATCCGTTCATGGTTTCCACTGTTGAGGCAGTTGTGGATCGCTCTGCTGATGGCACTTCAGAGATCTTTGGTACTCGGACGGCATTCCTTATCCCAATATGGTTCAATTGGAAGGCCTGGTTTTTTGTAAGCAGCAGGCTAGCCCAGGTGGGCATAGCAGAAGAGGTTCAGTGGATGCTGCTCGAATCTTGGAAGATATCCTTGAATACTACGTACTATAGCATGTGGAAAATACCTTTGGGGTGGCAGTGATTATTTGATTCAATCCTGAGTCTTCCTCTCGTATTAAGGTCTTGTAGTTCTTCCAATCGGCCCTAGACAAAGGGCTTAGCTATAGTTCGGTCCAGCAGTCGATTGTTTCAGCTCTAACTGTTCATTGCATAGAAGATCTGTTTGGCACGTTTTGTGCATGCAACCTTATAACTAAATCAACAACCAGTCGGGTCTCTGAAAAATCCAAGCTTTCTCAGCCAAGTCTTCATATTGTGAGCTGTTTCAAGACAGAGTGGTTCTTCATCCAGTTCTGTCTTTTCTTCGAAAGGTTGGACCTTTTCATATAAGTTAGGGAAGTGGTGCAATCTTCATTGTCTGCAGTTTCAGGACAGGAAGATTGGTCAAGAGTGGACGCAATTTTTAGGTCATTTTTTTCCACATATCTGCAGAGGATGCAGAAGTTCAGGCTGGTGGATAACTAGTTCATCTATCAGTAAGTCCTAAAATGGGTCAAATTGCCCCACCTAGAACCCCTTTCCTCTTGGCTAGTCCAAACCATCATATGGGCATAGGTAGCTTGGGGCCTTTCCCCTCCAGTGGGGGTTCATGCGCATTCCACAATGGCAAAATCGGCTTCATGGGCAAGTCACGCCCAGGATTCCAGTGGAAATGCTGTAAGGCTGCCAGCTGAAAGTCCCTTAATGCTTTCAACTACTATTGTCTGGATGTGATGGATGGTCCTTCCCAGGCTTTGGGCACCTTGGTGCTTGTTTCTGCACTTTTTGGTTGATTCTTTTTATACAATTATTTTACATTCAGTCTGCATAGTTTCTTGTTCTTTATTTTGCTTGGTCCCACCCTTTCTTTTCATGCTAGCTATATCCCATTCATAGGCTGACATGATTGGCACCAGGATTACGGAAAATTGTTACCATTCATGCCATAATTTTCCTTTCCTGGGAGCTCATCATGCCAGCCTAAGGTTTCCCGCCCTAGTGTTCTGCCGCGAGGTCATGTTAGGAACGCTTGGGTATGGGGAAATCCCTCCTTTTATTTAAGCAGGAGTTTGTCCTGTGGGGTCAGGGGTGGAGCTGATCCATTCATGGGTTGACATGATGAGCTCCCAGGAAAGGAAAATTACGGTAAGTATGGTAACCATTTTCCGTATTACTTTTCAATCTGCAGCACTGTAATTTTCTGCAAAATGCAATATGGCTACCTGCAGGTGTTCTGTACAGCAGTGGTTCTCAACCCTGTCCTCAAGTA
>BLSH010268864.1:1141969-1152437 GCA_018402905.1 Glandirana rugosa
TCTGCGTCGAGAGGTAATGCACACCCAAAATACGACCAGAATGATCCTCAAATGATCCGTCCCTTTTCTTTGTCGACCGGGGAGGGTACCACCGTCAGTAGAGAAGGGTGTATTTTGGGGGAGTATCGTATCGAGAAGTCAAGCATGTGTTCGACATGGTCTTGTCTCGTGTCTCCCCACCCACGACGCAGACAGTCACTTGAGCCTCTTTTCCTAAAATTGGTGAGGTCTAGGCGCGATAACGGTAAAATGCCGAGGTCGCGCCTAGACCTTACGGCCCTGCTGCAGGTACCTGCAGCGGGGGATACGCGCGAGGAGCGCGCGGGGGATCACCGTCGTCGCCGCGCGCGTGCGCGCGCGGCGTGCGGCGCGCGAGGAGCGCGCATAGGGGGCGACGTCCATGGACGTCGTCCCGGCATTCCAGATCCGCGCTGGAGCCGTAAAATGGCAATAGCGCGGATCTGGAGTGGTTAAAATCCTTTTCTCCGAGTTCACTGACAGACGCAGCACCCACCCCTCTGTGCTCTGTTCTGGTACAGCTTGTGTACGAACTGAAGAGCTATGCTATGAGGGGGTTTTATGTGGGAAGAGATGACTGCCACCATGGGAGGGGCCAGCTGTTTCTTTTCCCTGCCTAGTAAACTCCTAGTAAGACCAGCATAAAACCCACACGTAATGGAGAGCTGCGTCTGTCAGTGAACTCGGAGAAAAGGATTTTACGGTAAGTTTTAATAAAATCCCTTTTTTTTTTTTTGACGCTAGGTTAGTGAACTGTAAAGGAAATTTGTAAGTTCTGTATCTAATTGTATTCTATTTTGTATGTATTGCACACTGCACTAATAATATTTTCATTATATGTTTGCATTCTTTCGAGTCCTGATTAGAACTAGTCTGCCTATGTTACACCCCTTGTTACCATACAAGTACAATTGTAATATTACTGTGATACCTACGTAGTCATGTGTATAAAAAAACCTTGAATTGCGTCATAATAAAGCAGAACAGTTATTTGGAAAGTTGCTGAATGTATCTTTGGTGTCTGTTCCCTACTGCAGTAGTGATTAATAATTTGGAACCACTAATCAATAGGAGTTGCCTATCTATAAAATTCCAGGTCACAAACAAACTTTTAATTAAAAGGTTTTTGGTGGCCAGAGATAGGGCTACCCCTGTCACGAAAGATAGGTTCCCGCCTTGGTACCTAACGAGGGTACTAGAAGGGTTATCTAGACACCCCTTTGAAGCTTTAGAAGAAGTTTCATTTACATTTTTTACCTTCAAATTTGCCTTGCTCCTAGTAGTTACTACAGCTGTCAATTCTACCAGACAGGATCATCCTCAGGCCAGATCCTTTGTATCTGCCCAAGGTGTCATCAGCGTTCCATAGGACACAGATAATAACACTACCATCCTTTTGTGAGAACCCAAAAAATGAGGGGGAAATTATCTCATTGTTTAGATGTCAGGAGATGCCTCCTCACTTATCTACAGAGGGTTAAGGAATTTAGGAGATCTAATCACCTTTTAATCCTCTTCTCTGGACCAAGGAAGGGACTTCAAGCTTCAAAACCTTCAGTCCCTAGGTGGATAAGGCAAGCCATTACAGTAGCATACGAGAGCTCAGGCATACCTGCACCAGCAAAGTTGAAAGCACACTCAACTAGAGCCCTGACAACCTCCTGGGCTGAACAAGCAGGAGCCTCCTGGGAGCAAATTCGTAGCGCAGCCACCTGGCCCAGCCAAGACACCTTTCTGAAGCACTACCGAATGGAGGTCCTTTCACAGCAAGAGCTAGTCTTCGGTTGAAATCTGCTACAGGCAGTGGTCCCACCCTAAGGTAGGCCTGTGGATTTCTTTATTATCCTCTCAGGTGTTGCCATCCTGGAAGGTGAGATGAGAAAACAGACGGGTTAGACTTACAGGTAACTGTGTTTCTACGAACCTTCCAGGACGGCAGGCCTACTTCCTGCCCTGTTATGGATGGAGGAAAATATATACATTAGGTGGTAAGTGCCTAAGTGTTTGAATAACCCTTGTGAATCCATTGGGAGAATTACTTTACAACAACTGAAGTACAAGGGGTAAGGTGGGGCCTTTTAAACAGCTGTGAACTGATTGTTTCCTATAGGGAGGAGCCTATCATCTCTCAGGTGTTGCCGCCCTGGAAGGTTTGTAGAAACACTGTTACCGGTAAGTCTAACTGTCGGTTTTCATGTCAGAGGCTTACAACCACTTTAAGGCTGATGTACAGGGGTGTAGCTCACATAGTTCTACAACCTCCACTGACTCAGTTGGATCTCAATTTGGTTCTCTCATGCAAAGACCCCTTTTGAACCTATCAAGGATAGCCTGCATTAAGGTATAAAACCTCCCACTACTTGTGTGCGTCTATGGATCCTGCGGGGGCAGCCACAGGACGGAGGAACTGAGACTGTCAAAGAGGAGATGAGCCATGTTCTGTGCAATATCATTGCACAGAGTGGGGAAGTATAACTTTTTTTGTTTTAATAGGAAAAAACAGCCTTTAATATCACTTTAATCATTACACTTCTAAAATAAATTAATCCATCATCATAGGAGGAAATGTGTTGTTCACAACACAGGCACACTTCAAAAATGTAAAAAAGCATTGCAATTGAGCATAGAAAATGCAGTGTCGCAGAGCATTAAGACCCTCTCTCTTGGTGATAAGTGTAAACTTACGTTTCTGGTTTTCACTTTTGTGGACGGAAGGGGAGGATGGGGATCGAGTCTCCTGGTCTCTGCTGTCTGTCCCTTCTTCATCAGCGAGGTGAGTGTGAGTGTAATGGTAGCTGAGGCCAGGTCTGTTCTTGTAACGTTTTCCACAAACTACAAAATAATATAAAGTTAGCTTCTCACCAAAAACACAACACACTACTGGCACAGTAAAGTTGTCCAAATATACATGTTCAGTGGAACCAGTTTTAAAGAATTTTGTATTAAAAAAAAAGAGGTAGAGAAAAAGAAAAAAAAGCACTTTTTTAAAAAAATTCTGAATCAATTTCTATGAAAAACGTGTGTACTCCCTAGTACAAACCGGTGCACAGAGTACACCAAAAATTGGCACATAAAATGCAGTGTTTGTGGTGCTTTAACAATTGGACTATACAAATAAATCAATGAGGAGGACTGTGCCACAAAACATTCTATCAAATATACTACATACTGTGTACTACAGTTCATAAATTATTCCATCTCCCATATCTTATTATTAGCACTAGATGAAAATTAAATTTTTCCATGGTTAATGGATTGACAGTACAGGCATTTTGTTGTGGCCACATCTAAAACTCCTATTTTTGGCTAGCACTGATTCCAGTTTTTTGAATATAGGTTTGTTTAGAGGCAAGTTTACTAGTAGATCCTGCTTTACAGTCTGTATCTGGTATATATTTTATTTCTTTATGTAGTGCACTATAACTAGCAGTAAACCTCAATGTTTCAGTAGGGTTAATCTTTTTCTTTAACCACTTGCTGCCCAGGCCAATTCTGACATTTCGCACATATGTTAAGATATATTTTTTTTTTGCTAGAACGTTACTTAGAACCCCAAATGTTATTTATTTTCTGAAAGCAGAGGTCCTGGAGAATAAAATGGTGGTGGTTGCAAATTTTAATGTCACACGATATTTGCACAGCTATTTATCATTTATCCAATGCACATTTGCAGGAAAAAGTACACCTAAATGCATTTTAGTGCACACAGCGACAAACTACAGTACCTAAAAATCTCTATAGGTGACCCTTTAACAGCCTTTACAGGTTAGCAGTTTGGAGTTAAAGTGATTTCTAAAGTCAGAAGGTTTTTTATCTTAATGTATTTTATGCATTAAGGTAAAAAACCTTCTGTGTGTAGCAGCCCCCCCCCCCCAATACTTACCTGAGCCCCTCACTATCCAGCAATGTGTACCAGTACCTCGGCCATCTGGGACTCTCCCTCCTGATTGGCTGAGACACAGCAGCAGCACCATTGGCTCCCAGTGCCCTCAATCAAAGTCAGTTAGCCTATCAGGAGAGAGAGGGGGTTGGGCTGAATCATGGCTCTGTGTCTTAACCACTTTAAGACCGAGCCTCTTTTTGGAGTTCGGTGGTTATCAGTTAAAACCAGGTTTTTTTGCTATAAAATTACTTAGAACCCCCCAAACATTATATATATTTTTTTTCTAACACCCTAGAGAATAAAATGGCGGCCATTGCAAAACTTTGTCACACCGTATTTGCGCAGCGGTCTTACAAGCGCGATTTTTTTTTTTAAAAATTCTGTTTTTTTAGTTAAAAAATAAGACAACAGTAAAGTTAGGTCAATTTTTTTCCATATTGTGAAGGATAATGTTACGCCGAGTAAAATGATACTCAACATGTTATGCTTCAAAATTGCGTCCGCTCGCGGAATGGCGACAAACTTTGCAACATAAAAATCTCCATTGGCGACGTTTAAAAAATTCTACAGGTTAGCATTTTTGAGTTACAGAGGAGGTCTAGGGCTAGAATTATTGCTCTCGCTCTAACGATCGCGGCGATACCTCACGTGTGGTTTGCACACCGTTTTCATATGTGGGCGGGACTTACGTATGCGTTCGCTTCTGCGCGCGAGCTCGCAAGGACGGTGCGCTTTAAATTTTTTTTTTTTTCAATTATTTTACTTTTTAATTTTTATTTTTACACCTTTCTTTTTTTTTAAAAAAATTTTTTGATCACTTTTTTTCCTATTACAAGAAATGTAAACATTCCTTGTAATAGAAAAAAGCATGCCAGGACCCTCAAAATATGAGATCCGGGGTCAAAAAGACCTTAGATCTCATATTTACACTGAAATGCATAAAAAAAAAAAAAATTTTGAAAAAAATGGCAAAGGAAAAAAAAAAATGTCCCCTTTAAGAGCATTGGGCGGAAGCGACTTGTGACGTAGCTTCTGCCCAGCCATGTTATGGAGCCGGGTGAACGGCTTCAGCCGCTCACTCGGCTCACGGACACTGGGTAAGCGGCGGAGATTACCGGAAATCGGAGGGGGGCACCTCTCCCGCCGCTGATAAAAGTGATCTCGCGGCGAATCCGCCGCTAAGACCACTTTTATCTTGCAGGGAATCGCCTGCTGAAAAAATAGATACTATAGGGGCTATGGTAGCTATCTGCTACCATAACAACGGTATTCCACTTCAAACTGCTGCCGTCAAATGACGTACGGCGGTCCGGAAGTGGTTAATGGACACGCGGAGCTGCTGCTCGGCTTGGGTGCCCCCATAGCAAGCTGCTTGCTGTGGGGGGCACTGAACAGGGGGGAGGGGCCAGGAGCACTGAAGAAGGACCCGAAAAGAGGAGGATCTGGGCCACTCTGTGCAAATCCACTGCAACAGAGGAGGTACCTAACATGCTTGTTATTTTTAAAGAAAAAAAAAGACTTTAGTATCACTTTAACCCCTTCCTTACCAGGCCATTTCTGGCACCCCTCTCCTACATGTGAAAATCATCATTTTTTTTGCTAGAAAATTACTCAGAACCCACAAATATTATATATGTTTTTTTAGCAGAGACTCCAGGGAATAAAATGGGAATCATTGCAACTTTTTATATCACACAATATTTGCGCAGGAATTTTTCAAACACTTTTTTTTGGAAAACAAACAGTTTAGTGAATTTAAAAAATACAAAACCGTAAAGTTAGCCCGATTTTTTTTGTATATTCTAAAAGAAAATGTTACGCAGAGTAAATTGATATCCAACATGTCACGCTTTAAAATTGCGAACACTCGTGGTATTGCGCCAAACTTTGGTACTTAAAAATATCTCTAGGCGACGCTTTAAACATTTTTACAGGTTACATATTTAGAGTTACAGAGGAGGTCTACTGCTAGTATTGTTGCTCTCGCTCTAATGCACGCAGCAATACCTCACGTGTGGTTTGAACACCGGTTACATATGTGGGCGGGGCTTACGGATGCATTTGCTTCTGTACGCGGGGATAAGGGCACTTTAAATTTTTTTATTATTATTTTTTTTTTATTTTACACTGTCTCTTTACATTTTTTTTTTGATCACTTTTATTCCTATTACAAGGAATGTAAACATCCCTTGTAATAGGAATGGTGCGTGACAGGTCCTCTTTATGGATAGATGTGGGGTCTATAAGACCTCACATCTCTCCTCCAGGCTGGAAAGACCGAGATCAGAAAAGAAAATTAAGATCCCGGCCTTTCCAGCCGTGATCACGGCTTTGTTTACTAAAGCCTGCCCGGACATGACGTCATAACATTGCGCCCAGCCTCCGAGGATCATAGAGATGGCTGATGACCATCTGGTCACCAGTCACCTCTCTGATCAACTTCCGATGGTGACGGATTCCATTTCCGGTTTGCCGATCGTACGGGTGGCCCGGGAGAAACACCGAATGGTGGTGGGAGGGGGGGTGTCCCCTCCTGTTGCCTATAAGAACGATCAAGCGACTGAACTGCCGCTATGATCATTCTTATGATGCAGGGAATTGCCGGCCAAAAAAAACTATATCTGAATGGTACATTTAGCTGCTGGCACCATTCACATATCACCACTCAAAGCCCAGGATGTCCATGGACGTCCTCCCGGCGGGAAGTGGTTAAACTTAAATTCAGGCACTAATATTAGTGCTATCACAATTGTTACGTGCTGTTACATTTTTTTTATTTTATTATTTATTTATTTTTATTAATTGTATTTTTTTTTACAATGTCTCTTTAATTATTTTTTTCAATGAACTTTATAGCTATTACAAGGGATGAACAAGCCTCCCTTTTGTTAGCATGGGCAGTGACAGGTACTCTAAATGGAGAGATCTAGGGACTGTTAGACCACCTCTCCTCTGCCCTCAAAAGCAACTGATAAAACAAAAATTGGTTTGATCAGCTGCTTGCATAGCCACTAACCATGTGTAAACAACAAACCAAAACTGAAAGTGATGAAATCCTCATCTCTTCCAGCATCACAAAGGAGGGGAAGAAATTAATGTTCCTTCTCCTCTGTTGGCAGTCGGCTCAACAGTTTGCAGCGGTCCCAGGCTCCCCAATGGCATGGGGAGGGGGGTGTAAGGGCCCTTCCACACCCTGTAAAAGTGATCCAGGTGGCTGTAGAGTGGCCTGGATCACTTTTACATGAAAGCCTATCGCCAGCTGTAGAAATCAATACCAGGATCATAGCTGCAGCCTTCTTGAGTTTTTTTTTTTTTATTAAACATTCCTAATATAATTTTTGTGGGGTAGTTTTTCTCTAAAAAACTCTGATACAGTTAAAACCAAATCCAAAAAGTCAATTTCTTTTGAATGTGTATAATGTAGGCATGTATGGATCAAAGTTAAGATAATGTCCAATTGTTTGTAGGTAGAGTTGAGCGAACCCGGACTGTAAAGTTCGGGTCTGTACCAGACTTTAGGGTGTCTGTGCCCCGACCCTGATCCCGGACATTTAAAAAAAAAAAAGTCCGGGATCAGGTTCGGTATTTGAGTATTTTTTGGCGCCTGTTGAATAGCTGCAGGGCAGCCAATCAACAAGTGTTTCACTCATTTGCCCTTAGAAGCCATCACAGCCATGCCTACTAATGGCATGGCTGTGATTGGCCAGTGCATCATGTGACCCAGCCTCTATATGAGCTGGAGTCACGTAGTGCCCCGTGTCACATTGTCTTGTACTGGAGTAGGAAGAGGATGCTGCCGCCGCTGTGAGGGAGAGATTAGCGTTCTAATATCTCATCCTGCATTAGCAACAGGTTCCTGGCGGTACTGTGAGGGAAAGATTAGCATTCTAATATCATCTGATACTGCATTAGGTACAGGTTTCTGGCGCTGTGAGGGAAAGATTAGCGTTCTAATATCATCTGATACTGCATTAGGGACAGGTTCCTTGTGCTGTGAGGGACAGATTAGCGTTCTATAATCTTCTCATACTGGAGTAGGGACAGGTTCCTGGCGGTGCTGTGAGGGACAGATTAGTGTTCTAAAATCATATCATACTGCAGTAGGGACAGGCTCTTGTCGGTTCTGTGAGGGACATATTAGCGTTCTAAAATCATCTCATACTGGAGTAGGGAGAGGTTCCGGTCCGTGCTGTGAGGGACAGATTAGCGTTCTAAAATCATCTCATACTTTAATTTATTCTTTTTTTTATTATTAATAAATAGTGCTACATAGTACATTTGCGTCCAGAATGAGAAGAGCGTCAAATAAGGGATGTGGTCATGGTGCTGCTGGTGTTGATGGTGTTCCTGTTGCAAGGAGAGGACGTGGTCGATTTGTGCCAGCTACACGCACAAGTGAAACACCTTCCTCAGGTGCTAGTAGCCGACAGAACCTTCAACGTTATATGGTAGGCCCGAATGCTGCTCAACGAATGGTGAGGCCAAAACAAGTACAGGCGATAGTAGATTGGGTGGCTGACAATACCTCCAGTTCCTTCACATTGTCTCCCACCCGGTCCCTTGATGAAAGCTCAGAGTTGGCACCTGAACCCCATGGCCATCTCTCTTTCACCTCAGCCCCTTGTAAATCAGCCAAGCAGTCTAAGCCCCAAGTCATGCAGCAGTCTCTTATGCTTTTTGATGACTCTGCGGGTGTGCTTTCCTTGGGCCATACACATAGCCCTGCCCCAGAAGTGGAAGACATTGAGTGCACCGATGCCCAACCACTTCTGTTTCAGGATGAGGACATGGAAACACCACCGCAGCACGTCTCTGATGACGAAACACAGGTGCCAACTGCTGCGGCTTTCCATAGTGTGCAGACTGACAAGGAGGGCAGTGGTAAAGGGTGGGTGGAAGATGATGTGGAGGATGATGAGGTCCTAGACCCCACATGGAATGAAGGTCATGCGAGTGACGTATGCAGTTTGGAGAAAGAGGTGGTGGTCGCACAGAGGCACCAGCACAGCAAAAGAGGAAGCAGGTTGCAAAAGTGGAGCGACCATCCCCTAGACAATACGCCTGCTACTACCCACCGCACCCAGGGACCTAGCACACCAAAGGAAGCTCAAAGGCGTTCCCCGGCTTGGCAGTTCTTCAGAAAATGTGCTGACAATAAGACACGAGTGGTTTACAGCCTGAAGCGAGGCATAAATGTCCTAAACCTGAGCATGACCTGCATGACCAGGCATCTACATGCAAAGCACGAGCTGCAGTGGAATAAGCACCTCAAAATCCAAGAAAGGTCTCGGCCTCCTCCTGCTTCCTCTTCTGCTACCTCGGCCTCTTCCTCCACCTCTACAGTGCCAGTGTCGCCTGCCACCCAGCAAACAGACGATGTGACAGCAACGCCACTGTCCCCAAGCATTTCCACACGGTCCCATGGAAGCTTAGAGGTCTCCATCTCCCAAACACTGGAGAGAAAGAGAAAGTACCCCCCTACCCACCCACGATCCCTGGCCCTGAATACCAGCATTTCAAAATTCCTGGCCTTTGAAATGCTGTCATTTTGTCTGGTGGACACGGACAGTTTTAAAAACCTGATGGCGGTGTCTGTCCCACAGTACGTGGTTCCCAGCCGCCACTACTTTTCCAGGCGAGCATCCCTTCCCTGCATAAACAAGTCAGGGACAAGATCAAGTGTGCACTGCGCAACGCTATCTGTGGCAAGGTCCACATAACCACTGATACGTGGACCAGTAAGCACGGGCAGGGACGCTATATCTCGCTAACTGCACACTGGGCAAATGTAGTGGCGGGTGGGCCTGAGGCAGATAGCCATTTGGCGCATGTCCTTCCACCACTGAGGATTGCAGGGCATTTCTCTTTGCCTCCTCCTCCTACTCCGCTTCCTCCTCCTCTACCACCTCCTCATCCGGTCAGCGTAACACCTTCACCACCAACTTCAACACATCCTGGGGGAAACGACAGCAGGCTGTTTTAAAACTGATATGTTTGGGGGATAAACCCCACACTGCGCAGCAGCTGTGGACGGGCATTGAACAGACGACCGATGAGTGGTTGTTGCCACTGAGCCTCAAGCCCGGCCTGGGCATGTGCGATAATGGGTGAAATCTCGTAGCAGCTCTGGGCCTAGCCGGTTTGACGTACATCCCTTGCCTGGCGCATGTGCTGAATTTGGTGGTGCAGAAATTTCTAAAAAACTACCCGGATATGTCAGAGCTGCTGCAGAAAGTGCGGGCCGTCTGTGCGCACTTTCGGCATTCTCACCCTGCTGCTGCTCGCCTGTCTGCGCTGCAGCTGAACTTCGGCCTTCCCGCTCACCGCCTCCTATGCGACGTGCCCACAAGGTGAAACTCCACCTTGCACATGCTGGAGAGACTGTGCGAGCAGCAGCAGGCAATAGTGGAGTTTCAGCTGCAGCACGCACGGGTTAGTCGCTCTGCGGAACAGCACCACTTCACCACCGAGTGGGCCTCCATGCGAGACCTGTGTACCATATTGCGGTGTTTTGAGTACTCCACCAACATGGCCAGTGCCGATGACGCTGTTCTCAACGTTACTATC
>BLSH010268864.1:1162352-1174349 GCA_018402905.1 Glandirana rugosa
CCCACTGACCACAGACCACCACCAGTGACTACCCAGTACCCACAGACCACCACCAGTGACTACCCAGTACCCACAGACCACCACCAGTGACTTTCCACTACCCACTGACCGCCACCAGTGACTACCCACGGCGCACAGACCGTCACCAGTGACTAATATCATTATTCCTTTTTTCGTTATTCGACGCGAGCGTAATTATTTCTTATTTACTCATTTTTATTATATATTTCAGGGTTACCACACCATAGGGAATGTGGTGATTTTCAGACACAATAAGTAGGATCAACATCATAGTGGTGCTCCTTTCTTTTTGGTGGTGGACCTCTTATTCACTTCACCTTTCTTTCCTCGTGGTGATACTACAACTAGGATGAATAACACAGACTTTTAGTGGTGTAAGGGATACCACACCATTGGGACTTTATATATTATTTTTACTCATTTATTCTTTATTAATGCGAGCGCAGCTTATTGCTTTTTTCCTTATTACTATAATCAGTGACCACTGCCAGACACGCGGCACCCATCAGTGACCACCGCCAGTCACCCATCACCTTTCAGTGACCACCACCAGACACCCATGACCCATCAGTGACCACCACCAGACACCCATGACCCATCAGTGACCACCACCAGACACCAGTCACCCATCAGTGACCTCCACCAGTCACCCATCAGTGACCTCCACCAGTCACCCATCAGAGACCACCACCAGACACCTGTCACCCATCAGAGACCACCACCAGACACCTGTCACCCATCAGTGACCACCACCAGTCACCCGTCACCCATCAGTGACCACTGCCAGCCACCTATCACCCATCAGTGACCACTGCCAGACACCCATCACTGACCACCGCCAGTCACCCATTGGTGACCATCGCCAGTCACCTGTCACTGACCGTCTTCACCTATGAGTAAACATCACCTGTAAAAGTCTCACACATTTGGCATCGCCATACTCAGGAGGAGTAGTAGAATGTATTTTGGGGTGTCATTTTTGCTATGTACATGCTATGTGTTGTAAATATCATATAAATGGACAACTTTGTGTAAAAATAAAAGCGTTTTCATTTTTTTATAAAAGCGTTTTCATTTTTTTCCCCACATTTTCCAAAAACTACTGGAAAAAATGACATGTTCAAACGACTCACCATGCCTCATAGATTATACGTTGTGGTGTTTCCTTTCCAAAATGGGGTCATTTTGTGGGCAATTCCATTGTCCTGGTGCTCCAGGACCTTCAAAAGTGTAATAGGTAGGTGGTTGAGAAATGAGATGTATAATTTGTGCTCGTAGAACGCCTGAAGGTGCTAGTTCAATGTTAGGCCTCTGTATGTGGCCAGACTGTGTAAAAGTCTTACACATGTGGTATCGCCATACTCGGGGGGGAGTAGTAGAATGTATTTTGGGGTGTAATTTTTGCTATGTACATGCTATGTGTTGGAAATATCATATAGCTGGATAACTTTGTCTAAAAAAATGTGTGTTCATTTTTTTCCCACATTTTCCAAAAACGACTTGAAAAACATGACATGTTCAAAAGACTCGTTATGCCTCATAGATTATACGTTGGGGTGTTTTCTTTCCAAAATGGGGTCATTTTGTGGGCAATTCCATTGTCCTGGTGCTCCAGGACCATCAAAAATGTAATAGGGGGTTGAGAAATGAGATGTGTAATTTATGCTTGTAGAACGCCTGAAGGTACTAGTTCAATGTTGGGCCTCTGTATGTGGTCTGGCCCGTTAAAGTCTCACACATGTGGTATCGCCATACTCAGGAGGAATAGCAGAATGTATTTTGGGGTGTCATTTTTGCTATGTACATGCTATGTGTTGGTAATATCTTATTAAATGGACAACTTTGTGTAAAAAAAATGCGTTTTTATTTTTTTCCCACATTTTCCAAAAACTACGGGAAAAAAATGAACCGTTCAAAAGATTCATTATGCCTCATAGATTATTCGTTGGTGTGTTTGCTTTCCAGAATGGGGTCATTTTTTGGGCAATTCCATTGTCCTGGTGCTCCAGGGCCTTCAAAAATGTGATAGGTTGTCATGACATTAGATGTGTAATTTATGTCCCTAGAATACCTGACGGCAATCCCTGCATGTTGAGCCTCTGCATGTGGCCAGGCTGTGAAAAAGTCTCAGACATGTGATATCGCCATACTCAGGAGGAGTAGTAGAATGTGTTTTGGGGTGTAATTTGTGGTATGTGTGCATATGCTGTGTGTGAAAAATAACATGTTACAATGACAATTTTTGTGAAAAAAAAAAAAATCTTCACTTTGCAAAAGAATTGTGGGAAAAATTACAACTTCAAAAATTTCACCATGCCTCTTACTAAATACCTTGGAATGTCTGCTTTCCAAAAAGGGGTCATTTGGGGGGCATTTGTACTTTCCTGGCTTGTTGGGGTCTCAAGAAATGAGATAGGCCATCAGTATATGAGGTGTGATCAGATGTGATCAATTTTCAATGATTGGCACCATAGCTTGTAGACTCTATACCTTACACAAGGACCAAATAATATACACTTATTTGGGTTATTTTTACCAAAGATAGGTAGCAGTATAAATTTGCAAAATTGTATAACAGAAACAAAGAAAAAGGCATTTTTTCACAAAATTTTCAATCTTTTTTTATTTATTGCACAAAAAATAAAAAAACCCCTAGTGATTAAATACCACCAAAAGAAAGCTCTATTTGTGCGAAAAAAAGGACGCAAATTTCATATGGGTACAGTGTTGCATGACTGAGTAATTGTCATTCAAAGTGTGATAGCGCTGAAAGCTGAAAAATGGCCTGGACAGGAAGGGGGTTTTCGTGCCCAGTACTGAGGTGGTTAAAGGAACAGTGTTAAAAATAAATAAATAAAATTAAAAAAATAATAAAAAAAAATTTGAAAGCAACACTGTCCCTGCGAGCTCACGCAGCAAAGAAAACGCATACGTAAGTCGCGCCCGCATATTAACACTGTGTTCAAACCACACATGTGAGGTATCGCCGCGATCGCCAAAGTGTGAGCAATAATTCTAGCAAAAGACCTCCTCTGCACCTCTAACCTGGTTACCGTTAAAAACTTTTAAAGCGTCGCCTATGGAGATTTTTATGTACTGGACTTTGTCGCCATTCTGCGAGTGCACGAAATTTTCAACTGTAACATGTATGGTATCTATTTACTCGGCGTAACATCCTCTTTCACAATATACAAAGAAATTGGGCTAACTTTACTGTTGTCTTATTTCTTAACTCAAAACAGTGAAATTTTTCCAAAAAAATCGCACTTGAGAGACCGCTGCGCAAATACCGTGTGACAAAAAGTATTGCAACGATCGCCATTTTATTCTCTAGGGTGTTTGAAAAAAATATATATAATGTTTGGGGGTTCTAAGTAATCTTCTAGCAAAAAAAAGGGCCCCGGTTGGTAAGTGGTTAAGAGGAAAAAAATATCTTGCAAAATGTTATTTCAAGAGCATTTAGTTTATCCAAAAAACTAACTCATGAGGACTGCTTAACAAAAGTGGATATTCAACCACTTCAGCTCCGGAGGATTTACTCCCCCTTTATATCCAGGCCATTTTTTTGGGATACAGCACTGCTTTACTTTAAAGTGGTTGTCAACTCTTGACAACAGCTCGGGCGTCGATGGCAGGTAAGTGGCACATAATAGGCTAGTATGCGATGCATACTAGCCTATTAGGCCCCTTTCACACGGGCGGCTGTTCTGCCGTTGCTAAATGCAAGCCAGATACCAGACTCCAAAGCACAACGATTACTTGCATTTGTACATTCCAATTAGCCATGGTTACATGCAGCTACGTTTAGCTGCAGTGGAAACATTCTTAACATTTTTGACATTTCTGAAGTGCTTCCCATTGATTTTCTATGCTTGTTGCCGTTGCTATCCGTAGATGACACAGAGCACTGCTTTTACCTGCAGATAGCTGCAGATATGTGCAGATAGCTGCATAACATCATTCCTGGATGCATTCAAATCCATTTTTTTCTAATCGTTCTAAATTATCTGTAACTAAACCGTTGCTAAATGCAGAGTGTGAAAGGGACCATAGGAAAGCATTGTCACAGTATAGCTGCGGTAGATAACTTCATCTATCAGCAGCTAAAAGCTGGATTCTATCTGTCCGTGTGAAAGGGGCCTTATACTTCTACATTGCAGGTGAATAAGAGGAAGTAAACCCATCAGGGTTTACTTCCTCTTTAACTTTAACTGACAATTGCACGGTCGTGCGACGTTGTACCCAAATAAAAATTGTGTCCTTTTTTTTCCACAAATAGAGCTTTCTTTTGGTGGTATCTGATCACCTCTGTGTTTATTTTTTGCGCTATAACCAAAAAACGTCCGACAATTTCTAAAAAAAAAAAATAATAATTTTTTACTTTCTGCTCTAAAACGCATTCAATTAAAAAGTGTAAAAATTAAATTTCTTCATCGATTTAGGCCAATATGTATTCTACTCCATATTTTTGGTAAACAAAATCCCAATAAGCTTATATTTATTGATTTGCACAAAAGTTGTAGCGTCTACAAACTATGGGATATATTATGGAATTTGTATTAATTTTTTTTACTAGTAACGGCGGCGCTCAGCGACTTAAAGCGGGACAGCGATATTGCAGCGGACAAATCAGACACCTGACACTTTTTTTTTGGACCAGTGACATTATTACAGTGATCAGTGCATATTACCACAAAGTGGTACTGATTCAGGGGCGTAGATAAGGGGGGGTTTGGGGTGTTCAAAACCCCCCAGAGCATCCTGCCAAAAATAAAGTGTCTCTGCCCTGTTGTCTCTCATGGCGCAAGCACCGCAACAAAAAACAGCGGAGCACAGCAGTCAGTATTGCAGGCAAAGTGGATGCAGCAGTTCGGGTGTAAGGCACACCATCAGACACTTACGTCACGCTGTTATGACCAGGCTGTGCTGCGTTCCCGGTGGACAGATCATAGACACAGTGGGAGCGGGCGGCGTCTGTAGTCCCGCCCACCGTGCCCGACGGTCTCTACACTCTGTACTTTCCCGCCTTGGACTTCGAAAGAGAATGGAGCAGTGAACGCGTAAGGTACCAGTACTGCTGCTAAGGAGCTGAGCCTCCCTCTTTCCTTTTCGGCTTGCTTGCTGCCTGAGAGACGGTCATCACAGACCACTTACCACCACTGCTGTGCTGCCATTGAGGTAAGTGAGTCTGTGTCAAATGGAAAAATTATTCAATAAACACTGGATTCGTGGGTTACTATTTTCCACTGCTTGGTTGGTACTGATAGTCCAGCCTGCCTCTGTCAGCTATGTTGTGGTGCTGACTGCAGAGCCAAAGGGCTGAGGGGTTACCAGGCACAACAACATTGCTGCCAGAGCCAGGCTGGACTGTTTTCTGCCCTCAGTGCCCTGGCCCTTTTTTAATTGTGTTGAAAAGGCAATAAGCCCCGGTTCACACTAGGGTGTGGTGCAGAAAACCTGCAATGCATCTACAGCACAAGGCTGTCTTTAACGCAGGGCAAAAGGGGCAGCTGCCCTGGGCCCAGCCCCAGCCCCAGTCGTTGTGGGGCACAAAGCAGCTGCCCCTTGCAGCTGTGCTGCCTGTAAAAAAGATGGCGGCCAAATACTACTGGGGTGGAGTTGGACTACAGCTGTGCGGCTTGGTTCTCCATCATCTCTTACAATTCCCAACCAACCACTGCCTGACCTGCCCTCATGTGACCTCCACATCCCCCTAACAGCCACTCCACCCTCTAACAACCAGACCTGTGATCAGTGGGAGGAGAGGTAGGGGCGGCTCCTCCCTCCACTGTACAGTCTATGCTGAAAGTCTGGGACCTGTCCTCATTGTCGGTGTCACACAGTAAGTAAATGACGTGTGGTGTGTGGGACACTGACAGCACCTGTTATGTGATCAGGAAGGACCATGCAGGACAACTGCAGTCTCTGACCATCTCCTCCAGTATGTCTGCAGTTTCTAACCATCTACTGTAGTACGCCTGCAGTCTCTGACTATCTATTGTACGCCTGCAGTCTCTGACTATCTATTGTACGCCTGAAGTCTCTGACCATCTCTTGTAGTACGTCTACAGTCTCTGACCATCTCCTGTAGTACACCTGATCTCTGACCATCTCCTGTACTATGTTTGCAGTCTCTGACCATCTCCTGTACTATGTCTGCAATCTCTGATTATCTCCTGTAGTACACCTGCAATCTCTGACCATCTCCTGTTGTACACCTGCAGTCTCTGACCATCTCATGTAGTATGTCTGGCAGTAAATAATATGCAGAACCCTTTGGTGTGTCAGCGGCTGCAGTTAAGGCCCTGAAAACCTCATTGGTTGACCATCACTGGGATGCAGTCTCAAACCAAGCTATACGTCCACACAATAAATGGAGTGTATGCGAGTCAGAACAAGCTGTTCTGGTTTAAAGTAGACCTTTCACCATGAAGGCCTCTTTCACACACACTGTAGTCCCCACTTTCATAGCTGTGTGTGCTCTGCTCATTGCTAATAATGCGTTCTAGGAGTTTTCTGTCTATTGGTGAGTCCCCCACCTCCCCAGTCCATGGTGTGCAGGTAGTGAGAAGATGATGTGCTGTAACCTCCAGCAACCAATCAGTGAGCAGTCATGATGTGAATGGGGAGGGCATAGAAAATGTTTGCCCAGGGTCCAATTAATATTAAAGGTGGTCCTGGTCCTGCACCACATTAAAATTGCACTGCCCTTGCAATCTACAGCGGGTGTCATTGAACGACAACCCAAATGCAGTGCGTTTGCCTGCCCCAGATCCGATGATACAAAATGACCATGTGATCCGGTTTCAATGCTTTCCTAAAATTGGTGCATGCACAACTTTGGTGTAATGCAGTGCAATCTAAGCCCATTCAAAATGAATGGGCTCAAATCGCACTGCACTGAATCGCATGTGAATTGCACAGAAATGTGATGCAGTTCCTTTGTGACTCATAGCGTGAACCAAGGCTAAGGGTAGTTCACACCTATGCCTGCAGTGTGGCCTGCTTTCCGTGGGAATGGGCTGCTGTCCCTGTGGGAAATGCAGGGAAAAGGTCCTTGCACCTTTTCTAAAAACACAGCTGCAGAGAAACCACATTTTAAATTTAAAAATGCATTTTTAATAAATTTTAAATTAAAATAAAGAACATGTTATATTCACCTGCTCTGTGCAATGGTTTTGCAGAGTGGCCCTGATCCTCCTCTTCTCTATATGCCACAATAGAAAGCTGCTTGCTAAGGGGGCACCAAGTGCATGCTCCCTCCTGTGCTGTGTGGGTCTATGGAGCGCTTCTTGGTTTCCCCCCTGACACCCCCCCTTTACCACTTGGTACCTGCTGCTGAACCCCCCCCCCCAGGACAAAAAAATGATCTACGGCCCTTTACTGATCACTGTTAATTACACTGGCAGGGGTTAACATTAGGGGCGATCAAAGGTGATTCAGTGTAGTGGGGGAGGTGCTTTAACTAGTGGAAGGCATGGATCGGTGTTCCTGCTTCCAAGCCTTCTGTACTGACATGGGTAGACTGCCATTCTGTTGCTGTACTGAACAAGCAGCAGGTGCCGGTGGACATCTGGTCCATGGGACACACTGATCAGCTCCCGCTGTGTAAAATCACAGTGGGAGCGAGCCACTGGCAGTGCGCTCTCATGCTTGATACCCGGAAGTGCAGAATCGCATATATACATGCTCCTGCGTAGCCGCCCTGTAGCAGTAAATGTGCTATGGGGTGGTCGGCAAGTGGTTAAAGAAAAAAGATTAAAACTACAGAAACATTGAGGTTTACTGCTAGTTGTAGTGAACAACCATAAAGAAATTAGATCTATACCGCATACAGACTGATTTATACTAAAGCAGGATCCACTACTAAGAAATCAACTCCCTAACAAACCAAATATCACCTTCAGAAGAACTAAATTCCTAGCAAATATACTAGCACCTAGTAAACTCAACTAAACATACTTTCAAAATCGGAATCCGTGTTAACCAAAAATAAAGGGAGCTTTAGATGTGGCCACAAGAAATGCCTGTACTGTCAATCCATTACTCATGGAAAAACGTCAGTTTCATCTACTGCTAATAATAAGCTATTGAATCATTTAAAGTGATTGTAAAAGGCACAAGGTAAAAAACCTTCTGTGCGAAGCAGCCCCCTAATACTTACCTGAGCCCCATATCCATCTAGCGATGTGCACGAGTGCCTCGCCCGTCTTGGCTCCTGCTGCTGTGACTCAGTCAGCCAATGAGGAGAGAGGGAGTGGGGCCGGGCCACGACTCTGTGTCTGAATGGACACAGAGGGAGCTGTGGCTCGGCTCGTTGTGCCCCCATAGCAAGCTGCTTGCTGTGGGGGCACTCAACAGGAGGGAGGGGCCAGGAGCACCGAAGAGGGACCTGAGAAGAGGAGGATTGGGGCTGCTCTGTGCAAAACCACTGTGCAGAGCAGGTAAGTATAACATGTTTGCTGTTGTTAAAGAAAAAAAAGAGACTTTAACCACTTCAGCCCCAGAAGGATTTCCCATGTTCGTACCAGAGCACTTTTTGCGATTCAGCACTGCGCCGCTTTAACTTACAATTGCGCGATCGTGCGACGTTGTACCCAAACAACATTTGCATCCTTTTTTTCCCACAAATAGAGCTTTCTTTTGGTGGTATTTAATCACCTCTTACTTTTTGCTAAAATACAAATCAAAAAAAAAAAAAGAAAAAAAAATGTATTCATCGGTTTTAGCTGATTTATATTCTTCCTCATATTTTTGGTAAAAAAAAAAAAAAATGCAGTCGGCGTTTGATTAGTTTACGCAAAAGTTGCCGTGTTTACAAACCATGTTTTTACAATTTTTTTTCTTTTACTAGTAATGGTGGCAATCTACAATTTTTATTGTGACACTGATACTAGGGTGGACATGTCGGACATTTTTGACACTTTTTTGGGACGAATGTCATTTACACAGCGATCAGAAATTTAAATATCCACTGATTACTGTGTAAATTTCATTGACAGTGAGGGGGCTGGGCTACCAGGGGCATAAGAGATATAACTGATCCCAGTGACAGGGATCAGTAGATCTCTTACATGTCGCCTGTCAGAACGGGTGACCGCCATGTTTACATCGGTGGTTCCACATTCTTCCTCTCTGCCAGGTCATTGTGGCTTGCCAGTGGAGATCAAGTCCGCCCGAGCCGTGGTCACACTACTGCAGAGTGCGGCAGGCATGAGAGCGTGCCCGCGAACTGCCGTTTAACGACGGCGATTCGTGGGATGCTGCCACAGTGCAGCAGTAAATGTACGCAAGCTGGTCGGGAAACGGTTAAAGTGGAGTTCCACCCAAAAGTGGAACTTAGGCTTTAAAGGAAGGTGACCCCCTGACATGCCACAATTGCCATGTCATTTTTTTTTGGGGGGGGGGGGACTGGGGACCCCGTTTTCACAGGGTCTCAGGTTCACTTCCTCTCCTAGAGCCACGGCTCCAGAAGGAAGTTCACCCCCCCCCCCTCGGTAATCTTCTGTGACATGTCACAGGTCCCAGAATACGCTGGCCATTCACAAGGCCCAGCGCGACTCGCGCATGCGCAATGCGAGCCCAGCTTTGAAGCCAAAGCTGGGTGCCCATTTGTGATGCTGGCGCCGCCGAGGGGAGGGGGAGGGGAGCGAGTCCTCGGGCGACCGCATCGCTGGACCGTGGGACAGGTGAGTGTCCAATTGTTAAGTCAGCAGCTACACATTTTGTAGCTGCTGACTTTTAACTGGGTGGAACTCCACTTCAAGAACTGCAGTATACAGTATGTAGTATATTTGATAGAATATGTTGTGTTGTGGCACAGTCCTTTTTTTTTTTTTTTTTTTAATTCATTCCTATAGTCATATTGTTAAAGCGCCATAAACAAAGCATTTTATGTCCTCATTTCCCATGGAAACAGCCGTCATTTACGGTGTACTGCACTGTGAGCACCAGATTGTACTGGGGAGTATACATATATACAGTATACCTCGGTCGTACCATACAGACATTACATAAAAGTTAGCATAAACGCAGATCCAACATATGCACAAATTTTCAGCAATACAGGATATCAAGGCATTTCTCACAACAACACAACACACATAATTCTCGCTAAGCCCTGCATGTAAGTGCATCTTTAGGAATAGGAGTACTACAATATGCATTACTAATCGTGGGCATTCAGACCGAAAAATAAAATACATTCTCCCTTTTACTTTAACCACTTGACCACTGGGCACTTAAACCCCCTTAATAACCAGACCAATTTTCAGCTTTCAGTGCTCTCACATTTTGAATGACAATTACTCAGTCATGCAACACTGTACTTTATTCTTTTTTTTTTTTTATTACAATGTATATTTTTGTCTCCACAATCTGCAGCTAATCAATCACGCTCTCCGACTCAGCCACTCAAAGGAAACTTTGTATTCATTCACAGAATACAAACCTTCCTATGAATGGCTGTGCGCTGCCTCTGTCATACAGCCTGAACCCAGTACTGTGTACTGTATGTAGCTGAAGCTACATGCAGTATATACAGAGCTTAGCGACACTGCAGTACTTCGTGAAAGAAATAGTTTGCTAGGACCGGCTTGGTCCAAACGGTTTAAAGTGACTGGAAACATGGAAATTGGCGATAACAAAAGATGGACCTAGCCATTCTTGCAGTGACCATTCTACCATGCACTGTTTTTTTTTGCAGGATAATACAGAGCATTCCATCCGTGATCAGTAGATTGCGGGTGCAATGCCAGGATCCTTCTAGTTGTGGCACACCTTCCTCCCTTAACTGGTTCCCCACCGTGCGCCGTCTTTTCACGGCGGCAGTGGGGGAGCCCTGCGCGAATCGCCGTACTCCTGGGGAGTGTGCCCGCGGCTCGGGCGGACCCGATGTCCGCCGGCGAGCCGCGATGAGCGGCTACAGAGAAAGAACGATGTAAACACGGCGGTTCCCCGCCCTGTCAGTGGGGCATGAGAGATCTACTGATCCCTGTCACTGGGATCAGTTAGATCTCTCATGCCCATGTTAGCCCAACCCCCCCACAGTAAGAACACACCCAGGGAACACTGTTAACCCCTAGCTCTCCCCCTGCAGGTTAACCCCTTCACTGCCAATGACATTTATACAGTAATCAGTGGACATTTACATTTCTGATCTCTGAATAAATGTCATTGGTCCCAAAAAAGTGTCAAAATGTTCCGACATGTCCGCTGCAATATCGCAGTACCGCTAAAAATCGCAGATCGCCGCCATTACTAGTAAAAAATAAAAAATATAAAAACCCCAGAAATGAATTCTCACCATCCGTAAATGCGGCCACTTTTGCGCAAACCAATCAATAAACGCCGATTGCGATTTTTTTTATCGCAAATATGAGGAATTATATAAATCGGCCAAAAACGGTGAAAAAAAAAAGTTTTTTTATATATTTTTTTTTGATTTGAATTTTAGCAAAAAGTAAGAAATTTGGGTTTTTTTGCAAAATGGTCGCTCTTCTTTTGTTTATAGCGGCGATAAGAAATGACGCAGAGGCGATCAAATACCACCAAAAGAAAGCTCTATTTGTGGGAAAAAAAAGGACGCAAATTTTGTTTGGGTACAACGTCGCACGACCGCGGAATTGTCAGTTAAAGCGACGCAGCGCCGAATCGCAAAAAGTGCTCTGGTCCTAAAGTGGGAAATCCTTCCGGGGCTGAAGTGGTTAAGCAAACCAGAGCTGCCAAAAATCCTTCCCTACAATAAAATTGGTGCCTCCTGTGCTAGAGGTGAAACCGTAGCCATCTGACACTTGCCCCTACTAAAAAGAGAAATCTGAACCTTTTGTCATTCATTGGTGAAGATACACATTCACTTTTCATTGTTGTCCTCTCAGTTTCCTCTCTAATTTATATGCTTTCCTACTCTCTGTTAGAACAATTTCCCTAACTCTGACCTAGGCACCAATGGGTATTCATCGCCTTCCTTCTTGAAAG
>BLSH010268864.1:1185572-1200763 GCA_018402905.1 Glandirana rugosa
CTGGAGTTACTGATTACTACTATTTATCTTAGGTGGACACACACATTAGTTCAGAGGCATATTTACGTGGACGTGACACTATCAGAGTCTCCAGGCAAATTTCGTGTCTCTCGTAGTACTTCTTGTTCCTTGTGTGGTCCGTCCAGGCTCTATGACAACACCTCTTCAAATTTCGGCCTAAACCTATGTTTTTCTAAAGGGTTCGAAATTTGTAGGGTTCCTCGTGACACGTTCGCTATTATAACTTTACCTTCCTCATAATCTGGTGACGTTTAGATGGTTCTGGACCGGCAGGGAGATTTGAAAGTCGAGTATGTTCCTCTTCTCTCTGTGCTTTAAACGGACCTCTGAGACTATCACAGTGCAGGTGCATTTATACGGAGACTTGATTACACACACAGGTGGATTCTATTTATCATCATTAGTCATTGAGGTCACCATTGGATCATTCAGAGATCCTCACTGAACTTCTGGAGAGAGTTTGCTGCACTGAAAGTAAAGGGGCTGAATAATTTTGCACGCCCAATTTTTCAGTTTTTTATTTGTTAAAAAAGTTTGAAATATCCAATAAATTTCGTTCTACTTCATGATTGTGTCCCACTTGTTGATTCTTCACAAAAAATTACAGTTTTATATCTTTATGTTTGAAGCCTGAAATGTGGCAAAAGGTCGCAAAGTTCAAAGGGGGCCGAATACTTTCGCAAGGCACTGTACTCTGTCTCAAATCCTTTTGTCTCTTCATGCAATTCCAGACAGACTCAATGATGGGCTCTGTGGGGGGCCAAACCATCACTTCCAGGACTCCTTGTTCTTCTTTAAGCTGAAGATGGTTCTTAAGGTCATTATCCTGCTGCAGAATTCCATTGCATGCCTCTGATGGTATGGCATGATAGATGGCCTGTATTTCTCTGCATTGAAGACACCATTGATCCTGACCAAATCTCCAACTTCATTTGCAGAAAAGCAGCCCCAAATTTGCAAAGAACCTCCAGCATGCTTCACTGTTGACTGTAGACACTCATTATTGTACTGCTCTCCTGCCCTTCATCTAATATAATTAAGTTGAATAGCCTTGTTTCTATGTTGGAAGAATTTCTTTTTGGCCGCAATTCTTTCATGAAGACCACTTCTGGCCAGACTTCTCTGGACAGTAGATGGGTGCACCTGGGTCCCTCTGGTTTCCAAACCAGTTCTGTGCTCCTAATGGCACTGCTGGACATCTTCCAATGTCAAAAGGAAGTAAGCATGTGTCGTCTTTGATCTGCTGCATTACGTTTCCTTGGCCCACCACTGTGTCTACGGTCCTCAACATTGCTCGTTTCTTTTGTGCTTCTTCAAAAGAACTTGTACAGCACATCTTGAAATCTTTGCCTGGGGGATACCCTGATGATGTAGTATAACTATCTCATATCGTGTTGCTGTGCTCAGTCTTGTCATGAAGTATGACGTGTAACATGAAACTGTCTTCCACAACCTCACCTTAGTAGCAGAGTTTGGCTGTTAATCACCCAGTTTTAAACCTCCAACACAGCTGTTTCTCTTTCAGTTAATGACTGTATTTCAACCTACATATGAAATTTGATAATTATTAGCACCTGCTTGGTATAGTTAGTTAATCATACATCTGATCCCCAACTGTATGCAAGTGTAAAGCCTTATATACACGGGCCGAACGTTGGCCGGCATAGACCGGTTCAATAGAAACTGGCCAACATTCAGCCCAGGTGTACTGCAGCCAGTCTGATACAAACTGGCTGAGGGTGCAGACTGGACTGTTCTGGCGGGGGGTGAAGCGGCATCCCCCTGACCGAACACAATAGAACAGCATGGGAAATCGCTGTACTAACATCAGATTGTTAGTACAGCAGGTCCGACCTGAGCTGTCGGGTTTCTTTCGTTCAAACTCAGGGGGCTACACACTAGCAGTGTGTACTGGGCTTAGGAATTAATGCGGTTTTGAAGCTAAAGGGTAGTCACATCAAATATTGATTTGATTTTGATTTTTATTCTCACTTTACATTTTGCAAATTCATAAAAATAAACAATTTAAAATATATATTTTTGAAAGCATTCTAACTTTATAGCATTTCTTCACATCTGCCTAAAACCTTTGCACAGTACTGTGTTGTGTGTATGTGTGTGCGCGCATGTATATATTGTGGCGTTGAGAGGCGAGGTGATCGATGGACGATATGTGCCACCTCTCATGCGTTCATTTGCAGCAAACTAAGGTGAAATCTGGTCCAGGTTTTACCAGCCACCTTGGCAGGCTTGGTTCCGGACCAGATTTTGCGGTCCACTAGTGTCCACCAGCAGGTGGTATAAATAATAAGGAAGTGAGCAGAGGTTGGCTCTGACCTGGGACTCAGGAGCCATAAAGCCTGAGAAAAGCTGATGAAATGAACTTTGCTTTGTGACTGAAAAAAGGTTTGAATTATCTATGTTTTGTGGGTGACTGAGTTAGGAAAACTGAAACTGTTTAGTGTCCAGATGGCAAGGATTTATTTTCTGTTTTGTTTATTTGATTTACCTGCAACCTTTTTAAAATAAACCTGGCTACGAGTCAGATTTTATGAAAACCTGCCATTTGAAGTATCTTTTTCCCAGGGAAGGTGATCCCCCATTGAGCTATTCCCTCAACATATATATAAATATATATATATACACAGTCGGGTCCATAAATATTGGGACATCGACACAATTCTAATCATTTTGGCTCTATACACCACCACAATGGATTTAAAATGAAACAAACAAGATGTTCTTTAACGGCAGACTTTCAGCTTTAATTTGAGGGTATTTACATCCAAATCAGGTGAATGGTGTAGGAATTACAACAGTTTGTAATGTAATGGGACAGATTAACAATCATAAATCAAACTTTCACTTTTTAATACTTGGTTACAAATCCTTTGCAGTCAATTACAGCCTGAAGTCTGGAATGCATAGACATCACAAGATGCTGGGTTTCATCCCTGGTGATGCTCTGCCAGGCCTCTACTGCAACTGTCTTCAGTTCCTGCTTGTTCTTGGGGCATTTTCCCTTCATTTTTGTCTTCAGCAAGTGAAATGCATGCTCAATCGGATTCGGGTCAGGTGATTGACTTGGCCATTGCATAACATTCCACTTCTTTCCCTTAAAAAACTGTTTGGTTGCTTTTGCAGTATGCTTCAGGTCATTGTCCATCTGCACTGTGAGGCGCCGTCCAATGAGTTCTGAAGCATTTGGCTGAATAGGAGCAGATAATATTGCCCGAAACACTTCAGAATTCATCCTGTTGCTTTTGTCAGCAGTCACATCATCAATAAATACAAGAAAACCAGTTCCGTTGGCAGCCATACATGCCCACGCCATGACACTACCACCACCTTGCTTCACTGATGAAGTGGTATGCTTTGGATCATGAGCAGTTCCTTTCCTTCTCCATACTCTTCTCTTCCCATCACTCTGGTTCAAGTTCATCTTGGTCTCATCTGTCCATAGGATGTTGTTCCAGAACTGTAAAGGCTTTTTTAGATGTTGTTTGGCAAACTCTAATCTGGCCTTCTGTTTTTGAGGCTCACCAATGGTTTACATCTTGTGGTGAACCCCCTGTATTCACTCTGGTGAAGTCTTCTCTTGATTGTTGACTTTGACACACATACACCTACCTCCTGGAGAGTGTTCTTGATCTGGCCAACTGTTGTGAAGGGTGTTTTCTTCACCAGGGAAAGAATTCTTCGGTCATCCACTACAGTTGTTTTCCGTGGGTCTTTTGGTGTTGCTGAGCTCACCGGTGTGTTCTTTCTTTTTAAGGATGTTCCAAACAGTTGATTTGGCCACACCTAATGTTTTTGCCATCTCTCTGATGGGTTTGTTTTGGTTTTCAGCCTAATGATGGCTTGCTTCACTGATAGTGACAGCTCTTTGGATCTCATATTGAGAGTGGACAGCAATAGATTCCAAATGCAAATAGCACACTTGAAATAAACTCTGGACCTTTTATCTTCTCCTTGTAAATGGGATAATGAGAGAATAACACACACCTGGCCATGGAACAGCTGAGCAGCCAATTGTCCCATTACTTTTGGTCCCTTAAAAAGTGGGAGGCACTCATTTCAAATCCATTGTGGTGGTGTATAGAGCCAAAAACATTAGAATTATGTTGATTTCCCAATATTTATAGACCTGACTGTATATAAAATATATTTCTGCACTACTATGAATGAGGATTGGGATAACTGGGTAGCTGCTTAACATTAAACAGGCCAACCCACATGGAAATAAAAAAGTATAACAGTGAAGCGCTACCTCGATCTAAAATTGATCTGTACTGCTGGCACTAAAATTCTGCTATGTTGAAATATATGGCAACTAGTTGCTCTATACCAATAGAGTGCATAGTGCTAAAAACTTAAATGAGATAATATATAAAATGTGACTGCAGTAATAACAATAAATAACTAAAAAAAATCCAAAGTTTATACACTCATTAATTCTTTTACAATGAGTTTTATTGAGAAAAACAGGCATAATCAAACAGCAGAGTGGAAATAGACATGACATTGTATAATGGAATAACAGACGTAGGCAAACATCTGAGACATTTGTTATCTGTAATGCAATCATGAAACATGTGAATGGTGATAAAAGAAACCATTATAGTCAGCAAGCGGTCATGTAAAGAGGATGCCAACCATGAGACAATGGAGCTACTAAGCAGCAGAGCTCTAGAGCAGCTTAACAGTATGCGCATTTGCGTCTTGGGCAACCATGAAAAAGAAGAGTGGCCTCTGTGGCCAGGTTGTCCGAGAGAGGGGGGACAGCCACCTCCGCACGACAGATCACACAATCGATGTCTGTAGGGGCAAGAGCGGCAGTCACTCCGACCGACGGACAGGCCAGCCACCAATTGGTTCAGATCATGCCAGTAATAAAAGCATAGAAAATTAAGAGGAAATAGAAAGAAAGCAGAAAAAAAGGAAAATAGAAGAATAGAAAGGTGAAGAGAAAGGAGAAAAGGGAATAAGGAAAAATAGAAGTGGGTCTGCGGGGGGAGCACCAAGGGGCCATTCAAAGTGAAAGGAGAGATTGGTCGAACCTAGTGGGCTGGGAGTAAGCGATCCAGGGCTGCCAAACCTTACGGAACTTATCGTGGGTATCAGATACTATGGCTGTCAGTTTTTCATTCAGCATTATATCGTTCATACGGTTTTTGACAGCCTCGAAACTAAGGGTGGGGGTTTTCCAGAATCTAGCGATGGTAACTTTAGTTGCGGTAAAGAGATGCTGAGCCAACTGCCTCTCTGGACGCAGTAGTTCCTCAATTGTCTTGCCCAGAAGAGCCTCGTAGGGGTCACGCTTAAGATTAACATGGAAAATGTTTCGCAAGATAGTGTAGATCCTCACCCATAACCGGCATGCCTTCGGACAAGACCACCAGATATGAGCCATAGTCCCCTCTTGCAGGCAACCCCGAAAGCAATTGGGAGAGTAACTCGGGATAAAACGGGCCAATCTTGCCGGGGTATAATACCACCTGTACAGGACCTTGTACGCGTTTTCCAGGAGGAGGACATTACGGGAGGATTTAGAAAGTGTAATAGTCATAGATTGCCAGTCCTCTGGGTCTAATTGTCTACCGAGTTCCCTCTCCCATTGCCCATGGTACGTCTGCAGTGGAGGCCTTCGTGCAGAGACCATGGCTATATACACTCATTAATTCATAGTGTCATTGATTCATGTGCACATGTAACATATCCATACACCATAAAGTGCCTGGTGCATAAGGTAAAACACTATGAGCATAAACTTCAATAATAAAGTGCTGTGCGGTGAGAAAAGTCCATGAAGTCATAACAATCCAGCAGAAGGAGAGACTCCCAGTGCTGCAACACTGCAATCTTGCTGTGAATGTCCCTCCACCATCCAATCTATGCTCTCACCTCCATCAACGACCACACTCGGGTCTGGTTGCGCCTTCCCCACAGGGGGTTAAACAACCTCCCAGTCACAGGCAGCTCACTATCACAATAGGCATCACAGCGGTGGTTACATGAAAGGAAAGATACTAATAGTGCTTTACCGTATTAAAAACAAACTTTCTTATAAAAAAAATATATTAACTCACAAAGCAGGTGTACAGACTCCGGTACACACAGGCAGTAAGCATGACAAACACAGCTAGTCACAATCCTCCGTTCACTGTGCTAGTAACCCATCCTTCCCGGCTGCAAACACCTCTCTATGGAGTGTATAGGCTTCCAATGGTGTGTGCTGAAGTCATGTGACTTTATCAAGGTGGTTCCTTTCATGTAACCACCTCTGTGATGCCTATTGTGATGGTGTGCTGCCTGTGACTGGGAGGATTGTTTAACCCTCTGTGGGGAAGGTGCAACTGGACCCGAGTGAGGGTCGCTGATGGAGCCGAGAGCATAGATTGGATGGTGGAGGGACATTCACAGCAAGATTGCAGTGTTGCAGCACTGGGAGTCTCTCTTCTTCTGCTGGATGGTTATCACTTCATGGACTTTTCTCACTGCACAGCACTTTATTATCGAAGTTTATGCTCGTATTGTTTTACCTTATGCACCAGGCACTTTATGGTGTATGGATATGTTACATATGCACATTATGAATCAATGACACTATGAATTAATGAGTGTATAAAAATTTGGATATTTTTTCAGTTATTTATTGTTATTACTGCAGTCACATTTTATATATTCTCATTTAAGTTTTTAGCTCTATACTATTGGTATAGAGCAACTAGTTGCCATATATTTAAAAATATCCGCATATACAGTATCTCACAAAAGTGAGTATACCCCTAACATTTTTGCAAATATTTTAATATATCTTTTCATGTGACAACACTGAAGAAATGAAACTTTTCTACAATGTAAAGTAGTGCGTGTACAGCTTGTATAACAGTGTAAATTTGCTGTCCCCTCAAAATAACCCAAAACACAGCCATTAATGTCTAAACCGCTGGCAACAAAAGTGAGTACACCCCTAAGTGAAAATGTCTAAATTGGGCCCAATTAGCCATTTTTCCACCCTGGTGTCATGTGACTCGTTAGTGTTACAAGGTCTCAGGTGTGAATGGGGAGCAGGTGTGTTAAATTTGGTGTTATTGCTCTCACTCTCTCATACTGGTCACTGGAAGTTCAACATGGCACCTCATGGCAAAGAACTCTCTGAGGATCTGAAAAAAATAATTGTTGCTCTAAATAAAGATGGCCTAGGCTATAAGAAGATTGCCAAGGCCCTGAAACTAAGCTGCACCATGGTTGCCAAGACCATGCAGCAGTTTAACAGGACATGCTCCACCCAGAACAGGCCTCGCCATGGTTGACCAAAGAAGTTGAGTGCACGTGCTCAGCGTCATATCCAGAGGTTGTCTTTGGGAAATAGATATATGAGTGCTGCCAGCATTGCTGCAGAGGTTGAAGGGGTAGGGGGTCAGCCTGTCAGTGCTCAGACCATAGGCCGCACACTGCATCAAATTTGTCTGCATGGCTGTCCTTCCAGAAGGAAGCCGCTTCTAAAGATGATGCACAAGAAAGCCCACAAACAGTTTGCTGAAGACAAGCAGACAAAGGACATGGATTAATGGAACCATGTGCTGTGGTCTGATGAGACCAAAATAAACTTATTTGGTTCAGATGGTGTCAAGCATGTGTGGTGGCAGCCAGGTGAGGAGTACAAAGACAAGTGTGTCTTGCCTACAGTCAAGCATGGTGGTGGGAGTGTCATGGTCTGGGGCTGCATGAGTGCTGCCGACACTGGAGAGCTACAGTTCATTGAGAGAACCATGAATGTCAACAAGTACTGTGACATACTGAAGCAGAGTATGATCCCCTCTCTACGGAGGCTGGGCCACAGGGCAGTATTCCAACATAATGACCCCAAACACACCTCCAAGATGGCTACTTTCTTGCTAAAGACTGGCCAAGCATGTCTCCAGACCTAAACCCTATTGAGCATCTGTGGGGCATCCTCAAACAGAAGGTGGAGGAACGCAAGGTCTCTAGCTCTGTGATGCCGTCATGGAGCAGTGGAAGAGGACTCCAGTGGCTACCTGTGAAGCTCTGGTGGACTTCATGCCCCAAGAGGGTTAAGGCAGTGCTAAAAAAAAATAATGATGGCCACACAAAATATTGACACTTTGGGCCCAATTTGGACATTTTCACTTAGGGGTGTACTCACTTTTGTTGCCAGTGGTTTAGACATTAATGGCTGTGTGCCGAGTTATTTTGAGGGGACAGCAAATTTACACTGTTATACAAGCTGTACACTCACTACTTTACTTTGCAGCAAAGTGTCATTTCTTCAGTGTTGTCACAAAAAAAGATATAATAAAATATTTACAAAAATGTGAGGGGTGTACTCACTTTTGTGAGATACTGTGTATATATATATATATATATATATACACACAGTTGTATGCAAAAGTTTAGGAACCCCTGACAATTTCCATGATTGTCATTTATAAATATTTGGGTTTTTGGATCAGCATTTTTTCATTTTGATCTATCAAATAACTGAAGGACATGACACTGACGTCATATTTCAGTAGTGAAATGAGGTTTATTGCATTAACAGAAAATGAGCAATATGCATCAAAAGGAAATTAGGTGCATAAATTTGGCCCCCCCAACAGAAAAATCACATCAATATTTAGTAGAGCCTCCTTTAGCAGAAATAACAGCCTCTAGACGCTTCCTATAGCCTGTAATGCGTGTCTGGATTCTGGATGAATGTATTTTGGACCATTCCTCCTTACAAAACCTCTCCAGTTCAGTTAGGTTTGATGATTGCCAAGCATGGACAGCCCGCTTCAAATCACCCCACAGATGTTCAATGATTTTCAGGTCTGGGGACTGGGATGGCCATTCCAGAACATTGTACTTGTTCCTCTGCATAAATGCCCAAGTATATATATATATATATATATATATATATGTATTTCCTGGAACCTCCTGATGTCAGCCACAACGGGTCAGCTCCGCCCCCTGACCCCCCCCCCCTTTAGGACAACCTCTAATTCACCCATAAAAGGCCCCCCTTCCCTCATACCACGTTCTTTTTTCGTCGGGTTAGAAGACCCCCCCCCCAAGGGCTGTAAATCTCCCTGGAAGTGCGGGTGCCTCTGGTGCAGGGCTCTATGGTCAGCGTAAGGTGTGTGCTGACCTAATACATGCTGGCTAAAAGCTGGTGTACATGTCGCTTTAAGTCTACAAATGGGGTACCTTTGTGGCCGGTCGGAGGATTTTTTTGGTCAAATAGTGCTGTTCTGAGCGGCGTGCAGCATGCCTGGAAACCATGTCGGCGTGTAGACAGGCTTCATTGCCCTTGGCAGTCTGTCTGACGTGGCGCCGTGTGACTGGACACTGAGGGACAGGCGTGTTCTCACTCCGGAGGTTGCCATAGCAACCCAGCGACGCCGTTCTCCCATTGGTTGGCGGCCTCCCCTTCTGCAGCCCGCTCTGGGCAGCTCAGTGGGAGCTTGTAGCCGATCGAAGCAGCTGCGCTGTGTCTCTCTCTTCCTCCTGTCTGTGTGGTAAGTGAAGGAGAAAAGGGAAACGAACGGAGGTGTGTTATGTCTAATGGTTGTGTTTTCTGTCTTCAAGCGCCCTCCGCTGGTTCCAAGCCGCAAAAAATCCTGTGTATGCACTGAAGAATGGAGATGGAAAGGTAGGAATGGAAGATTATAGATTTAAAAAAAAAAAAAAAGTTTTTTTTTTTATTGATTGGTTATTTTTTATTAGAAAAAAATAGAGAGTGCCTGTATTTTTCTCTTTTGTCTTTTGACACAGATCTGAGACCCCAGAGCGAGCCAAGGGCTTATGGGATAACACTAAAAAATCTACCTTTTAAGAAGCGTCCCTTAAGGGATCGCAGCACCGCAAAGCCATGCAAAAGACTAAACACTTGGGGTGTTCAGCTTCACCGGCGGTCCCAGAGCTGGTAATGCCAGCCAAGACGAAGGCAAAGATGGTCACTAAGCCATATATCAGGAAATTAATTTCCTCATATTCGGAGGAAGAATCTGTGGAGGAGCTTTCTTGCTGGGCCTGTTCAAATCCAGCTTTAACTAGAAAACAGTTGTGTGGTCCGTGTTTAAAAGAAGCCGCAAGGGATTCTGTGGCAGCTGCACGGAAGGTTAAACAGTATATCAAGACGGAGGTGAGAGATGGTTTGAAAAGTACATCGAAGCAATCAGGGTGCAGGTCTCATTCGGCTTTTTCCTCTCCTGGTAGTTCAGGGTCAGAGGCGAACAAAGAGGGTTCAGACTACAGCGGTGACAGTGACTCATCAGAGTCCAGTCTGTCCACTCACATGTTCGATTTTTCCCTGGTTCCCATCTTGATAGAGGCTGTCAAGGAAGCAATGGGGTGGCAGGAAGAAACAGAATCTCCTCCTAAGAGGGTGAGGAGATATTACCCTGAACTGAAAAGGCCCGTACCTTCAGTTCCACTGATCTTCAAGATACAGGAGGTTCTAGAAGAGGAGTGGGCGAAGCCCGATAAGAGAGTGAACATGCACAACAGGGCTACGAAGCTGTATCCCTTTAGGGAGGTGGATGCAGCTCTCTGGGACACCCTTCCTAAGGTCGATGCCTCCTTACAAAGGTTAGCTCGACACATAACGCTACCTCTAGAAGATTCAGTGTCGTTTAAAGATCCAATGGACAGGAGAGTTGACACGGATCTGAAGAGGATGTATACAGTAGCAGGATCAGCTTGTAGGCCAGCAATAGCTTTGACATCCTTGGCGGCAGCACTAAAGGTCTGGGTCTCGGAATGTGGGTCCCGAGGTCTGGGAGAGATGAGGGGAGGAGGAGAGGTTTCTCCTCTAAGATTCATTAAGCTGGCGGTGGATTTCCTGGCGGAAGCGGCAATTGACCAAGTAAGGTTGACTGCCAAACTGATGGCCAATGCGGTAACAGCCCGTAGGGCTCTATGGCTAAGGAACTGGCAAGTAGACAACGCGTCTAAACACAGCTTGTGCTTGGTTCCCTATGATGGGAAGCTTCTGTTTGGAAGTCCTTTGGAGGCCACTATTCAGAGAGTTTCTGGGGGGAACTCTGGCTTAATCCCCCAGGAGAGGAGGAGACAGCGCTAGCCCTTTCGCCAGTTCAGAAGATCGAAGGAAGGATTTAAAGAGGCCAGTGCATACAGGCCAGGACGGCCGTTTTTTCGTCAGTGGAAACCAGGCAATGCGAATTTTGCAAAGGCAACCAAAGTTAAGCCTGGTCAAGCGTCCAAACAGCCCGATAAGACTTTCTGAAGGTTTCTCCGCCCAGACACTGCAGGTGGAAGCAAGATTAGCTCAGTTTGTCGGTGTATGGGCGGCACAGGTGAACGACTTATGGATTGTGAATATAATAGAAAAAGGCTACCTCCTGGAATTCGGCAAGACACCACCACAGTCCGCATTTGTAGAGACGCGAGTACCAAGATGTCCCCAGAAACTGAAGTGTTTGCAGGCATATATAAAAAAATTGCTGGAACTGAGAGCCATACAGCCAGTACCAACGGCGGAATATGGAAAAGGGGTCTATTCTCCTCTATTTTTAGTAAAAAAAGGCATCCGGGTCTTACAGACCGGTACTGGATCTGAAATTCCTCAATTCATTTATAAAAATACCTCCGTTCAAATGGAATCCCTCAAAACTATTATATCGGTAGTGAGAGAGGGCGATTGGATGACCTCCATCGATCTGGTGCATGCCTATCTGCACGTTCCCGTAGATGTAAGGCACCATCAGTTCCTAAGGTTTGCCATAGGAGGAGCACACTACCAATTCTGCTTGAAGATCTTTCACTACCTTGACGATGTCCTCCTATTGGCAGACTCGAGGGACATATTGGAATCTCACGTGGCATAGGCGTGCGAAACATTGAGGGAATTCGGTTGGGTAGTCAACCAGGAGAGGAGCCAGTTCCAGCCTACCCAGGGGTTGGAATATTTAGGCGTACAGTTCAACACAACGCAAGGAAAAGATTTTACCAGAACGGAAAGTTCAACAAGTTCAAGACAAAGCGAGATCAGTGATGCCAGATCAGTTCTATCGGTGAGTGAATGCATGCGGTTCATAGGCCTTCTTTCGGCATCGATTCTGGTGGTTCCCTGGGCCACATGGAGAAGAAGGATCTTTCATTACAGTTTCCTTCACCAGTGGGACCATCAGTCTTTGACTCAACAGATTGTGGTTTCCCCGACTATGGTACAATCCTTGGTTTGGTGGACAAACACTCAGAATTTGAGTAGGGGAATCTTGCGGTCTCTTCCAGAGCCGATAATTGTCACAACGGATGCCAGTCTCCAGGGCTGGGGAGCCCATTGTTTAGGCTATCAGGCTCAGGGCAGATGGAAGGAAGCGGAACCCCAGAATTCGAACTGGTTGGAGCTAGAGGCAGTCCGACGAGCCCTGGTGTCTTTTCAAACCCTCTTGCGGGGACAGGCAGTGAAGATTTTGTCAGACAACCGGACGACTGTGGCCTATCTGAGGCGTCGGGGGAACCAAGAGTCTTCCCCTTCTGAAGATCGCTTGTCAGATATTTCAGTGGGCAGAAAACAATGTGGTGTCTCTCATGGCTACATATCTCCCAGGAGCGGAGAATGTGTGGGCCAATCTCCTAAGTCGAAAGTTTACCAAACGCAACAAATGGCAACTCAACCCAGCTTATTTGAGGAAGGTCTTTCACAGGTGGGGAACTCCATTGGTAGACTTGATGGCATGGAGTGGGAATGCTCAGCTTCCCCTGTACTACTCCTGGCTTCAGGACCCACAGGCCTTGGCTCAGGATGCTCTGTTCAGACCATGGCGCTTCGATCTTGAATATGTGTTTCCTCCAATACCGCTTATCCTGAAGGTGTTATTGAAGATCCAAAGGGAGAAGGTGTTAGCCATAGCCGTTCTTCCATTTTGGCCCAGAAGACCGTGGTTCGCCTTGGCTTGGAACATGAGAGTGGAACACCCAATTCTCCTCCCAGCAGATCAAAATCTTCTTCTGCAGAACGGGGAAGTTCACCCAAATCCCAGCAACCTGAGGTTAGCAGTATGAAGTTGAAAGGTGGTCCTTAAGGAATCTGAATTTGCTAGAAAGTGTAGTAGGGACTTTATTACAAGCCAGGAAGAGGTCGACAAATGCCACTTACCATAGGATATGGAGAGTGTTCTTACAGATGGTGAAAGACAAGAGATGGAATCCGCTGGCTCCTTCGGTGTCCAATGTCTTGGAGTTCCTGCAATAGGGTTTGGAGAGCGGCCTGCCGTATAACTTCTTAAGGGTCCAAGTGTCGGCCATTTCGGCGATGTCTAATCAGAGGTGGGCGTTTAATCCCATGGTCATTCGATTCCTGAAGGCAGCCTTGAAGATCAAACCTCCGGTCAAGTCCTACTTTCCCAAGTGGGACTTATCCCTTGTGTTAAAGGCGCTAATGAGGCCTCCTTTTAGCCCAGCTTCATCGTGCTCATTGTTCCATCTAACGTTAAGAACAATATTCCTGACAGCTATTGCCTCTGCAAGAAGGGTTTCAGAGTTGTGTGCTTTATCAGTAGAAGAGCCTTATTGTCTAACTCTACAAGACAAGATAATCTTAAGACCAGTTCCGTCATTTTTACCGAAGGTGTCCACGGCATTTCATTTGAATTGGGAGACCGTTCTCTCGGCCTTCCCAGAACAAGAGGTCTACGACAAGTGGAGACAGCTGGATCTAGTCAGTTCTCTATCAATGTATATGGATCAAACAAGGTCTTTGAGAAAGCAGGAAAATCTTTTCATCTTTCCGAGGGTTCGTCGGGAAGGGTATGCCATTCCTCCTAGGATCTTGGCAGCCTGGATAATTAAGACAATCCAGATGGCATATAAGATGCAGGGCCTCTCTCCTTCTACAGAAGTGATGGCTCATTTGACAAAGGGTATATCGGCTTCATGGGCGGCACACGCAAAGGTATCGGCAGAAGTGGTTTGCAAGGCGGCAAGTTGGTCGGCTACCAACACGTTTATTCACCATTACAGGGTGGATGTTACTCTACCTCCGTCTCAGTCCTTTGGCTCAACAGGGCCTTTTTTTTTGCAGACATAATTCTGTGTGGTCTCAGTTTTCTTCTCTCTTCCCTCCCTAGGTGGCATATGTTGCTAAATTATATTCCGTTGTGGCTGACATGAGGAGGTTCCAGGAATAGGGGAAATTGTTATCCATACTTACCGTAATTTTGGGGGGGTCCAAATGAGTTTGGACAATAAATAACGTATGTACAGGAACGTCTACAGGTGGTAGAAATTTTACTCATACTGCCAGTTTGCAAGATTTACCCTTTATTACACATAGGGTTTAGTATTTATGTTAATGTTTCACTCCGTATAGGCTCTTATACAGTGTACTGCACAGATAAGCACTTTAAGCTTACCTGTGATAAAATTTAAGAACTACACTGTATCTGAGCACCACAAAGCAAAAATGCCATTTTATTCATTTTTAATATTCAAAGCAACTCCCGCAATCCATGCATGTCTGCATGTTTTATTTTGTTGAGATCACTTTGAAAAATACCCCTCTAGCATTTCTGGCTGCGGCCATCTTGAGTAAAGGCAGATGATTCATGTGGCATTTACTTCCTGGAATTCTTCTGCCCACAGTTCAGGCATACAAGTAGGAGGGTGTGTTCAGTTGAGAACACCCCTTGTCCACTCCAGAAGACTCCTGGGATGTATGACATAATTTGCCTAGTCCTTGAAACCAGATAGTAACTAAGGAAATGTAAAAAATATGTTAACGCAAGTAAATATGATCTACATTCCTATCTATTAATTCTATTAGGAATAGTCAATGCTGATTGAGAGAGTGAAGTTCCACTTTTATGAATGCAAGCATACATTTACAAAGTGGCATGTAATACAATTGGATCTATGCAAACTGGCCCAATCAGTCTATCATATACCATAAAGATGTACAAGATCAGACTGATTTGTGGACTAGCACAACCATACCTGGGTGCTCTAGTAATATAAACAGTTGACATAGACTTTCAGTAGTGCCAATACATGTGAATACAAGAAATACTTTTTCAACAAAAAATAAATGAATACCATATATACTCGAGTATAAGCCGACCCGAATATAAGCCGAGGCACCTAATTTTACCACAAAAAACTGGGAAAAGTTATTGACCCGAGTATAAGCCTAGGGTGACAAA